>JARFJB010000966.1:6892500-7060000 GCA_036346205.1 Vesta saturnalis | reverse complement strand
AAAAAAGTTAATTATAACTTTCTAATATCAATCTAGGTCACAAGAGTAATGAAATAAAAGTCATGCAGTGGCAACGAAATATTTAAATAAATTAACGAATTACGCACATTAGAAGAACGCGATTGGGTCATATTGACCCAAACGCAATAGGAGGGTTAAGACCATGCCGATACAGTAGGAGACCAAAGGAAGATATCATACCATTCCCCTTATTTGCACACGATATTGAGCTATATTTTGATCCAACCTATCAGTTCCTTACACATTTTTATTATACAGCTTGGCATCGTGAAGTTGATCTACTTCTGTAAACTTTTCATCCTTTTAAAGTATCGTTTTACTAAATTTATTATCAATCCACTTCACCAAAGTAATGCTTTTATTTGTAATTTTGCGTATCAAACATGCCGCGTTTTTCCTTTTTTCTTGCTATGTGTTTCTTATATAATGTACATTGATATTCGATTTTCATGAAGGGTTCTAGTTTCGTATATACATTTTTCTTGCAAACTCGCTAACAAAAGCATAGAGGAAAAAGTTATCAAAGAAGCCAAATTTGAGATTTGTCTACTTACACCTTAGCCGATCGGTATAACTCACTAGAACCGATAAGATAAGATGCAGCTCCTTGGTACGCTTCGAACGAATTTATGTATCCAAAACGACTTGTCACATCGCAAAGTTTAAACCCATAACGGATCGGTTTTCTATGAATGTATTTCTTGCAGAGACAAGCTTATTATACGCATATTTCGCATTTTCCCGGTGGATTCTTCGGCGAGAAAACTATCATAACCACTCAAAATCAGTATGCCAATAAAAACATTTGATTTGTACTACTTCTGTAGTTACGCTGCTGTGAGAATAAATTCGTACCCGCTAAGATTTTGCGAAGAGTATGATCATCAAGAAATTAAAGAAAAGCTAGGCGAGAATTTGACCAAATTGCAGAATGACCGCAGTATCCAAGGGAAAACATAGTCGGAGTTTTCATCAGTTACGTCACCATATGCATTAACAGGTGGGAGCAAGGCGATTGATTCTGCCTCAATTTCTTCTAAACTGAAGAAAACCCAGTAATATTGTGTAACATTTTACAATCCATACGGAATGTGGTCTAGTACGTTAAATATTATCTAAACTGTAAAAACAGATTAAAGTAGCTTATTTTCCTAATGCCCCAAAATAGGACGTCTAAATATAGTACAATGTAACTCAGAAATTAAAAAAAACGGAATTAAGGAACGTCAGAATATACAAACTACATGTTCTAGTATTACGTTTATAAACGAACAAGCCACATGTCTATATTTGTTTTAATAGAAGTTTGAGCTTACCTGGCACAGCGCACGTCGAGCTCCGCCATCTCAAAGGTCTATATTGCATGGTCACAGTTTTTTGTAAAATCTCTCCACAAGAAGCGCGTACGATACGTATTCTTCAACTATGAGCTTTTTGCTAATGGTATTTGACAAGTTCATTACTCAAAGAACCATAGCGGCAACAAGTTTAGGCAAGTTTGAAGCGTACTATATAGGGTCCTGCGCCTTAGCTCCCGTCTCCTTCTACATCTAAATTAAAAAAAAAATTAAAATGGAACAATAAACTGCTTGCTAGATAGCATATTTTAAAAATAGTTTCCCAAGTACAAGGTGACCCATAAGACCATGACAAACATATATTTTTTAATACACCCTACATATTATTCTAGAGAATTCTCCTCGATTCGTACATTACCTCAATAAAATTTCAGCATCTCATACCGAGTGCTTTCAAAAATACGACAATTTCTTTGCCTGAATGGACATGTGTTGCTCACTCCGTATCTTTCAAGAACAAACAAAATTAATTATTATTTGTAGTAGGATATTTTATGTATATGGTCTATTGTGTTTTAATAATAAGACAATAAGAACAAGAAAATCATTAATTATTAAATGAATCAATGTGGTACCTGTAGTAAAGAATTTGAAATATTTATGACTAATGATATTTTGCTGCATATCGCTATACTTATTCCACACTTTACTAAAAATAATGAGTACTTACTAGCTATTCAGATTGATAATTCTAATGTTATATTTTGGTAATGGAATAACTATTAAACCATCTGCTGTGTAATTACTTTTTTTTGTTGATCATTTTGCGTTGCAGATACTTCCTTCAGTCCAAATCTATTGTTCCATACTATAATGTATAAATGCATATTATATAGTGACACGTATAATTTCTAATACTAGTATTTTATTTACAGGTATGTGCCATTTTCAGCTCGAACAGGTCGCATTTGGCTAATGTTAGCATCAGTACAGGTTAGTTGCTACAATAATCTATTTGCACAGTAATTACTGGTAATTAACCCCTTGAATGTCAAGCTTGCTACATGTAGACCAGCCTAATCATCGGAACATGTGAATTACAACACATTGGTCTATACAACCAATAATAATAAAAAATAAATCACTGGTAGCGGTTCATTAGCTATGTGTGATAAACAGTTAGAGTGTTGCTTATACTGTTCTCGAGAGAAGCTCAAAATTATTTATTTGATAATAGCGGTTATATGAGATCCAGGAAGAGGTCCTTAAATACGTAGTACGGTGTGATTTGTCTAAAGGATCAAATACAGTATGTCTGAAAGAACTGTTTCGGTATATGGTAAGATGGTTAAAACAGAGTGTTAAATAATGGGCCAGTGGCATACCCAAATAAAGCACTTTGCTAATAACAGTAATCCAAAAATGTTTGATTTAGTTATGTTGTAGACGTATGTAGATAAATGGTCTTACAAAGGAGGCAGTATACGCTGAAAACTGCAAAAGAGTTTTAAGTGTCAAAAAACGTAATTTTTTGGTTTTCGCAGCCTAAATGCGTTAAGATGATATTCTGTGTTGTACTAGTCTAACATTTTACATCGCGCTGCATGTTGATACAATTAGGATGATGTTAACGGTGTCTGTGTATAGTCATGGATATTAGTATAAAGCCGCAAGCTAAAGAATATCTGAGCTTGGACTTAATATAATAGTGACAGTTTCCTCTTCAAAATCTATCCAAAAGTAATAAAAACGTAATAATGACCCTACTCCCTGGTTTAGTCTGAATATTGAGCAAAAATATGGGTTGCGTTAGATAGGCCTCAGGATAAAACTGTTTTGAAAATTACCAGATTTAGACATGAAATTTGGGATTTTTACTTTATCAAAAGTGACAGGTTCAGCTAAAATAATATATGTGTTCAGTTATCTTCTATTGCACCGGAAGTACATGTCAATTCGTTTATTTTAAATTAAACCTTCTAAATTTATCCTAACCATACATATGAAATAGTACATGAGATTTACTAGGTTTTGAATTATTCAACTTTTTACAAAAAAGGGGCAGTTGCACGTATTCGATTGATATTAAGCTTTTTGGGAAAGGCATACCATAATAAATGTACCTTCCTAATAACTTCCAATTTTTTAGTTGTTAAGTGGAAATCCATATACTCGTATGTCACTATTTTCCAAATCATTACGGTCATAATCGGCAGTAAAATAGGGTAACAGATAAAATATGGGGGAACCCATACACAATGGGTGTACTATTAATCTTTTCTAGTGTAAATAGGGGGGACTTGGCATGCGAGAATCACAATACGGGCTGTCATAACCGAATGGGCTCCCCTTGATAGGGGTAGTAATATCTGATTACAAAGGTTCACAGCTAGTATAAACAACCAGAAGCATCGCTTACCTTTACCGTAAATACAGGTAAGTTCGGTAACAGGAACGCTAATACCTGAAAGGCTAGAAAATGGTGCTTGCACGAGTCCGTAAAATAATATCATGCTTCAAATAATTCAATCTAACGTTCTTCGACCTCTTTTCTTTACAACTACGTTAGGTATGATTATAATTTAAAGAAAACAGTTTAATCCAGTTCATAACCAATTGAAATTATATCAGTCTACTCATAAAAAAAAACTATAAAAAATATGCCTTAACGCATCATTCTGTAATGTTTCGTTACATTCAATCTAAGCGATTGATAAACTTTCTAACATAGTTACAAGGACATAAGTCAACGTCTTTCCGCTAACCTTGATACTATATTGTTATCAAATAAATATAAATGCACCACGAAAGCTTACATCGCTACATCGATGTCATCAATAGTTACATTATTACACTCTGCTAAAACCGGATTGAGACTAGCTAGTTCCAATTTCTTCAATTAACGAACTATTATAAATTTACTTGTAAAACAAAACAAAAGAAATGATTTTAGCAAAGGTTAAGGGTTCCAACTTTTAATGCTTCTGTAACATAACATTTCGATACAAAATGGATCAATCACGAATGGATACGCTTTAATTAAATTTATAAATTATGATCTAGAGTATAAACTATCAATAAAAACGTATTCAACCGTTCGCAAATACAAAAACATTAAACACAACACTTTGTTAGAATCTGTCGCCAGCACAACAATTACTGTATATAAACGATTACTTTAATTGCGGATCTCCCCTTTATCTCTTGATACGGCAGTCGGTTGTAACGTGTAAATTTGGTTTAGGAATTTTTTGTGCGAGTTGGAATTTTTAAGCTTGTTGTTACGCAACATCCTGTACTTTAAGTCCAATTTTAATAAACTTGGCAACATTGGACGTGCATTTCCCTTTTTAAATAAATTTGAACTATGATAACTTTAAAAATTTCCGATTTGCTAAAAGAAGTCACATGTTTCTTTTTTCTTTCTGGTTCTTCAAACAAGAGAACGTCGTTTTAATAACGAAAAATTGCGTTATATATATATATATATATATATATATATATATATATATATATATATATATATATATAAACTATATATTGATGAGCCCGTAGCATACATAAGCCGTGCTCTTTTGAGCTCTGAAACACATTGTTGTATATCATCAAAATATGACTGTATAGGCATCAAAACTTGTAAATCCGGAAATTATATCGGGCTTCATAATGTCCGTTTATACCTCCACTATATACAGAATATTCTGAGGAGGCCGCTTCAAAGGTCGCTTTTATATACAAACTTTCGATCTTCACGAACGGTACGTTGTGTGGCCCAGCATGTAGCAACGTTGGGATCACTTTTTAATAGAAAAACATGCGCACATATTGTACATCTTTAAAACATTGAAAATATTTACGTGACGTACGTGTACGCATGTATATATTTATAATATTGTTCTTCTCACATAACAAATTATTAAGTTACTGTAATCATAATAGTTATTTATTATATAAGGGTCTTATTAGGCATATAAAACACGCAAGAAAATAAACGCGAGAGCGTTAGCTCGAGCGTTTATTTTCTTAAGTGTTTTATATGCTAATAAGACCAGAATGTAATACAAAACTTTATCCACAACCGACAATAAATTAGAATGAAATGTGCTTAATTATTCTAGTTAATTTAATTTTAATTCAATTTTCTTATTATTTGAATTTATGGGTGGTCATGGATTTATTGCTATAGTGACTGATTCGTAAACGCTACAGTGTCTTATGAATATAAAACCCTAGTGTTTTATGAATATAAAACACTAGGGTTTTATAGTGTTTATAATGCGTTTGTAAGCAGTTGAATTATGACATGATAATGTGTCGGTTGTGGATAAAATTTATTTATATGTTTTGCATATGTTTATGTAAGTTATAAACGAAGGCTTTAACTACAACCTAGTTCCAGAATACAATCAACAATGTTTCATTATAAACTCTTTAACTCATTTTTTTTAGGTGGAATTTTAAGTTTGATATGGTAGCGGAAATGTTTCTGAATCTATTTTCTTAATTAATTTTAATAATAGAGACCTCTTATTTGCTTAAATGTATAGATTCTAGTCAAATAAATTTATTGGTAAATAATATTTGCAAATAGTGAGACTTAAGGTACATTTACTGTTAGAAGTATTAGCTACATCCAGCGCAACTAACTTTTTCCCGCGTGCACTCATCTTCTTCGCTTACAGGTACCTACATACACATCAGTTTCACTTTACAAATTGACTATTAATCACAAACCGGCGGTAATTACACTGGCTTGGTACATACTAATTACCAAATTTCAATAAATAGAAAGAATTTCCATTCATGCCTTAATTTCCCAATATCCATGTCATTAGCGTTCAATAAATATATCTATTGTTCTTCCTCTTTCAATGGACAATAGAGGAAGCAAAGAACATTTTTTAATAATTGCAATTTGATGTATTGTCAGATAAGCTAACATTTTATGTAGGCTTAAACAGATTAATTTTCCCATTTGCTTTCTAAAGACCTAAATGATCATAATTTATAATAAAAATTGATGATTTTGGTCTTAAATTACCTTAGATTTTAGATCCTTTTTAACATTATTGAGTAAACTAATAACAATAATTTCCGTTATTTCCTATTAAAATACTTACCTATCTTGGTTGGGTTTTTTTAAATGGTGTATTTGTATATCATAGATGTACCATCTATCTAACCGTTCCGATAACACTTACAGTTATCTTCGTCAGTAGTAGTATTATCTAATAAAATGGTTAAAGATGTTCAAACGTATAAAGTCAACTATAGAATACAATTTTAGTAAAGAATTACCAGATCATTAAAAAATTAAATACTGTTAAACTATGTCGGCATCGTAAAAAAGTGAGTACCGATAATAGTTGTGCTTTACGTTTCCTCAATTTTTCAAATTGTCTAATAGAACGATAAGTATCCATCCCATAAAAGACTGATATATGAAATATGAAATATTACAACCTCCTATAGGTAACAAATAAAATACACCCACGTACCACACAAAATTAAAAAAAAACACCGAACGCGTATCAGTAGCTAAGCTATCGTCATCGGCGGTCGACCGCTGATGATGATAGCTATTGAAACGCGATCTGTGTTTTTTGTGTGGTAGGTGGGTGTATTTTGTTTGTTACAGATCCTGCCACAGTTCCACATGAGATTTTTCTCATATAGGTCAAACGCCCCATTATATTAAAGATTCTGTCGACTTTGTTAAAGAATACATAATTTCAAAATTGAAGGTGATATAATGCTCAGTTTTAATGCTGTTTTGCGTTTTACAAAAGAAACTATTGAATACATTGATCTTTTTCCTACGACTTATTTTTAGTGTAATAGTAAATTCTATGAACAGGTTGATGGTGTAGCAATGGGCAGTCCCCTTAGTTCTGCTATAGCTAATTTTTACATTAAAAATTTTAAATATTAGCGTTACAGAATACTCCTAAAAAACCTTCAGTTTGGTATAGATATGTAGATGACACATGTGTTATTTGGAAACGTAAGTTTTTGGTTTTTATAAATGGTGTTTACCATGGAAAAAGAAACTAATGGAAGTTTACCATTTCTTAACACGTTAATATTTAAAAATAATAATTCACTATCTTTTGAGGTTTGCAGAAAGCTGACACATCACATAGATATCTTCATAAATTATCCAACCACCATCCACGTCAGAATATTTGTGTAATTAAGCATTTAGTAGATCGACGAGCAAAACGAAGTTGTCATCCTGAATTTTGTAAAAGATGAATATAAATATTTAAGAAAATCTTTAAGAGATAATGGATATTCACTTATTGATATTAATAATATTATTACAGCTTCTAGACATAACCTTAAAGAAAAACCAGTTCTTAATGTTGGTACTGCTTTTCTTCCTTTTATAGCTAACATTACAGATAGGACTGAAAAAATCTTAATTAAATATGGCGATAGGATTATTTTTAAACTTACAAGACAAATTAAAGGACATTATGGTCACCTAAAAATGTTTCAAACCCATTATCGTCTTCCGGAGTGTATCAGTTATCTTGTTCATATGAAAAAGTATACATTGGAACCACAATACGTAGCTTTGATGCAAGACGTAAACAACATATGAGATTTTGTAGAATAGGTAAACCAAAGAAGTCTGCGGTAGCTGACCATGCCTTAAATAATCTAAAACATGATATTCAATTTGACAATATGGAAATATTGTTAAGACAAACTAATTATTATGTTCGTATTGAGATGTATAAATAATTTTAATAGACAAGAAGGAAATCCCCGTTTTAAATAGGGTTTGCCATTGTATAATTTAAAGAAAAGATCTTGATTTTAATTTTAGCTTTATATATATATATATATATATATATATATATATATATATATATATATATATATATACATACAGTTATTACATGGTATCTTACTGAGCCTGGTATAGCAACAGGTCTCTACTCATTTGAACAATTAAACCCAGACAAAATACCGGTGAGTTCATTTTACTATATTTTCCTTCTGCTTCCAGTAGAAGTTCTCACTTTGTGGACAATTGCCGTGACCCTTTATCGAGTTGTTTGTTACTATAAAGAACTTACCATCACAAATATAATATTGAATTTTTTGGATTGGTCTTTGTGCCGATTCTGATGGAACATTTAACGGTAGCACAGTAAACTAAATTAGATATCTGTAAACATAAAGGTTATGTCAGTTTTAATAAAAATTCTATTAACATACTTACATAATTGCTCCTGTTTATAATTGTTAACTTTAACTTCAACCTTGTGACGATTTTCATGTGTAATGATCATACTTTGACACAAAAACAAAACTGGTAGCATATTTAAACAGATGTTATATGCTGTAACTACTGCTTTGGAAATTGTCAACTGTTTAAAGTGAAGAATTTGAACTTTGACACTTACTTAAATAAGATTCACTACACAGAGTGCTTCATGATATATGTTAACATGTGTACTTCTTTGACCTACACTACTCATATATAGGGTTGCTTATCTAACTTTTACATTTGTGTTTAAATGCTTGATGATAAATATTTGCTGTATGTTCTGTACTTCACTTGTGAGTATATTTCCTCATAATATAATTAAATGTGTTAGCAAACGCTATCATAACAAGGAAGCTATCAATTCTCTTTCTGCTTGCAATCATTTCGGCCTTTAGTCGCATGATTATATTTATTTGATGCACGCTTTGTGTAATTAAAATAATTATAAAATTACGCTTTGCTATATATGTTTGGAGATCGTAGTAACTTAACACTTGCACCTGCTGGGAAAAATTATACTTTATATATTATCTGATTTGTACTGTTAATTACAGGTAAATTTAGTTTTGTTTGTGTTTAAAGAAGAAAATCAATGGTAGACATCTAAGTGTATTTTTGTTGCTGTTATTTATTTTGGGGGTTTAGATTGCAACTCGTTTAATTTTGAACTAATACACTAGTTTTAAGGAGAGCTTTTCCTGAAACTTCGGTTTATTTTAGGTAATTAATTTTGAGAGGGCGTTGTGTTTGTGTTTTCTAGTGTATTCATTGGTTTCATGTTAATTTAGGTGATAGGATTAACGTTACTCAGCAAGAGGTAAGTGTGGTTCTATAATAAGTTATAAATAGATGTTCAGAATTTCAAGTATTTTTCCATTACTTTCGTTGGTTCGCCAACGCTATAGCTACCTAAACTTAAGGTAACGCTTGTGTAAATACTCTTTATCCGTCTTTTTTGAATGTTGTGTAATTAGTTAGAAACAATTTATTTTGGGATATAATTTTTATTATCATTAAATTTAGTAGTGTCAAACGATCAGTAGTGTTTACTTTACTCCTGCGGTCTAGGATCAACTTCCTAGTCTGACCTTTTACCTTCTGGGACTTAGTCCGACATTAAACATTATTTTAACTGTACCGTCTCTCTTATTGTGTCGTAGCCCTTTTCTTGATCAAAGGGCGATATAAGATTAAATCAAGTGGTGCCCTTTTACTCATTATGTGTATTTTCCTACGCCAAACGCTCAGGCATCCAAGTACCCAACCGAGCGACTAAGCTTCCGCTTAGTTCCTTAATTCATGTTACGGTCTATCCCCAGGGGATGTCGGCTGAAATTGCTTCAATAGATTTCTAATGGTTAAACCACATTGTGTATTTTAGGAGACTTGCGGATTTCCAAGTATAGTGTTTGATCGATATTTCAATTGATTATACGGTACACTAAAGTTTATATTTACACGGTGCTCATTAACTTTAATCTAACTATGTACAATTAATTGAACGTAAATTATTGCTACGCGAAGCTTGTTTATTTACAGCGATACTATTGATTCCCTAAGTTCGTGAATTTAGCGATCTTTATTAACCCGCAATAGGCTTAAATCTCCGAGGGTGAAAGTATTACTACATTCAAATACTACCCAGTACTAGGTATTCTTCAACAGTGTCCAGTACGTTACGATAGTCGAAACTATATCAATATCCCCTTAAAGGGCTAATAGGTAAACTACTCTTAACGAAAGACCATTTATCACAGAACAGAACGCAATTAATTACCTCGAGAATGCGGTGCCTCTACATTCATTGGCTACTCTGACTAGACTACGCTATGAATCTTAAGTGCTCGCTATCTTCAATGTCATCTCATATCTCCTAACTAACCATCACATAGCTTCGTTACTTTAAATTTTCATGCACGCCCAAAATAATAGCCAATAAGAAAATCTCGGTTTAAATAGATTCTGACAACTTTTAATTAAAAAATGGGCAATGGTATGTCTAATTTTAGCTTTTGGTACATTTAAGTTTTTTGTTGTTGTTTTCGTAGAACTTGAAGTAAATACTTTACTAATTACATATGTTAAGTTACCATAGCGCTATAATAATTTAACATGTGTAGTTAAAATTAAGGTTCATATTAAAAGTACTACATTGTGTTTTCACTGTGCAATAACAATGACAATTATTAACGAAAAACTATTTCTTGATTAGATTTGATTAGATCTTTAATTAGTATGTCAGGGTGCTATTCGTGAATGCTTTTAACAATTTCAAATTTAAGTTTTCACAACTTTTTACACACATCATAATTTGATTAAATCTTGTCAAATTTGTTCTTTATTTATGCCGTTTTTCAGTGTTATCCTTCGTTCGTTAAAGCGTGTTCTGATTTGTCATCTCGAAGGCAGTTTAATGATATTTAATTTACTCGGGATCTAGTTATTCTTAATTAAAGCAGATTTCACAATTAGCTTTATAGTATTATCAAACATCCGTATCAATATAGGCCTTATTCTTGTGTTTTCAACTTTTTCATAGTTAAAAAGTTTATTCTAACATCCCTATATCTCTATACTCTCACGATTTACTCGGTAATATAGCACGAGATAAGTATTTTAATTACGTAAGAAATTTGTTAGAAAATGTTTGTTTTGTCATTTTTCACTTATGCAACCTGTTTTCCGTTCAAGCTTGCCTGACCCGTTTCATTAGACACAGCTCTTATTTTATGTTTATGGTCTTGCTATTATCACCATGATTCAGCATTTTTCTAATTTATCCAATAAAGCTAATTTTAATTTTTTACACACGCAACTTTTGATTTTTATTTTGCTAAAATGGAATAACCCAAACGAGTCTAATATCGTATTTCACATAAAACAGCATTGAAACTATAATCCAAAACTATAACAGTATGCAGACAGTTCTATTGAAATAGAGTAGTAGTAAACAGATATCTCTGGAATAAGCAGAAGTTCCATAACCTATCAATCTGAGCTTACTGTAGGGCTCAATTTGTAGAAGACGGGTATGGTTTCGTCTATAAATTAGCTACCTATTACGACACTGTCGGATAAACAACAAAAAGAAACGTTTTATACATGTATTCCCTATTACATACAGAACTCTTAAATTATAATCTAGTGCGAGTGCGTGCGTGCGTGCATGCATGCGTACGTAAATGCATGCGTGTGCAGGTATACGATTGTCTGTAAATTGAATCACTAACCGACAAAGGCGTAACTTCCCGATACTTCTAGATACACTTTTTTACTTCTTCCTGTCTACCCGACGGTGGAAACTGCGCCCGTCTTACTTCCGTGCGCATCCCTTCCGTTTGTGTTTGATTATATTAGTGAACTAATCGGTATCCAGTGTGGAGATGGACGGCAACTCGTTTAAAGTCTGAAGGCAAGTAGCGAGCGTACAACCGCGGCGCGAGGTTTTATTCAATCAGGATGTAGTTGAACAGGGTTGCTAGTGTGACATAAGCGTCGATTATTGGTCAATAGTATGCTCTCGTCAACAATGAGGCATATCGTTAGAGGGGGATTAAAATTAATTATTTCTTAGTTATAAATTCTAATAAGTAAGGAAAATGATAAATTAATAAATAGTCAAACGGCGATCTTTGATAGCATACATATTCATAGTTGCATATTTCTGAATCTAGTGGTTTCTAAAGTTTTCTGACGGACCCTGTAAACTTAAAAAGGATGTAAAAATTTTGTAATTTCAGTTATTTGTTTATTGTGTGCACGAACAAATTCATGCCTGGGGACAATGAATAAATTATATTATTCCTGCGGGAAATGGAATTTTCTAAAGATTTATATTTTATTTCTCAATTTTTGTTCTCTTTGAACCTTAATTGGAAGAGTAAATTAAAAAGGGATGCGAACAAATTTTTACTTTTCAATACATTTTTATGAGAGAAAAACATATTGTTTGTTATAAAATGTAACTGAACCAATGCACAAAGTGGAACACATGTTTAATATTAATTCCTCTAACGCAAAGTTATAAAACGAACCCAAAGTGGGGCAAATCCAATGATATATGACGTACATACATCCCATTCTATTGCAAACTTGTATCTCAAACTAATATATTTCCAGCTATCGCATTTTCATTGTTTTTCAACAACAATAATTTATTACTAAATAAAAGAATGGAAGTAAAGCTGGAATTTTTGAAAGTTATGTTAAGGAATGTGTGAATAATACTAAACAGTTCAATATAGACTTTATAGCAATGTTTCCAATGAGCTTTACGACATTACAAATAATAATTATTTGTAAACTGTAAAATTATTGAGACTGGTATTGACGCTAACATAATAAAATATAAAGGAGTTCAATTTCAGAGTTATTGCTCTTTCTGCACCTTATTCACGAAGCTTATCGATTGCCATTTACTCGTTCCAAACATATATTACTCGTGTAACATACGTATTTCTAACCATCTATCTACAAGTACTGCAGCTAAAAGAAAATTGAAAAGAAAATACATTGGATGCTTTCGATTGCGGTTACTTTTTCAGCATACACACTAAAACAAAGCTGAAATTTACTTCTTCTTAGATGAAAGAACATCAAATATAGCTGTTTATATAAGATATAAACGTAGACAATGTGGATTTAGGACTTTTTTGAAATTACATGTTTAAAATAGGCTATAAATTTAAAGCTTCTTGTCGAACTTCATTACTGGAAAATGTTACAGTTTAGAAATCTGTTTGTTCGAATAGATTAGTTGTTTCTATGACGTCTGCTAACTTCCATTTTCAAACTTGATATTTTTGGATGTTACAGATTGTGCAGTGAATACAACTCAAAGTTCACTGTAAGTTTACATAAAATAGCAAAGTGAAAATTATACGCAGTTGGTGTTTGTATAAATCGTTTATAGATCCCTCCTTATGCACAGTTTTAGGTCAATCTAGAACATTAAACGCCATTTTCTTTATTCAGAAAGTAAAATCGTAGAATTATTGGAATAAGAAGAGATCTTATTCTTTCCACTACGGATACGTAGAAACTCTGGAAATGTTTATAATCGTAAGCTTAACAGGTAGCTGTATATTGCGTATAAGAACTGCTTTACCCTCATGTGCGCACGTTATATTTAGCTGTGCACAAATACGTTTGAATAACATAAGCTCTATTTTATTAGTTTATGATTTCCATTAACTGTTTATTACTTTCGGAGTAATACGAAATTATGAACGTTAATTGAAGAGTTTGTAACTGTAACTGACTGATTTGGCATTGCAATAATTATGAAGGTGGGTAAGTACCATTGACATAATTATTAAGGTTTGGTGGGCTTGTGATGCACAAACCTCTTATCCAATCACTGGGAAAATTTATACTGGAAAAAGAAACGGACCAAGGACAAGTAATTGGACAACGGACAACTTTCTACAGCGCTACATTTGGCTCGCCTCTTAATTTCCTGAAACCTCCGCATAGTGGGGACACTGAAACAAAATAAGTCCTGCATTCCGAAGAAAATAAGGTAAGGAGAAGGAAGCACGCTCTACAACATCTGAGTTCAGCGAGCATGGAAAAGTTACTATTTGCTGCTATGTCCCAAAGGAAGGGCGCATTGGAACATTGTTGTCAACTATGCATAACAAGCCAAAAGCCAGAAGTACTTATGTACTACAATACGAACAAAAGTGATGTGAACCACATAGACAAGATGGTCAGCCATTATACCACAGGCAAGACCCGTTGTTGGCCACACGCCATGTTTTTCAATTTGATAGATGTAGCAGTCCTAGCAGTTAACGTTATTTACTCTAAAAACAACCCTGCAACCACCAAATCAACCAACAGGACATTACTTGGTTGTGGAAGAGAGTAACTACGTGTACGCATACTTTTTAACATCAGGGATTGAACCCATCTTAGGACACCAAGTTATACTTCCACACCAGCACAATCAAAGGACACAGCTGGAAGATTAAAACAAGTGGGGAGCTGTTTTGTCTGTCACGCAAATGCTCCATTCCAAACAAACGCAAGAAAAGCATGTAAATTTTGTAATCGCCCTGTTTACGGAACAAGCATTCAAAACCAATAACAAAATGTGTACAATATGCTGTGTAAATGTTTGTCATGCATTGTAATCTATATCTATAAAACACAAAAATTGTTTCTACCTATGTCCGTTATAGACTTTGAAACCATCTAACCGGTGTGCTCAAAAGAGGTTTTATTAGAAAGACAATAATGCGAAGATGGTTTTAAGCCAATAAAATAGGCACACTCGATTCATTCATGATTTTAATTTTCCCGAATTTTGAAATTTTCAAAATTTATATTTCTAATGCCGATGTACGTTGTGACCATAGTTGTTTATAAAAATAAAATTCCACACTATACTGATTACAAACCTAAAATAAAAAGTTATAAGCGCACAAGGTGCACTTTGTGCGCATGAACGATAAGTTAAATGCACTGTTCCCTTTACTTAAACTGAACTTACGGTGAAGGAATGCACATTACGGGTTGGTTGGTTTAATGGACCCTGTAATCATTGATAATTTTGAGGATGATTTAGATATCCTAGATAAAATCGGTTTCCCAGGCTTAATTTTACCAGTAGTGGCACCACACTGAAATGGAATTTTATAGTTTGATTTAAAATACTTAGCTTTTTGGGGATTTAATGTATTTATATATTAACATTTATACAATTCTAATTACTTACAATTATCTTATTATTTTATAACTTAAAAGGAATGTTGCAGAAATTCTTGACAATATAATTTTATTGCCTCCTTTAAAAGAATATAATACAGACAAATATTCGGGAGACTTGAATAATTTACCTGGGTCACTACGGACTGAGGTGGAGATTGGTTATAGAGAGTTCCGTCAAAATTCTTCTGACGTAGATGAATCATGGCAGAACAGCTTTATATTACAGATATATTTTTTGAACAAGTTGAATTAGAGATGGCACTATGAGTACTGCATTCCTAATATATTAATGTAAGCATACCCACATGTGTTATTTGCAAGTGTATAAAAAAGGGGGCGGAAATGTTCTTATTGTTGTCAAGTGCGTTTCTATGAAGTACAATGGATAATTGTTCCTAAGTAATAATAACTTTTATAATATTTGTGAGAAAATTTTACTTTTTATTGGCAAATAATATGATATATTGTGAAATTATTAAAGTTGGGTTAGGTTATAAGGAAAATGAGAAAAGATACAGTGTAAGATAATACCATGTTCTTTTAAAGGAACAGTGGAAAAAGTGACTACTACCTTTTAATTTTCAGTTATTGGGAGAGGCCATTACAACTACATGAAGTGTTGGGGGAACTTGAAAGGAATGCTGCAGAAATTCCTGACAATAATTTTATTGCCTCCTTTAAATGAATATAATACAGACAAATATTCGGGAGAGTTAAATAATTTACCTGGGTCACTACGGACTGAGGTGGAGATTGGTTATAGAGAGTTCCGTCAAAATTCTTCTGACGTAGATGAATTAGGGCAGAACACCTTTAAATAAAAAGTCAAGTGCAGGCTGAGTCCGAACAACATTTTGATAGTGAAGGTGACTTGCGATTATCAATTTATAGAACGACAGTCGTAGGTGATAAAATTCAAAGAGAAAGCAAATTAACAACAAAGATTTAGATCCAGAAAATATTCCTTGGGAAAATGTAAACGAACGAAGGCAACTGTACGCTTATTTGGAAGCATTCTCGTTATTTTTTGATCATACAGTGTTCGAAATGCCTTTGAAATTTACAAATATGTATGCTAACATTCACAACAGAAGTGGAGACATTACTGATAATGAGTTACGATGTTTCTTTGGAGTTCCACTGAGTAGTATCTCACTTGAATGAGGAACTAAAAACTATGATATTCCACGGAACTCGTACAATCTGAGAAAACGGAATGGGGAAAAATGTCCTCTATCTCAATGTAGTATCTAAAGAAAAGATTTTTTTTTAATCTGTAGTTCAGAGAATAACAATGTCGTAATGTTGTTACCATCGCCTCAAGTTGTAATAATATTTTTCCGACTTTACCAGTAAAAGAATTTCCCAGAAAGGGATGAAAAACATTGTGGTACCATAGCCTTTAATTCTAAAGATTGAATGACCATCTCTCTTTGAGGTGATCTTTCGCATTAGTTATATTAGAAACGTACAAAGATCAAAAAGAGGGCCAATCTATAAACCTTCATGAACACTAGAAATTAGTTATGTACTAAGAAAAACAGGCCCGATGTAGTGTGTGCCATATAAATCGCAACATTTACCGAAAATGCTCCGATGCATTACACCCTAAAAACTGTTAATTACCATACAAATTATTAACCCAAAATATGTTCAATGCATTATGTGTATCTTGTACTTTTACCTTCAAATCTACATATACATATGTAGGTATAGAAGGTTGTGCAACCGACTTTTTTTAACTATCGACTTATTAGCTCATCTTACAACTATTGGCCAACTTTCGCCAAGATCGGCCATCATGTCTGGATATCTGTATGTGTGTCTGTCTGTCTGTGTGGATGCGTGCTGGTATCCACGATAACTCCAGGACTAAAATATCTACGTACTTAGAATTTTGTATTTGAGCTTGTTTTTATTTGGCTTAGCAATTTTTTTGATATGACGCGTAATTTAGCGGAAAAAGATCCCTAGGTAGAATTTAAGTATTAGTTCAAATTTTTTCCTTATCTGAGTAACGATTAATTTAGTAGATGTTTATTACCCCACTGTTCCTGTAAAAGAACGCCTATTTTCAGACAAGCCATCCTTTTCTTAATTGTTTTATTTTTATAATATTGATCTTTGGTTACGTCAAGATCCAGAAATTTGAAAAATATATGTTCGGGGATGTCTGGGTTAATATAATAGTTAGATAGACGTATAAGGCCAATTATGTTATATTTGTAGCAAGCTTATGTTTGTGTTTTCAATTTTCACATTTCATAAAATTGTTTTATCATATTAAACATTTTATTACTACTGAGGATGATAACTGTAAGTGTTACCGAAACGTTTTGGTTTGTATACACAAATACAAAAATACACCAGTAAATACCCAAAAAGTATTTTAACAATTTGTAAATAAAGTTGTAACAAGTAATAAGTAACGGAGTACCTTGAATTGCATACCAAAACGATTACTGTAAGTAAAGACTTTGCAATCGACACAATTAATACACACACATCTGCAAAAATGTTATACAGAAGATTTCCAATTTAAGCATCAAACTCCACCAGTACATACTTACAAACATACATTCGAGCCCAAAGGAAATTTTCAGTATTAACATGCAATAGTGTAACAACAAATCAACAGTATGAACAAAGTATCACCAATTAATTTCTGTCGGCTATAATTACACTAAAACCATCTATAAGTTTACAAGTATCAACAAATGAAGTAAGTGTAATCACTTCTGTGTCACAAGAGGAACTTACTCTAGGAAGTTCATCTCTTGCACACGTATAATACTCCAAGTAAAGATATAACAAGCAACCTCAGAAGATTAGGTTATTAACACTTTGTGGCTTCAGCTCAGTCAGTGATTAAATGGGCCATGTTCTTAAACTTTGATTTGCTGTAATTAGAAAATGTGTGTGTGGTTAGATATGTTCGCTTTACAAAAAAAATGTAACTTCAACCTGTAAATATATGTTAAAATAACTCGGACGCTTAACTTAAAAAATACCTTATACTAATAATTAGAAATGTACCTGTTGTACTTTAAAATTTTGGTTGTCACTGGTATACTGATACTGACAGAATGTGCTGACGAAGCCACGCTTTCAAATTTGGTTTTGCAATTAATCTTGAAATGGAAATATAATAAGAGTTTTGATATTCGTTGATCCCAAATAAGTAAATTCCTTTACAAACAGCCAAAATTGGTAGATTTAAATGGGTTAATGTACCATTCATGTATAATTTTCAGCATAGCAACAATTTCTATTGCGTAAATTGAAACGTAATAACGCAATAAAATTACGTAATAGGAAAATGTAACGTAATAAAAATAAAACCAAACTAAAATAAAAGTGTCTAAAAAGGATAAATATAATAGACAAAGGAAAATAGGTTTAGTTAGTGCTTACCGTAAAATTTACGACACTTTTTAATAAAAATATTCAAGAGCAAAAATGGACGCTTTTTGCTTTCATATCGTAACAACAAAGACTTCAAAATAGATGTCTGCGCATGAACTCAATGCGCCAAACGAAATGCGCGTACTACCAAACGTTAAAATATCTATACATATACTTTTTCAGCCACTGAGGTATGCAATTCACGTGACACAAAAATGAACGAAGTTGCCTAAATGATTGTATATTTTAATACAACTCAAAAGGTTTGTTACAATATAAATACATTTTTTAGCAAAGTAGATTATTACTTTTACATTTCTATACATAAGAAATCAATTCAATAATCGGTGTGTTTCTTAACCTGCTAATCAATTGGTATTATTTGTCTTTTTCACCACTAGAATTTAGTTTAAAAATTGGATTGGATTGACATATCTAAATGCATTTTGTTCGGATTGATGATTGTAACAAATACTGTAAGCGCAACCATGCATCTAATTTGCAAGATTATGAAGTAACTGCAGTTAGGCGTATGTGTATTATCTCCGTCATATTTGAGATCTATTGTACGCAACTGGTGTGTGGGAATTTTTATTATACTTGAATGTTTTATAGAAATGTTAAGTTTTTAACATATAACGCGATATCTAAATATAAATGGATTTACTTCACAGTTATTTTGGTTTATTTATTTTACTATAAAAAACTAACGCAGTTTTAATTGGTGTGCACATGCAATAAGTTAAAATTCTTGTATGCAATAATAATAGAAGTTTTAAAGAAAATATAATTATTTAGTATAATCGATCTTTCAATCAAATCTTAAACAACACCTCTAATTTAACCTAATTAATGTCTCTAGTGGCATTTAACAACTCATCCATATATTCACTATAATTAACCCTGCTGAAGTTTCATGGCAAATGCTACATGTTTTCAATTTTTCGATACCTAACTAGAATTTTGTTTGTGGGGGTAATATCGTCTTCAGTGAATGGTAATAGCTTTAAAAATTAATTAGGATGTATGAAATATGGAAACGCAAATATAAGTCTGCTATTAACACAAAAGTTTGATAAACGTATCGTGAAAGCTTAAATTTTCATAATTAAACTTTATGTTTTGGTTTCATTAGGGAGTATGAAACGCTTGTAAGTTTTATTATAAGATTTACTGTAGCTTATTCGATAAATAGTTGGAGAGTTTTTATTGAAAGTTATCGATCTTGCTGATAAAACGGCAACCTCGATTGCTAAAAAAACTAATCGTCACAAGCTTTCTACAAACGTATAAGTTATGAATAATGCTCACTACAAATAAAGGGCATTGTAACAAGTTGTCCTTGCTCCACACATAATGGAAGTATTTTTAATTAAACAGTAGAATAAGAGCTTTAGTAGAGAACGGAAATTTTCTAAATTGCTTAATGTTGGGTTAGATGTAAATATTTAACAATTTGTTATTTTTACTTATGTGATGTATGTGGTCCTCAGGGTTTCCAGGTGATAACTACTTTATGTGACGTGAATAGTACAGATTTGAATTGTTATACATATTTATTGCTAATACGTGATGTGAGTAGTATTACATATTCTAACCTACACTTCACTAGTACTCTAACACTACGAGTACCTTAATAACTATTGATTGGTGATGGATGAACTGATTACTTATTACTTATCACTAACTACTTATCACTGTATGGAGCTATATTTATAACCTATTATCTATGTCATGTTACAATTTACAAAGAGCTGACTTTTATTGCAATAACAACTTATTCTCTTCAGCATGATTGTAATTTGTAATATTAACCTAGTTGTGACATAAATATGCTTTAGAAATAATACATAATTAATTATTGTAAAAATAGATAAATGTTTCTTAATACTAACTATACACTACACCTTCCCCGGAGGAAAAAAAACAAATTGAAAAACTAAAATTTTACAATTTTTTTCCATTTCAAATAAACACTTACAATTAAATACCTAAAATCTGAAAATAAGAAAACTTTTATAATCTAGAAAGTTACAAAATTTATAATACTAATTGTAATAAGGCTTAATTCTATTTTTGTGTACTGTAATCAACTTATTTACCTTAATAACTACATTCGGGCTATTATCTGCCACCACTTCATATGGTCCTTTAAACAAATCGTCTAGCTTAGAAGTGACAGTAACTTTCACTAACACCTTACCTCCTATTTTATACGTATGTGAATGTATCTTTGCATCCAGGACACTTTTCCTGTGATGTTTAGACTGAATTAAATTGTTTCGCGCGTCTTTAACTGCACTTTGTAATTGGTACTTTAATTCGAGTGGATAATTCTCAAAGTTATATATTGGATCAATGTGGTCAATAGTACTGTTAGATGGTAATCTACAAAGTTTTCCAAAAACAAGTTCATACGGCATATAGCGTGTTTCAGAATGTACGGTAGTATTAAAACGAAACACCAAAAAGGTACCCAAGTACCCCAAGAGCCTGGATACTTGGCCATTTGGATGCGAAGGTAAGCACCCAATGTTTTATGTGAATTTTCTGATGCGCCTAAAGTTTCATGGTGGTACGCACTTGAATTTAGTTGTCGAATGTGCAATAATTTACAAATTTTTCTAAAAGTACTTGCCATAAATTCAGTTCCCTGGTCCGTGACCAATTCGTACGGAACACCATACCTAAGAATATAATTAGTAACAAAGGCAGAAGCGACCGTATGCGCTTCTTTGTTTGGTAAAGGATATGCTTCAACAAATTTACTTAATTCGCATTGTAATGCTAAAATATATTTATTATTTTTATTATCTGGTGGGAGTGGTCCTGCCAAGTCGACAAATATTTTCCGTAATGCGGAAGTAGCAGTGATTGTAATACTCATTGGTTCTTTACACGGTATCGAATGCTTGTATCGCTGACAATCGTCACAACGTCGAACGTAAGTTTCTACATCTTGTGTAAGTTTTGGCCAATAATAAGTTCGTTTAATATTGTGATACATACGATTCATACCCGCATGACCTCCGGTAGGTAACGTGTGATAATTATTAAGTATTAATTTTTGATCCTGTGGATCCGTAATAAGAATTTGGTGCTATAGATATTTGTATACCCATCGCTATGATTTCCTCTTTATTTTTAATTATTTCTTCAATAATTCCCCCTTTGTCTTGACTAACTACGCAGTTTAAATCTTTTTTCATTATACATATCATTTTCATGCCATTTATATGACTAAATCTCTCAACGTTGCACCGTATGTAGACGCTGATGGGAAGTGTCACTAATATAAATTGTGTGTGTCGGGTATATACACCACATTTTTAAACAATTTATTATCTTGATTCTTCATTTTAAAGTCGTCGGCTTTTAAGGGTTGTACCAGTACAGAATTATTTGGGTATTTAAGCAATTCTACGATGCCAGGGTGATCAATCCTATTGTCCGTAAAATCGTCAGTTTTTTCCTCTAAAGTACGTTGCTGCTTAAGTTGAGCACGTGTCATAATGTTAATGTTGTGAATCACCTTACTAGAAAGTTGTTTAAGTTCGCGAGACTCAAGACAGATTCCTTTAACATAATGTACAGTAAAGTCATATTCTTCTAATGTAAGTCGAAATTTTGTAAGTCGGCTAGAAGGATTTGTCATTCCAAACAAATATACTAAGGGAAGGAGATCAGTATAAATGTCAAACTGTCTACCGTATAGATATGGCCTAAAATGTTTAACAGCCCATACAATTGCTAAGAGTTCCTTTTCAATGATTGGGTAATTACGTTTGGCAAGATTCAAAGTTCTGCTGGCATAAGCAACAGGATTATCATTCCCATTTGACAATACGGCTCCCAGAGCAGGGCCTTAAGCATCAGTACGAAGAATAAAACGGTTATCGCTCCCGAAATTTGGATATTGTAAAATGGGTGGGTGCTTCAATAAGTTTTTAAAGCGTCGAACGAGTTTTGACATTCTGAAGTCCAATTAAAAATAGAATTCTTTCGCGTTAGACGATTTAAAGGTTCTACTAAATCAGCAAAGTTGTTTACGAATTTCCGATAATAGTTAGCAAACGCGACGAAACGTTTAGTAGCATTGGCGTCTGTTGGCATTGGATAGTTTTTTATAGCGGCTAGTTTGTCTGAGTCGGGCAAAACATCCGCCGATGAAATGACATGGCCTAAATACAAAAGTTCCTTCTGAAGAAAGGTACACTTGCTTGAGTTTAATTTAAAATTTACATTACGTAGTCGTTGCAATACTTTTACTAAATTTTGATTATGATGCAATAGATTTCGTCCAAAAACAATAATATCATCCAAATAAATAAAACGTGACTCATAACTTAATCCTGACATAGCAATTGTCATTACTCTTGAAAATGCACTAGGACTAATTTTTAATCCCATTTGTAACCTCGTAATTTGATATTGACCAGTAGCTGTAGTAAATGCTGTGCACGGTCTACTGTCGGGGTGCAATGGTACTTGATGATAACCTTGCGCTAAATCCAAATGTGAAAACTAAACTGCACCGGATAATGAATCTAAAATTTCGGTAATACAGGGTAAAGGAAATACATAGTTTTCAATACGTCTATTTAATAAACGATAGTCTATTACCATTCGCCATTTTTTCCCTCCTAACCTATCTGATTTTTTAGGAATGATTAGTAACGGAGATGACCAATCCGATCTGGTTTCTTCAATTATTCCGTCTTTAAGTAATTTGTCTATCTGTCTGCTGTCTTTTTGTGTATGAGGTAAGCGGTAGGGCTTAACATACACTGGAACTATGTCTTGTTTCAAATGAATCTTTTGTGTTGACATATTTGTTATCCCGAGTATGTCGTCATCTAATTGGAATATGTCCGCATATTTAGTACAATTTTTTTGTATAGAGTCGTGCTCTTCTTGATTTAATGACTCAAAGTCTATTAATTTTAAAACTCCGTGTACTCGATTAACCGTTGTCGTTTTATGTTGGTAAGTACATACATGAAATTTATCTAATGTCTCGATTTTGGTTTATAGTTTTTTATTCTAATTTCCTTGTCATTCTTATTGAGTATCCTAACGGGGATAAAACTATCTATTGGTTTAGCTATAGTAGAAGCTACATACACACCTTCACATACTTCATCATTCATAACAACGCAATCTTCTACACATTTAACCGAAAAATACCAATAACTTCGCAACGAGGCGGTATTAAAATGCAGCAATCGTGCATGGATTGCATACTTACAGAAATATAATTAGACTGCACATAAAATGAAAACAAACATTTTTCGTAATCTAAGTGAGCTGAAAATTTTGTGAAGAAATCACTTCCCAAAATTCCATGAATATTGTTTGCAAAATATAAAATTCGTGTTGTAAGCAAAAGTTTTGAATGTTTATATTTAAATTTACGGCACCATGAGCTTTGATGGAACCTGTAATACCATTTATTGTTATATTCTGATTTGAATTTATGTATTCGTCCTTCTGAACGTAATTTTTAAATAAAACGCTAATTGTTGCGCCTGTGTCGATAAGAAAATTTAAGTCATTTTCTAGATATTTCAGTTGTACGTAATTTATTCCATTCATAATTGCAGCGTCGGTACTACATTTCGCTGACTCGAAAAAACTGGTTTCTAATGTCTAATGTCCGGATTATGATTTATTTTACTTTCAAGGTCCTCTCGTTATTGTTATCATGCGTATTTGCGAAATAAGCGTTTTGATAGTTATTTTCTCTGCGTGTATTACGCGACATTTGTCCTCGTCCGCGTTCAAATATACGACTACCTTGACTGTGTCCTCTGTAGTTTGAAAAATCTTGACGATTACCGGTATTATGATTATTCTGCGAATTATGTAAGTTATTAGAAAAATTGTTTTGTGGAACCCCTATAGAACCCCTATAGAATCTACTTTGAAATCGGTGTGTTTGGAATCGACCGCAAGAATTTTGATAACGACCGCGAGAATTTTGATAATTAGTACGCCCCTTTGTGTGGTAAGTTATAGAAGTTCTATAACATACCTTGAGCTAGTCAGGCTGCAGAGAAAAGAATAAGTACAAATTTCTTATCAATAGTCACATAAGAGCATATAGAAATACGAACTGTGGGTTAACTGCCACTATTGAGATACTTCGAAATATAAATGGTAATGCAAAATTGTGAGGAAAATATACGGAAAACAGAGTTATCTTCGTGGATTTCGAAAACCAATATTGTCGTATTTCTCTTCATGCGAATTCATACTTCTGCATCCTTTCGTTCGATTATTAATTAATAAACACTTTATAGTGTATTTCTTTTCCTTACAACCTGATTAAATCCAGGGTAAGTTTTAAAGGAATGCGGTTTTAACTTAATTACTTTCAATAATTTCTTTTAGACCTTTGTGGGGTTTATTCCACCCACATATTACCTTTGTGGGGTGTAGTCCACCCGCATATTACCTTCGTGGGGGTATAGTTTAACCACATATGTTTAACCACCTGTCGACAGCGTAGTTGCAATAATATATTAATTTGTTACCTGCACTGAAGCCAATGTTCTTCGGATATGTTCCACATACCTGCGTAAGCTATTTTAAGCTAAGTGTTAAAATCTCTTTACTTTACTTAAAGATTATTATTATGTTATTAAGAGCATTGTAAAGAGCTCAAGTCGTACAATCATAAAATACCGTACAACCACATCGATATCACTAAATAATTGGTTTTGTTTTACATGATATAACTGCCTTAGTCACGATTTCATTGGTTTCTTATTTTTTAATTTTACTTAAATTATTTTTCATTATAACATAAAAACAAAAATCGTTCTTTATAACCTATTGTAACATAAAATAAGGGTTTAGTTAATTAACAATTAGGGTATGTTTACTGAGGAGATTCAGCGCGGCGATATGTTAAATATTACTGTGTATATTTCTAACAGTAAGGTGTGTGGCATATCATTATTTGGCAAGTTATTTTATTGATTTTTTTAGTGTTTTATTAGTTCACTTTCAGAGGTTTTTTTATAATCTTAAAAAAAACCAGACCGTATTCATTTTAAAATTCGTTTTCAATTCCAGATTTAGTATTGACCCTTGATTTAATTTTTTACAATGAGGGTCATAAACCTGCTTATTCTTTTTCTTTAATTTGATAAATATAAGATTTCAGTTGACCGCATTGTGTTATGTGATTATCCTGTATTTTACTGATTATTATACGTACTTATGCTTTCTCTTACAGCTTTGTTTTCAAATTTCGTAGTTTAGAGACTGTCTTATCTAAAATTAGGTAGTGGTCCCTTAGTATTCGGTTACACCACCCACGCATCGTGTACCTACCGATTTAGTAATCCAAAAATCAGCTGAGCTAGACCTATCTCTCTTTATATTCTATCTGTATCGTATATTGAGCTAATTTCCAAAAACCATTTGAACACGTTACAAGCTGTTGGGAAAAACTGAAGGCTTAATTGCCAGATATATAAAAGTGAGTGTAACCGGTAGTGCACACGGAAGACGTGGTTTTATTATTTTAAATATACCATCAATTCTGGCTGCATTGGAATTTATTGAATTAAGAATTTTGATAAGGGTATACATATCGTTCATTTTGAATTAAAATACTTCACTTGCTCTAGCTTAGTTAGTAGCTCTCTTGGTTATCAGTAACGATTTCAAAGGAGCATGTTCATTCAACAAAAACTAACGTTGTAGACCTAAATAAAAATTTTCAAATTTATTGACTTGATTTTACTATAAGTTTTGAGTTCGCACGTTGTATATTAAAAACTGTAACATTTAGTTCAACCGATACAACATCATGGTCTTGATCTGCATGAACTATCAATAATACCTAATATTGCAGGTTTACTTTCCCTTTCTAACGGATTTCTTAAAATACCTGCCTTAAATCTCAACATTATCCGTGAATTTGTATATGTACGCACATTCAGTTTAGGAAAACGTAAGAACTCATCAAACGTTATATTAACGTTATTGGTGCGAAATGTAATAATTTAAAGGTAAATGTTAAAAACTGATTTCTACTTTAAAATTCTGTGTATGAACACAAAACAAGATTAATCACCATTCAATTAAAATGTGATAAGTAACCGTAATTAAACACTGTGTGCGAATATTGCATAACCCACCTCTCTTTTACTGCAGTTCTTAAAGTTAAAATACTTATTATGCTTGCATAAGCGCAACAAATCTTTAATTAATTGAAGACAAAATTGAATTTATTAAACTTTTGAAATTAACAAGCATTTAACTATGTTAAAAGCCTACCAGAAAAATCACAAACTTTTAAAATTACTCTAGTGTAACTAAATGATGTAAAATTTTGCAAGACAACTCGACTTCAAATATTTTTTCGGATTACTCTGTAGTAAAACAAATAAAATAATAAAATAATAACTTAAATAATTCGCTTCGACAGCCTAATTTCAATGCGTCATAAGAAATATACTTTAAAAATACTAAATATATTTTAATAAAGGTATGTAATTATCTCCTTCAGTTTAAATGATCCTTATTAAGCACTAATGATGTTGTATGCCTCTAACTGTCACGTGCTCAAATGTACCGATCCCCAAATTAGAAGGTGTGCTGTGACATTTAAAATAACCAGAAGATCAGCCTTTTTGGAAAGCACTTGCATGAGTGGGCGTGTGGTTGGCATAGAAACACAATAAAACTTTAGACAGTGCACCACCCGGTTTGATCTTGTACAGTCCTCAAACAAAGAAAAGGCACAGTTAAAATAAAGAAACGAACGCTGACCTGAAAGAGAATAGACTAATTAAGCAAATGAGACCGTAATACACGTAAGACAAAGAAATAATAGTCATCCAACACGTTTTTATTTTCTACAAGCCTCGGCTCAAAATAAACCAAAGAGCTTTACAAATCAGCTTAATCAGTAGCGCAATATCGTACAACCCACCTGTCCACTTTTCAAATCCGGAAACATAAATCTCCAAATGTGTATAAAAGATTAATTTCCCAAGGATAATGTTGCAAAAAGAAGAAAAATACAATATAAACCACTTACAGTAATAATAAATCATCTACAGTTGTAATAAATCAAATACAGCAATAATAAACCACTTACCTCTTAAGTGCTTTAATAAATTATACTAAAAAAATGTAATAAGCGACATGAATTAACTCAACTAGCACTATCAGACATGCAGCAAGAGACGACGTCGTACCGGGTTAGCTAGAATAAAACAACACAAAGTGTACAAGTAAAGCATAAAGCGTTTAAACAAATCAAATTATGGCGCAAGTGGTTTTGGGAGGAGCTTTCCTTAAAAGTTTGGTAAGCAAACATGTATAGATCTGCGTTTACTATGGTTTAAACATAAAGAAAAAAAAATTGACCGGTGCAAATCCTATCCTAGCCAGATGCCTTCAAATGGTGTTAATTTGGTAAAATAAACTGGACAATGCGCTGTAGAAATACAGAGCATCCTCAAAAAGTTATGTAGCTAAGATGCAGATGTAAGATTAACGCATTTAATGGTTGAATGCTCAAATAAAACTAAATAATAGTAGTGATCAAAATAAGCCCCAGATATAACGTATCTGAATAAAATCTGTGCTTATGATTCCTTGGTTGAAATCGTCATAACTTAAAGGTAAATTAACACTTACATAAATACTAAGCTATTACCAGTTTTTGATAAATCTAATTATATCCTAAGCTATTACATACAAAGCATTAAGCACAAACAGAAGACAAAAATTAAGGATACAAGTAAACTGGAATACATGAAAATTCTGGTATGGAACTTCACGTGTATTACATGCAAATTCGACGACTGCCTACTGTCTACAGGGTGTTGTCATGATAAAAACAGCGAAATAAATAGCGCTACATCGGTCATTGAATGAATACGCGAGCACCTTGAGTAAGTAGCGTAAAATGTTTACAGCTTGTACACCTGTAATGAGAAATGCTTGCTAAATCGTAAGTAGAATACTTCACAAGTAAAACCTATAGGTGCGTAAATTTGCTACATTATATTATAAGCCATACAGAAGTCTTTGAATGACATGGTTTACGGTTATATAGAGCACCGTTCAATAGCTGAAGGAATATTTCCACATTTCGTACCAGGTGGTAGATTTAGTGTATCGGAGTGAGTGATGTACACTCGATTACTGTTGTCGTTAATTGAATTATTTTCCAGGCTCCGTCATGTAGTAAAGCAAACCTCAACTCTCCGAAAACTTGTGTCGGGGTTACCCGAAAGTATTACGTGTTTTAGTTTCTATATATTAGGTAGATATCGAGCTAAGGACGATGAACTCCCCTTTAACTGTCTTCGGCGCGGGGTCTTCCTAAACCTATCGTTTTTCTCTTCGGTGATCAGTGCTGGAGGAAAAAGGAAGCGTATTTTCAACGGCGTAGGGATGAAAATTGTCATTTTTGATGCAGGTCAATATGATACCCATGATAATCAAGTTTTGTTTAATTTCTGTCCAACAAACCTTTCACTTATTCCTGCTGCCATGCGTCTGTAGTGGGGGGTTTCTGCACCTGTTAAGAGAGCGGTTAGTTCATTTTCTTCATGAGTTACCGCCTTTTGTCTAGCATGCTTTTGGTACGCAACACTTCCAGTTTCTATGTTTCGGTACAATTCATTTACAAAACTTTTCGTCAAGCGTTCTTCTTTGGGATAACATCGGTGATATATCCAACTTAATGCTGGATAGATCGTGTTTGTTATTTTTCCTCCTTGCGTCTACAAATGTGTCCTGGTGATTAATTTCTGTGAGTATTAGAAGAACAAAGCGCATTTGCTCCTGTTATGTCCATAACGAACTCGTTTTGCCATTATAATACTTATTTAATCCATATACAGCCTTAGTCGTTTATATTGGCCAATATTACATATTTCTTTGAGTCAGTGGTAGTTTTTGTTACTCCACCTAGGTAATAAAACAAACCAGTTGGATATTGCTCCTTCATATCTTTCACTATAGCCTTCCGTACTTCCATCTCTTTATTATCATAACATTTTAACGAAGGTAGGTTTCCGTGTCTTGAATTATTTCCCTGCCGATTCCCAGACTTTATTCACTTCAATACTGATACCGTCCATTTCCCAATTTCCCATGATGTCTCCATACAGCATAGCATATAAGAACCGAAACAGAGCAAGGGCATGTGGAGGAATCCAAAATATCATGATTTAATGCAACTTACCTCTATAACAAGGTGCACCCCAGAGAAGTTATAGGCCTTGAAAATGTTTCCAATGTTGAAGGGTGGGCTTGAGAAACAGGAATGCTTTCCAATAACACTCGAGAACGTGCTCTTGCAATCAGGGCACAAGACGAAAAACTTATTTGGAATGCAATTGAAGATGACCCACTTATTAGTACTAGAATTTTCTCTCAACTAAAAATGGTACATCGCAAACTTATGTGCACCGAGTTATGAAACTTAATCTACTACATCCACATTACATCCAAAAAGTGCAAGAATTTTTATAGATAGAGTTGGTTGTCAGTCAATTTTTAACAGTTTATTTTGCATCAATGCATTAATTTTCAAAAGAAAGTTGTCTTTACTGATGAAACCTGTCTCACCCGCACAGGTATTACGAATGTACATAACACTCATGAGTAGGCTGACGTAAACCTGCTCCTCGACATTTCCATCGGTATTTAATTGGTCCAATTATTTTACCGAAATGGCTAAATGGTGAAACTTATTTAAAATTTCTCCAAAACACTCTCCCGGATCTACTTGACGAAGTTCCAATACAACTCAGACAGGAATATTGGCTTATGCATGATGGAGCACCGCGTTACGTTAACATAATTTGTGTATATTCCTCGCCAGTTACGTCACGAACACAGTGTGGTATCACATTACGGATAAATGTACATTGATTAGAAACAATCAGCAGTTATTGGATAGAATAGACTTCAATTTTCGACGAAGAATAAATTTATGCCTGAGAGAAAAAGGTGATCATTTTATTATGACTTATGAGTGCAAATTGTATGTTATTTTTGTTGTTTAAGTTCTTTGTTTTTCTGATAAATTATTCTTATTCCAACTGTTTTCCTCACCGTCAATATTGACATAACCAACTTTCGAATTTTCGATTTTAAGTAACACAGATACGATGTGTTTGTTTTTAGTTATACGAGTTTTTTTTTTCAGAATAACAAAGTTTTTCGAAAAATAAGGGTAAGAATAAAGTAAATAAAGTAATAAAGTAAGTCCGCCAACGGGATAAAAAATTCTGTCACATTTTAGTGGTGATCAACCCTTTAAAATACTACAATTGAACTATACTTACTGCCGATTAATGCTTTTGGTGCACTCACAACGTGTACCAACTTTGTTCAAGTATAACTGAGATAGTATAGACAGACGTTAAATCATTATATTTTTTGTTCCTCTACATTTCCCTGCTCTGTATCGGTTCGAATCACCCTGTATTTATGAATTAAAGCTGTTTTTCATTGATAGAGAAGTTCTGGGCTCTCCAATAAGAACAACAAAGCTAGATACAAAAGTTTTTGCTTATTACGAATATATTTCCGTTGTGCTTTCTATGGGAATATAGATAATTAGTTGATGCAATACTCCACTCCATTTAAGTATATTTTAACAGTAAGAATTACTTAGTGGGCATAAATCGCTAAGTATATTTAGTTTCTGGTCATAAACATATCTAATAATAATCTGTTTATTATGAATTGTGCTTGTATATCTTCCACAACACGTAAAACAGGACATTCTATTTCTAGAAAGCCGTACAAGTTTCATAAATTTTGATGCTAATTTGTTTGTTGACATATGAATCAATACTCAATTAATTTACATTGAAGGCAAAATAATTACTAAATTCTCCTTTTGGATGCATAATTAGCAAATACTTGCTTAAATATGTACATAATTCATTCAAATGTAAAATAAATAAATTTTCACTCATTTAAAATTCTGAAAAGGTTAAGAATTTCATTTACAATGTTTTAATGTTGTTTTGCTCTCTTAAGATACTTTCATCAGTAGCCGTTTTAGTACTGCATTACCAGTTTTGTACAAATAATTAAAACCTATAAAGAATATTGTTTCAAAGGTATTGTTTTAAAATAATTTACTAAAACGGAATATCAGATTGCCTGTTTATGAAAACATTATGTTTATTTTGCTACTTGTTTCGTTCACTGCGTTTTAAGTTAATATTTTTGAAAAGAATGGTGCAAATTACACCTAAAAAAGGAAATAACTTCTATACAGAAACATAATAATTCAAAACTAAATATATTAACTATTGAACACTATTTTAATTTCTCAGTAAAAGAAAATATTTATATAATAATAGAGATGTAACAAAATAAACAAAAAGATAATAGTATTTAATTTAACACAAAATATTAATTGTGATTATAAAAACCGGTATCATAAAACTGAAACGAATGATGTATTTATGATCAACTAAATTAATTAAGTAAATCCCCATACTTTATGTAACAATGTGTATATTGATTCCATTCGATGATTCTTAACCTTTATTTGGGCATTAATTCGTATTTGTATTTCATACAGGTTCATCATGTACATAAACGGGATTGTCAGTATTCGTAATTTAATTTTTGGGTCTATATTAGGCACGTTTTCTTGTTTTATAAAAATTATAAAAGTTTAATTTATATATATATATATATATATATATATATATATATATATATATATATATATATATATATATATATATATATATATATATATATATGTATATACAGGGTGTCCACAAACTCTTTTCACAAAAAACACTGCAGATTCTAGACTAGATTTTATGTCGATTTAGCTGGAGCTCTTGGAAGATGGCGTCCTAACATTGGTTTAATTCAAATATCTTCAAAATGGTTTTCCTTTGAATGATAGCGTTTTGTACATTTATTTAGTGGAATATACCCAATCGTATGGCGTGTATATGATTTTTAGTTGTACTGATAAGCGGCTCGTTTGGACGGGGCATTGGACATTGTTATTCCTAAGTTTTTGTTCTCCAAAATTTCGCAATTTTAACATAAAATTTAAAGAAACTCGATTTTTCACAAAAGAATGATACTCTTGTCTGAAGTCGCTACGACGCACCGTTTTCGAAATAAAACGATTTGAACTGTTCATGTGTTAATGATGCTTTTATAAAATTAACTGTATATATATATATATATATATATATATATATATATATATATATATATATATATATATATATATATATATATATATATATATATATATATATATATATATATATATATATATATATACATTTATTTAGTGGAATATACCCAATCGTATGCCGTGAATATGATTTTTAGTTGTACTCATAAGCGGCTCGTCTGGGCGGGCATTGGACATTGTTATTCATAAGTTTTTGTTCTCCATATAAAATTTAAAGAAACTCGATTTTTCACAAAGAATGATACTCTTGTCTGAAGTCGCTACGACGCACCGTTTTCGAAATAAAACGATTTGAACTGTTCATGTGTTAATCATGCTTTTATAAAATTAACTAACGAATTCATTTAAAATTATGAAAGATGGCTATGGAAAATAACCAAAATAACAATTCCGTGAACGTCAAAATAACTTATAGTTGAGGTTAAAGTGTCAAATAAGTTTTAAGTGAAAGATTTTTATTGTTTAGTTACATTACCGTAAATACAAAAGTTGAATATTGTTAGAATGGTTTCGTTTAGCAACGAAGAATATGCCGACATGCATACATAATATATATATATATATATATATATATATATATATATATATATATATATATATATATATATATATATATATATATATATATATATATATATATATATATATATATATATATATATATATATATATATATATATATATATACCGGTGGTCGTAAAGGAAGGAATAAATTCAATATCTCGTAAAGCACAATTTTTTCAAAAATCGCTCGGACCCGTCGATTTTATATTTTTCAGGGCATATTTTACGAAAAAATTTTATACAGGGTGTCTCAAAATGATTTGCTAAAAAATTTTTTTTCAAATTGCAACCCAATTTTTATTGCATTTTGGATTGCCCTTACAATTCTAAACATTTGCTATGTAGCATATGCTATACCTAAGTCCTAGCGTTTTGGAGTTATTCGCATTCAAAGTTTAAAAATTGAAAAAGGTCATGAAGAAACGAAAAATAAAATAATTTTATAACGTTTTATTATATGGAAAACAAAGATTTGTAAACTTAAAAATAATTTTATTTCAGCAAATGTTCGAAATGTCCTCCGTTAGTCAACTAACGCGCGAAATGGTTCGAAATGTGCAGCAGGAATTTGTAGATCGATTAGGCTATTGTCAGTTGACTAACGGAGGACATTTCGAACATTTGCTGAAATAAAATTATTTTTAAGTTTACGAATCTTTGTTTTCGATATAATAAAACGTTATAAAAATTATTTTATTTTCGTTTTCTTCATGATCTTTTTCAATTTTAAATTTTGAATGCGAATAACTCCAAAACGCTTGGACTTAGGTATAGCACATGCTACATGACAAATGTTTAGAATTTAAGGTAATCCAAAATGCAATAAACATATTGGGTTGCAATTTGAAAAAAATTGTTTTAGCAAATCTTTTTGAGACACCTGTATAAAATTTTTTTCGTAAAATATGCCTGAAAAATATAAATCGACGGGTCCGAGCGATTTGTGAAAAATTGTGCTTTACGAGATATTGAATTTATTCTTCCTTTACGATCACCTATATATATATAATTATATATATATATATATATATATATATATATATATATATATATATATACACATATCTGTAATACTTTGTTGAATTTTGAACTTAGGGCCTAAAGATAAAACATTTTCAAGGTCAGTAGGAATTTTAAAAATAGATACTAAGATTAACGAACCATTTACTGTTATCATTGAATCAATGATCTTTATCTAATTGTTTGAGTTTAATGACTGAAATTTTCGTAGGTGTGAATTTTTTTGTAAACTAAACTGTTTGTTATAAAAAAGTCTTTGTTGATTTTTGAACTCCTTACCTGTTTCGGTAGTTGTTAACAACGAAAATTGCAGTCATTAGTACCCAAACAATTAGATAACAAACATTTGCTCAATGATAATACTCAATGGCTCGTCAATGTTAGTATTCTTAAAAATCCAACTTTTCATCTTTGGCTCCTAAGTTTACAATTCAACAAAGTACCAATAGCCAATGTAGAATCAATAGTTGAATCCACAGAATGTAACACACAAGCAAAAAATATTTTAAGAACCAAGTAACTAATGTTATTACAAATTATTCAACTAATCTGTTAAATGTATATTTTAAGAACCAAGGTATACAATGTTTCTTATAGATAATCCTAGCATTTCCGTTACTAAAGTAGTCCAAGATTCAGTTACAGTGATAAAAAAGGTTATATATCAAAATCTAATGATTTGTCAAACGATAGTAACACTTACAAACAACTAACCAAAGGTCCAACTTTTACTATTCAAAAGAAAATCGATGGCCACTTTAAACTACACACAGTAAGGAGATGCTCACAGATTTAATTAAAAAGGAATTAACTACTGCCAATGTATTCCAGGTAAATAAGGATTACCAAAAATTCACAAAAATAGTGTTCCACTTCGTTCAATCGTTTCATCAATTCTTACTCCAACCTACAAATTTGCTAAATACCTTTCAGCAATTTTACAAAAAGTTTTCCTCTAGGAAAACGTAATATCCAAGACACATTCACTTTTGTAGAATAATTTCGACATTTTTCGCTTCCGTCTGATCAAGTATTAATTTCGTTAGGCTTTACTTCGTTAATTACAAACATTCCTATAGACTTAGTTACTAAAATTATTTCAGACAATTGGCAAAAATTTTTGAACATTGGTCGTTTTCAAAAGAGATGTTTATAACCTCCATCAATATAATATTTAACAACACTTACATCACTTCTAATTTAAGTTTTTGTATAGAGATATTTGGAACCCCTATTCTTAGTGAAACATGTAAGTGATATTATTTGTTCATTCGCAGCAAATATAATTGACATCGCAATGCAATTCGTCAACACGTCAAGTCTCCACTTAAAAATTACAGTATAAATAGAATCTGATTGTAAAATTTTGTTGTTAGACACATTAGTATACAGAAATGATGATAATTTAAAGAAATGTGTGCAGGCTGTCCCAAATTCGAGGGCAAGCATGGGGATCTCGCTTATTATAAGAGATAGGATATAGGTTTAAATTCGGCACTTTTGCTAAATTCGATGCCAAGTAATAATCTAAAAGAAATTTTAGCTAACTCGAATGGATTTGGTTTTATGCTCAAAAACTAAAAATTTCGATTTTGTTGTTCGCGTTTGGCTACCTTATTATTAGGAATTTTCAAAATTCGATTAAACATTATTAAGGCAACTTTTTACGCACAATACTAATACGGTATTAAAAATATTATGCGACGTTTTGTTTATTCTGAACCATCATCAGGTTTATTTTTTCTTATCGGGGTTAAGGCATATTTTTATGGCGTTGGATGGAGAATGTTATGCTGATTTTAGCAATATATAACACTTCATGGTTTGATCGACTGCGAACTAAAATACTCTTAAATTAAAAACTAAATATTACATTATCACGATACCCATGAATTAAATAAAACTTCAGGAGTTGGCTTTTGTCATGTCATTTTCTAATTGTAAAAGGGTAATAACTGCAAGATCCTTCGTGTTAGTGCTTTAAAATTTGCAAGTTTCTTTAGAATGTTTTCAAATTCAGAAAAACGATACATGATAAGGATATTTTATAGCTGCAATAGAAATAGTGTCAGAGCAGACAAAGATATTTAGAGGAATATCCGGAGAGGCAGCAACCAAACCAGAGATATTTTTAAAATTAGACCAAAATTTGCGAGAATTTGGATGTTTTCAGAAACCTCGAAATGCATATGGTAGCAGACTAGACAGAGATGCCGAAGAAGAAATATTACATCAGGTACTATTTGTTGGCATTATACTAATTATAAGAATTTCCACTGACTTCACTGCTAATTTCAGCAGACATTTTTTTTGGAGAGTTATGACTTTATGTTATCCATCTTAGGTTCAAGAAAATCCTTCAACATCTACCAGAGAAATAGAGCAAACTATTGAAGTGCCAAAAACGACAGTTTGGCGAGTGTTAAAGCAACACCGTTATAAACCATTTAAGTTACACGTTAGTCAAACTCTTCGGTCTGGGGACTATATGAGACGGTTGGGTTTTGTAACCAACTTAATACCAAAATGCTGGAAAATCACAACTTTCTCAATCAAACAATTTGAACGGATGAGTGCAATTTTTCCACTAATGGAATGTTTAATCGTAATAACGAGCACTACTGGTCCGTTGAAAATCCACGAATTAACAGGCAAATGCGAGGACAAGGCCACCGGTCCTTTAATGTGTGGGTTGGAATCTGGAAGGATAGGCCCCTTGGGCCAATTATTTACGAAGGTATCCTAACGTGTCAACGCTACCTGGCATTTCTAACACAAGAAATATCAGACCTTTTGGATGATGTTCCGCTAAATGAAAGATGGACTCTCTGGTGGCAAATGGACGGAGCTCCTCCGCATAATGCTGCGATAATAAGTGAATATCTTAACGGCGAATTTCCTGATAAATTGATGGGAAATAGGGGACCACTTAGGTGGCCAGCAAGAAGTCCAGATTTAACCCCTTTAGATTACTTCCTTTGGGGCTGTTTAAAAAATATGATTTATAAGACGCCACCGCAAAATACAGAAGAACTCCAGAATAGGGTTGTTAATGAACTTCGTCAAATTCCCAGGTGAACCATTCAAAGAAACGTAAACAATTGTAGAAGAAGAATTCGTTACTGTATTCAAGAAGGAGGAAACTTGTTCGAACATTTATTATAATAATTTTTGTTTGTTTGTCTGTGTAATTATTTTGTTATTACCTATCGATAAATTTGGGTTTGTCGCTATTATGACCGTGTTACATAGAATTGTTTGAGTTGTTTGTTAATGTTTTTTTAATTGTTTAACTGTTTTTATATTTTTTGGATGTTCTAACGAATTTAACGAATTAAATAAGTAGAACTACTGTAATTATTCCTTGCTGGATCCAAGAAGGCGGAATCTTGTTCTTCGTATTTTCTCATTATTTTAGTTCGCAGTCGATTAAACCATAAAGTGTTATATATTGCTAAAATCAGCATAACATTCTCCATCCAACGACATAAAAATATATCTTAACCCCATAAGAAAAATAAACTGATGATGGTTCAGAATAAACGAAACGTCACATAATATTTTTAATACCGTATTAGTATTGTGCGTAAAAGGTGCCTTAATAATGTTTAATCGAATTTTGAAAATTCCTAATAATAAGGTGGCCAAACGCGAAAAACGAAAATCGAAATTTTTAGTTTTTGAGCATAAAACCAAATCCTATTCGAGTTAGCTCAAATTTCTTTTCAGATTATTACTCGGCATCGAATTTAGCAAAAGTGCCGAATTTAAACCTATATCTATCTCTTATAATAAGCGAGATCCCCATGCTTGCCCTCGAATTTGGGACAGCCTGTACAGACCTAGTCAGCTAAGAAGGCGAGCAACCGGCTCAACCCGATTCATGATTCCTAAAGCCGAGTACTGTAAAAATACAAGTCAGTGGCGTATCATATCTTCATTTACTTATTGAACAAAAAGTGGAGATTACCATGTATTAATGGTACAAACTACAAAAAGTGGGTAAAAGAACGTCTTGACCAAAATTAATCTTGTATTGAACGTCATATTCAGTGTATCTTTTCGGACACGAACATTGTTTAGGCATGATTCTCCAGGACGAATTGCATTTAAGCTCACTTAAATCCTAGATAAACAAACGATCAATATATTTCACCTTTAATGTACCCGGAGGACCTACTCTGCATTCTTTTATCAACTCGACAAAATTAGCTGGGAAAACAATTCCCTATGTTCCTTTCTATTTTACCATGTACACTGTTACTCCATTTGAGTGTGACCTTTGATAAGATATTTTTGAGTAGCTGTCACGTTTTTCATATCAACATACTGCTGGAGTGAGTTTGCAAACAACTTATTGCGGTTTTGTGCATTGCATCCACCGGTGACTATGGCGACGTTTTGTCTTTCATGATTTGTCAACTTATTTTCCAAAAAGTCGCCAGCCTTCAACCTCATGAAACACATAACATACTATTTTTTGGCCTAAATTATAAACACTACAGTTCCTGCATGACAATTTCTTTTTAAATGAACACCACCAGCTTACGTAAATGGAGCTACCTGTAATGATTGTGCAACCACAGTCAAAACTGTAAGCTCACAATTCAAGGCCTTATCTTAATCTCTAAACTTTTCATCACGCGCCCTGTCCTTTTGTAAAATATTTATCCTGTACTTCTCATCTGATACGTTATTTCCCAGTATGTGTGCAAAATACAAATCGCACAGATCCTTCGTCGGTTGAAAAGGGCCAATGTTCATACGCTACAACATTTAAATAAATTTTCCTTTTCCTATTACATCCTCAATATCATTGATTTCGCGATGATTCTTATAAACTGATAAACGTCTGCATACGATTGATTATATGGGCTCAAGATGAGATTTACTCGATGAGGATCGCACATAATGTGAAGGTAATTTTTCCAAAGCAAGTAGAAGGTCAGCAGTTTTTCTGGGTGTTTTACCATTTCTTCTCACCTTAGTATCATTACCATTATCTTACTCACGACTATTTCAGGCCCAAGGTTGATATGAACATTTCTTGCATACCGGTACAGATTTTTTACCAATCTTTAAAGTATATTTCAATCTGTTGCTTCGACGAAGTCTTGTTTCGTTGTTACTTTGATGTACAGTGGTAAGTGAAACAAGATTCTGTACATAGATTTTATGACTTCTCCATCCAAGCTTCTCCCAGAAGTTGTTAAATACGCTAGATCTTTGTTCATACAAAAGTAGAGCACACTGCCTTTTTTCAGCTTTCCTGCATTTTTGTGCAAGGTGATCCCATTTTGAGAGCACTAACTTCTTTTTTCGTTTTACTCAAAAACTTACTTGCTTGCTCTCCTAGTATTGGTTTTTCTGCCATTTTCAAAGCGCTTTATTTGATTAACCTTTGCTCTTTCCAGCTTCCTATTTATTGCTCAGGTGTTTACTGATTAATATTCCACAACTTTTCCATTAGCATTATTCTCGTTCTGATGAAATAAGGCCAGGTATTAAGTGTGTCATTGCGATATTTAATAGTCACATTGTTTGCAGTTTATTCATGGATCAAAATACTATTATTTGAAATAATCGGTTCATCTGTTGGGATTGAATATGAAAAAAGTATAATTATTTGGATGTATCTTTATTTTGTTCAATCTGTTTTTATTTCAATGATCTACTGTACAGCTATTCTTGCCCGTTGTCCAATAATATGCTACGGGTATAACACTCACTAGAACATCAGCCCGTAAAAGTAAAGTACATCTTACCAACGTAGCTCAGTGGTATGGGCGCACGTTCTTATTGATCACTCCAAAAGGGCACTCAACACAACCCAACAAAGTCAAAATCAGTAAAAATATGTCACTAAGGCGTCACTTGGTAAATAGATTTGTATCGGGAAAAAACTTTATGTACTAGATTTTAAAGTAACGTTCACTCTAAAAGAAAACACTCACCTTTACCTGAAATTTTACTTAAAAAATAGCTATGCAAAGCTCACTTACAATTGAGTAAGGTTTTAAGATTCTAAAATGCTGCAAGAATTGCGAAAGCTGATACCCAAAATTCATTCTACTTCTTCGGTATATACTTATACGCAACGTTATTTACTCAATTGACAAAAAAAAATGATAACTGGTCAACACGGTAATTCACTGGTCAATTTAAAATGGATACTCCTCACAACAAGAATGAACAAAACTCGGTCGAATATTTAAAAGCTTACTTTACATTTCTGTCGCTTTAACTTCGGTAATATACAAAATTTGTCGAATTAAACTGAACGTGCTTTTAATTTAGTGAAAGTAAATAAATGTCCAAAAACTGCACTACCAATAGCTATATTATGAAAAAAAAACGGCATTAAAATGTATATAAATGACAATCAATGAAACATTCCTTAGACAGCGCGATGAAAACAAAAGCAATTCGTCAAAAACAAAACCTAACACTTGATAAAATAATGCTGCGTCTCATATTCAACAGCAATCGCGGATGTCAAGGAGAAGCAACATCAATTTTCTTCTTGCGTGAGAACACCAATATATACACACAATATATATATATATATATATATATATATATATATATATATATATATATATATATATATATATATATATATATATATATATATATATATATATATATATATATATATATATATATATAATTATACAAATAACAATAATACAAAAAAATATTATGTACCGCATGTGGGAAATTCCGACAGACAAGACTTTTTTTACTCAAATTTTGGTTTTGGATGGTCTCGAACATGAAAATGAAAATGAAAATTTTTTAGCGATACAGTACCTCCCATCCGTTGGATGTGGAAGTGAAATTAAAGAACATTTAAGACCACCTAAAGATGTTTCAAACCCATTATCATCTTCTGAAGTGTATAAGTTATGTTGATCATGTGGAAAAGTATACATTGGAACCAAAAAACGTAGCTTTGAACCAAGACGTAAAGAACATATGAGATCTTGTGGATTAGGTCAACCAGGGAAGTCTGCGGTAGTTGACCACGCCTTAAATAATCTAAATTATGACATTCAATTTGACAATATGGAAATATTGTCCATACAAACTCATTATTATGTTCGTGTACAATGTGAATCTATTGAGATATATAAACACCCTAATAATTTTAATGGACAAGAAGGAAATCTCCGCTTCAATAGGTTTTGGCATCTTATAATTTAAAAAACGCATAATGATACGTGTTGATTTTGATTTTAATTGTGACTTTTGGTATGCCTAGGTTTTCTGCTGTTTTTCCTAGACCTTGAAGCAAATGCTTTAACAATTATACGTTAAATTACCACAGTACTATAATTTAAAATAAGTAGTTGAAATTAAGGTTAAAATTAAAAATTACAAAAAAAAAACGTTCTGGATTATGCTTTTCAAGTGTTAATAACACTTGTAATCATTGGCAAAGCTATTTTTTACTAGATTCAACTGGATTTTTCTAATCGATTTATATTTGTGAATGCTTCTATAATTTTCAAATTGAAGTTTTTCACAACTATACACTTACATCATAACTTGATTAAATTTTGTTAAATGCATTTTTTGGCCGACATTTTTCATCGTTAGCTTTCGATCGTTAGAGGGTGTTCTGATTTGTCATCTTTAAGACAGTTTAACAATATTTCATTTTTAATGACCTAGTTATTCTTTACTAAAGTTTAATTCTATAGTTGGCTTTATACGTTTCTCAAACTGTTATATTAGTAGCAGGCTGATGTTTGTGTTTTAATTTTTCAATTTTAATAGATATTACTATCGACGAAGATAACTGTAAGTGTTATCGAAACGTTTAGATTGTATAATTTAAAATACACCATTAAAAACCCCAAAAAGGGTAAGTCTTTGTTAAGGATAAAATATGGTTGTTAAGCCTACACTATCAATTACTTTTAATACCAACTGTGCTTACGATGACATTTTGGCTTTAATGCAAATTTTATTAAAATTTATACTAAATTATAATTATGGCATTGGTGTAGGATTGATTACATGCAACGGATGGTGACTTGAATAAGGTAAACCTCGTGTCTCTATACTTTTATGTAATTTTATTATTATTTCCGACAGAGGGTTGCGATTTTCGCGACAGTGTGCTACTTTTTTGTGAAATTAAGAATGTTTTTTTAGATGCACGGTGGAATCACCTTTGGGGTATCTCATTTCTCTTTAAAACTATCGAAGAATTTAAAATGCATTCCTATAGATTTTTTTCCGTAGAATCCATTCGCGTAATCAATTTTTTTCTAACACCGTCCATTTTTTAGTTATGAAGCAAACCTGTTTTTTAAACGTATATTATTTCTTATATCTATTAAGCATAATGAGGGCTTTCCAAAAATATATAATTGTATACAATTATTTTTAAAAACAAGCTCATTATATAAGATTTTTTTTAATTTTCTTTTGCGTACAATTAGTGGGTAATTTGGCTAATATGATTGGAACAAAAAAACAGAACGTCAAAAACTTTACGGTTTTGTCAGTTTTTGATTATTAGTAAAAGATTTTTGTTGTTTTTGTGGTTCTATTTTACTATATTCTATATTTAATTTATTGTCTTATAACAATGGTACTACACTAAAATAGTGAAACGTATGATGTTTTAGTTTGTTTTATGCAATCTACTGAAAACCCAAGAAGCTTCAGAATTGGATTTACAAAGGTAAGGTATATTGAGCGCTACGGTTAGGAGAATATCGTAGCAGTACTTTTTGTTCATATAAGATATCCAGAGAGACGGCAACCTTGCCAAAACTTATTTCTCCGCCTTAAATCAAATTTAGTGAAACACATTTATCAAGCCCAGTGCTAAGGGATACACCAAACAAGATAGAGAGAAAGAAATAAACGTATTGGCTTCCGCCGAACCCATGCTTTAATCTTCATGCAAGCAAATAGAGGAAGTATCACCCCTATAAATTCCACACAGTGCAACATTTACACCCCGGCAATGCATACTAGTGAACCTTTTGGCACGCTCGTTATCTGGTCCGATCAGTCTTATTCTTCAAATGCGTTAATTTTCAATCGTCATAATACAAGGAATTGGTCTCGTGTTTCATTTTTGGAAGACGCATAGTTCACAAAATTTATGAAGGAGGTCCCACAGCGTTTAGGTACCGAGAAATCCTTCAAAAAGTTGTTCGAGAACTGATGGAAGATGTTCCATTGGCCCCTTATAACGCCGTTTATCGTCAACAAGACCGTTCCCCAAGCCACAACTCTGCGCTAATAACATGTAAGGTGACTCCCTCGGCCTCCACCTCTTTCAATTTTGAATTTTTTCTTATGGGGTTTCGTGCAAAATACAATCTATAAAAAACAATATCAGTCTGTAGCGGAGCTGCGTGCCGCAATCGATTTTCAGAAATTTGCAAGAAAGGCCAATTTTATATAAAGGAAAGTGGCCGTCATTTTGATAATCACCGTTGAAAAAATCTTTGGTTTTTGAAAATTCTGTTTCTCTTCTGTTTTCTCTAACTTAAGTTTTAAGTAAGATAGTTAATTACTATTTTGTTGTGGGTAAAATTCAATAATTTTATCATAATTAAATTAAAATGCTGTAATAAATAATTAAGAATTGAGAATAAAAAAAGATCTGTTGAATTAAGTTTGACACTATAATAAAGTATAATAATTACATGAATTTTGCTTTTAATAAATTTTAGTCATAGTTTACTAGCTACTAATTGGACACAGAAGAAAATTTTAGAAATTCTTAAATTCTGAGCTTATTTTGGAATACAATTTTATGCAATTAAATGTTTTTGGAAAGCCCACATTATGCCTAATAAATATAATAAATAATACACAAGGTGTTGCATTTAAAAAAACACAATGTTTGCTTCAGAATTAAAAAAACGGGAGTTGCTAGAAGAAAGCTCACTACGCCAATGGATTGTACGGTAAACTTCTACACGTATACGATTTAACTTCTTCCATAAGTTTAAAGATAACTGTTGTTCGAGGGTTGCCTAAAAAACGATAGTTTTCAATTCCACTTCAAGGGATTCGCTACTTTTACGAATATAATGTCAGTATTTAGATTATACAAGGATGTATTGATATCCAGTTAGACTAGATCGGTTCTGTGGATAAAGAAAGTATTGTGTTACCATAGCAAAGAAGAATAACTTATTAGAAGTGTCAGCGAAAGCTTCAAAAAGTCACACCAGACTAGCGCAATAAAATTTGAAGAAAATGATGCCGACCGAAGTTGTGAAAATTGAAAAAAGGAGTATCGAGCCACCATCAAGTACATGTACTTGAAAGGGTTAAGAGGTAAGCAGATTTACGAAGATATGCATGAAGATCAATGTCCCTCGTATGGGATCGTGAAATATTGGATTGTAAGCTTCAAAAGAGGCAAATTTGCCATTGAAGATCCGATCGGTGTTACAGTTGAAAATGAAATTAGCACGGAAGATAACAGATAATTAAAGTGCACCGGTCTAGTTCGGTGGGACAGAGGGCCGTGGGCATTTTCTGGATTTAAAATACTAAAGGTGGTTTATCGTATTGTCGAAAGTCGCCGTCGGGAGAAGGTCGTGTAATGGGCGCCAGTCTGTTGTCAACAAAATCGGTAAGAATACACCTGAGCACGCGTAAATAAATCAGCCTCAAATAGGCAAAGGGCTTCACTTACCTTTACGCGGGCTACCTCCATTACGCGGGCTACCTCCAGGTGCACGTAAGTGGTGCTTCGGGAACTTAAGCTCTAAAACAAAATATTCACAAGCCTTAAAATAATAATGAAATGTGCAAGTAAATCAGCTGTTGGGGTCAATGGCTTCATTTAACTTAATTTTACGTTATGTTGCCCCCAACGCTTGCAAACAAAATACACACAAACAAACAACGCTCAATATTTCACTTAATTAATAAGTCAAAATCCAAATACTGATCAGCTACAAAATTCTACTATCATTTGAATTCAAAATAAAGTGCTTAAACATAAACTACACAAACGTCATCGAAATTCTCTAATTTATTACGTTAAACAAAAAAAAACCATTTAATGTAAAAAAAAAACTATAAAAAACTATGTGAAACTAAATGCGTCAAATTTAGGAACTTGCCACCAGGTCATTTTCAAATCAACTCAATGAAATTTAATCAATAAAATTAACTTTTACTAAAATCTCTTAATTTTAAATCTCTAAAATACAAACTTTCGTTAATTAGTGTCTTCGCTGGTCGGGAGAAGATTACAAATAATGTAAGTAAATCCAATTAATTATTCATCTATTAAACAAACACAAGTCACAAAAACACAACTATAATACACATGCTAAACTTAAAGTCGCACCAATTTGCGTGCCCGTTATCTCAAAAATTTGGGTTGGGGGAGAATATACTGCCCGTATTTCTAAATCGGTCTAACCTGCGAGTTCGCCCTCTGGTCAGATTAAATTTTGAAGTTGTGTTACCTAAATACTGTTAAAATTCAAAACATTTACGTAAAAAATTGCTCACTCCAAATCATTAATTTTATAACGTGAAATTTTCGTTCATATCGATATGAAGTACATCCACATAATCAACCTTAAATTATTTAAAAGTGCAGATGAAACTTAATTAAAATAACAATAATGGACTAACACTTCAACAAAGACACTATCAATTGTAAAATAAACACAAATACAATAAATACGTTCTATAAATATGCTTTGCACTTTATCCTCCGGGTTACAGCGGAAACAATCTGGACATGAACGGCTTCCTCGGCGATACTCTAGTCAGGAAAATTCTAATACTTATAAGCAACAACCCAATCTAACAACACCCCGATAGCCAATTCAATAACGTTGCGTTCTTAATTAACTCAATAACGACGTTTAAAGTATATGCACACAAAAGTTTTTACACACGGTGTTATTTACACAATGTTGAATTAAATCCATAGCTTTAATTACAAGTTTATTTATGATTAACGTAAGTATTTACAAATTTATGTACAGTAACACTTGGTCGATTAAAAACTGACAGCAGAAGCACGTAAATAGAGATGGGCATGCACAATATTTCACCATAAAAACATACTAAATCCGTAAAAGCGATCTAAAACTCGGTCAGTCAGGAAGCACTTGACGAAAGCGCTATCCTATTTCGGAAACGATAAGGTCTTGTTGATAACGATAAATCCACATAAAGTTCTCGGACTTGGTCAACCTCCAACAAAAACCGCACAAAAGCGAAAGGGACGCGCTACCCACGATACATGCGTAAGGTCCGGGTACGTTGTCGGCAAATTATGTGCCACTACCTTGTGCCATAACTGCACTCAACCAAAACAAGACCAAGACTGAAGACATATACTCAAAAATCCCTCAGTTTCGCCATACTGCATTTTAATATCAACAACCGACCAAATTGCTCATTACAACCGCTTTAAAAAATAACACACTTCGATAAAGAAACGGAAAAAGTTACGTCCTATTTTTCTTTTACATAGAACCTGCATTAACAGATTTTCAAGTAACTAACGACTTATTTCACTTTATGGTGTACAAGGTGCTTAACATTAGTTATATCATATTGTAGCCAAGATAAATATTAGCTTCTCCAGTAATCATACTTCTTAACTAAACTCGAATCAGTATGCTTTATAACGAAAGATTACTGGCCCCATTTCTCAATCGATGTTAACAGAAACTTAATACGAAAAATACAACTTTGAATTTTATACCTTGCTTCTCCAAACTCTATTGTAATTACATTCAACAATAAATTGCGTTTTAATTTCAAACCTTGGGAAAATTTTTATGATCTTTATGATTTTAATTAAATTAATCCTAACAAAGAAATTCATTTTAAATTCAATGCGACAAATTCCAATCTGAAATACAATACAAAGCTTTATAACATCAATCGCAAAAGATACGCCAATTTAATTTTAAAAGACGTAATTTCCCCCTTTAACTAACGACAATTATCATCACTTAAAATAACGATAATAACTATTATCTGTACACAAGTATTCTATCCTAACATTACTTTGGTTGCGAAGAAAAAAAGTTATCTGACGTAATTTACTTAAAATGTTCACACCCGGTGACATCGGGAAGGCGATAAATATCAATGCAGTTCATGACAAGATTTTATCAGACCGTCAAATTGGGCTAAAACGAATATCCGAGGCACTGAATATTTCATATGAACGCGTCCGTGATATAATTCACGTCGACTTGGACATGAGAAAAATTTATGTAAAGTGTCTGAATGTCGACTAGAACTGTGAAGGGTAGAAGAATCTCGTTCGATCTGTGCTCGGTTTGAAAAAGATGCAAACTTCTTAAGCTGTATTGCTACTATGGATGAAACTTCGATAAATTTCTACGATCCAGAAACAAAGCAGCAATCGATGGAATAGAGACACTCTGGTTCTCCAAAGCCTAAGAAATTTCATGTTCAAAAAAATCTGCTGGAAAAGTTCTTGCGTTTTTTGGGATTACCAAGGGGTAATCATGATTGATTTTCTGGATACCGGTAGAACAATAACTGGAAATTATTATTCGACGTTCCTGACCACTGAGAAAAAATTATGGAGAGAAGACGCGGAAAGTTGGCCAAAGGTATTTTGTTTTTGCAAGACAATGTCCCTGCACATAAATGGCATGTTGTCATGAAAGCAATTCGTGATTTTCGGTTCGAATTCCCCAAAAAACCTCCTTATTCACCAGATATAGCTTCATCCGACTATCACGTCTTTCATCAACTGAAAAAGTCTAAAAGGTCTTGAATTTTATTCCAACTAGGAGGTTATAAAAGCTGTAGAGCAACATAAAAAAATTTATTTTTAAAGGTCTAGAGGCGTTTCATGTTCGTTGTACTAAATGTATACAATTAGGAGGAGAGAATGGTGCATAATAAAATACTTTTGAGTTTCAAATTTTGTTTGCTTCTATAGTAGGCGAAGAATTTTTCAATACATCCCGATAATGTAATGTATTTATCATGAAAAAATGTTAACTTACCTAAATTTCACAAATAAAACTCGAAAATAGACAATTGTAAATCACTTCAGAGGTTTACCAGCAATTTATTACTTCTGCCTAATCACCACATGAGACATGAGTTTTAGAAGCGTATGACATACGAGTTATATCATGTTCATATATATTGAGAGATGGAGCTGTAGCAGTAAAAGCGCGCTTATGAGTAGAAACTAAATACTCCGTCACTCAAAAATGACAATTTTTGAGAGACGAAGTGTAGAGAGAATTACGACGAGTTACTACTAAAAAAAATTGTAAACGCAAAAAAATGACATATATAAGTACATTATACAAGTTCTTTAAATGTTACCAACTAAAATTATCAATGAGTGACAACGCTTAATAGTTAACTTAATACTTAAAATCGGGTAAACTGTTATTATAAGTGTTTGAGTTGAATACAATGTAAATATTTAAAATGTCCATAAATTGCATTCGTAAATATCAAGAAGAAGAATTTATGAAAATGGACGTACGCTTGATACAATCTTGTCGTTTTTACTGAGTAGACTAATTTATTATCTTCAACAGGAGTGCTTACCGCTACGTCGTCACATACAATCATATGGTGTAATACGAAAAACATGAGTCAAAAAAATTCCAAAATACAATTACTTATTTATTTTGTAAAAATTAGGGAACGTTGATTATCGTAATCGTAATGTAACGGTTGAAAAACAATATCCTCTGTAACACATTGCTGCCCTTTTACAAACAATGCAATTTTCAACAAAATGTAAACGTTTAATGAATTATAAAAGCAGGATAATGGTGGTATTGTAAGTTGCTGATAAGCAATCATACAATTGATAATTTTAAGATTCAATTTACTGGTTAAACAAATCGAGCTGCACTATTTACAACTCGGAAGGCTACTACGTTTCATAATCACAATTTCTTATTGTTGTTACCAAAATGATGGTCCACGATAAGATGGTAACATTATTACACAAAATGGATGATAAGTTACATACCTAATACCATGTCATCTTCGTACGAAGATGACATTTAAGGGAGAACATAAATTTTATGGGAAATATGTGAATTAACATCTTGAAAAGCAGTTTACCACAAAATGTATTGTACTTATGTAATTGAAATACATTGCTAATAGAAACTGTATTAAATGTGGACTAACACACTTTTATTATTAATTGTAGGTTGTAGAAATATGGTTGACAAAGTGTAAAACTTCTAAACAGTTACTGCCTACATCCGAGCTTTCGGAATAGTTTCGGAGTTTAATAATTTGTTTGTCAACTGTGATGTCCAACATTTCTTCCCGTTTATACCATTTCTTTATTGTTTCTTCAGTATGTCGCACACAATTAGCCTGTAATGATTTTAATTAAAAGAGTTTACTTGCCGACGATAAGGTGAATCGATCTCTTTAATGTATTATTATTATTATAAGTTTTTGTTATGAACGAATAAGTTCAAAGGTAAATATGTAATTAAAAATTATTATTAATTTTATTAAATACATAAATAAAAAGTTTACCTCGAGTAGGATTTGAACCTACGACCTGTACTTTGCTAAAGTACAGGTCGTAGGTTCAAATCCTACTCGAGGTAAACTTTTTATGTAAAATTAATAATAATCTTTAATGTATTGTTTAAGAAATTTAATTCGCATTTCTGCGATGTAACTTTTTTTTCCTTTAAAGCTCCACAATTGGAGTCTTTTTTTAATTTGAATCCTAGCAACTGGATTGCACGATGAAGACTTGCATCACTTATTAATATGTGACTGTTACGAATCTCGTGGTTGCTTTTTACCCGGACTTTATAGGGTTAGACTTGATAAAAGGAATTTTTCTTTGTATGCGTAATGTAAGTTGGTGTCACTGGAATTTAGTGAGGCATTGGACTTCCTGTGAAGGAATATTTGAATGCTGTAGTTAGGTATTCGTGTTGAAAGCGTTAAATGTAGTTGAGAAATAATGTTTTGAGTAAATTTTTATTGATACGGCACTGTTAAAACTATTGGTCTTTTTGCTACTGTGTACAGAGGAATTTGGACTAAAGAAATGGTTGTAGACGTATGAGCGAGTGAGTTTATGATATACTAATATCTTACTAATCTGCAGTAAGGAATATGCATGAATATTTTTGTTTGTAGAAATTTTGTAATATGGTGCAATAATGATAAATCGATGTTTAAGAATGAAGTAATAGAATGTAAGGGAGTTCGCTAAATTGTGCGGAAACAGAATTCTCCCACATGTGACATTTGCATAGAAAGTTGAGGGATAATCTGGTTATCTACAGTGTGAATGTAATTGCAATTGATGATTTTTTTGGAAAGTTTTCAGTGAATTTACAAAGTAATCCAAGATGGCTACGTTTATTTCGCATCGTTGGCGTCTTCTGCCACGATGGAACCTTCGACGCGGCAAAAAACGCACTAAATATTCAATTGTAATAGGTGATTTTGATTTTAGCGCGAATTTATTGTAACGTATTGGCAATATGGCGGGCGGAAGTAATATAAACGAGTGTTGAATTTGAGGGGTTAGTTAGTTGGTTAGAGGTTTTGAATAAGAGTCGCGCGCGAGTTGCAGAACCATTAGAATGCTTAGTGTCGGGGTTTATTTGTGAACATTATAATGCTAGCGACTGCATTAACCTATAAGGGGATAAATCGTATAAACATTCACAAAATAATAATTTAATATATTGTGAGTAGAGGAAAACGTTAGTGATTTCCTTCAAGAAATAAAAAGTGCTTAGGCAGATTAGAAGTTAGCACAGCAAATATTTTGTTATTGGCGTTTAATTGTGTGACGCGTGACCTAATATTATTATAAAGAGAATCGAAGGTAACCATTTAAGTGACCGAAAGAAAAGTTTGTAAACTTTAGTTAAGTCATCGGTGATCATCATTGACATTGAATGTGTATAATCGTTAGTAATATCAAATTGATTGTATAAAAGCAAATAAGAACTTAACTTTAATGTGTATATTGAAGTAACCATTTTTCCATTGTGGTAAACGTTGTGAAGGGTAAACGTCACAGTATAGGGTGATGTGATATTCGGCTAAAGAACCGCTATACCCGGTATGTGAGTGAACAAACCAGACACTGCGTTAGTGAGTGCTACAGCCAATTGCGTCGGGCGAATACGGCTACCTATGTTTTGTGCATAGTGCATCTAAGAATTTAAAAAGGATTACCGAAAGCAGATCATATGGACTACAACTACCGCACCGTAAAAGCATTAATTAATGTAATACGTAAGAATTAGATTTAAACTTTATTGAACCAAGACAAGTACGATTATCTTTTAAGTGCATTTTTTTATTGTTGCTTTAATTACGGTTCATTCAAAGAAAAAAAGAGGTAACCGAACTTTAGCAGTTTTGTTGTTTTTAGTGTTAGGAATTGGGAAATTTTAGTCTTAATGTATTGATGTGCGAATTTGTCAATATATGTACACTGTTCAATTTATTTTGTCGTTTATTTGTGTCAATTATGTGCCTAACTGGTTACACCTTCTGATAAGCAAAATAGTCTTTGCATATTTTCGTATTTAAGGATTGATTGGAAATTGCATAATGAGATAGTTCGATCGCAAAATTTCATTTTAGCTTTGAAATATTAATGCAGAACACTACTAACAAATTACTTTTATTTTTTTTTTTCAGCATAAATTACAGTTTTGAAGTATTAAAGTTTAAACCTATTCATGAATGTCTAAATACGATTTTAAACAAAAAGTATTAATAAAATATAGCGTTATTATTGATGATACAAGCACTATCCGCTCTATGTTTGAATTATTTAGCAATCAACGAATATTTTGTTGAGATAACAATTCATTGTTAAACCGATTTCGTTTATTTTATTTAGAATTTTCTGAATTGGGAATATTTATTTAATTCAAAGTTTTATGTCAGTTAGAAATATAAATTTACAGGTATGCAATGGATACTTAAAAAGTATTCAAATTAACTTCTTACGATTTGGTAATTTTGGTTTGTACAGGGTGTGTTTAATAAGTTTACGACGACTCGTATATTTCAGAATTTTCTTACCCTTTGGATCAGTTTATTTTGAAGTGTGATTGAATTTGAATGGTGAATGGTTTTACTGAGTAGACTGCGATAGGATTAATTTAAAATCCCGCCTAGGACTATTTATTTTAGCAAAATTTAAGATTTTGTTGGCGCCTAGAGGCAATTTTTTCCGGACTGAGCATTGTGAATTGTATATTAATGGTAAGTGTAAGATGTTTGAAACTACCCTTCAATCATTTTGCTCCTTATATCGACCACGCTCATTTCCACTGTAGCTGGCTTGGAAACCGCTGATATCGGTAAGCATACACGACGCCTAATGCGATTTGGACGTGTAACAAATTTCGTGATTGTAATGTACAGCAGATACTGATATCAGGGGACTTTAAAGTGTGTGATTAAAAGAAGTAAATGTTGGAAATTAGAAAACAGTCAATGGATAAACAAATAAATGGAGGTTATGTAGAATTAGTCCAATGAGAATTAAATTCATATGCATATAAAACAAATGGATTTCGCATTTATAGCTTTACTCTTTCTGCTACATTTATTTATTCAATACCGTATGTCGATTTCGTCAAATGCACTACGAATGTTCACCATCCTTATTTAATTCACTGTTTTATATGAGAAGGTAGTATAAGCAAATTGGATAGCTAAATTCATAAATTAATGACCTATCGGTAAACACTCTTGGCGAGGATAATATACTGACAAGTTTACATTCCTACTCACAAATGTACACCATAAAACAATGTTGGGGTAATTATTTCATTTATTATTTCCTTAAAATATAATATTGTTTATAAATTAATGGTTACATGTTCAGTTACTTGAAACCAATGTTTTACTAATATTTCACCATATGTATGTGGGTTTATTTTATTCCTACCCACCTAGCAATAGCGTCGTTAATCGCCAATATATTCTCAGTAAAAGTTTTATTACCAATGTTAAGGCTAAAAACATAAAAATGTGGGCATGTTAAAAATAATAGTATTATTGAATGTATAATTTCTTTTACCTTTATACTCTTAGTCCGGAAAAGTACATAAGATGACCTTCATGTTAAATTTAAATGTGCTGTCATATTATTCAGCATTCTGTCAGCTACTGATAGGTATTTAACAATAAGATTGAAGCATACCACGGTGTTATTATGCGAATATTCACAAACCCCAACGTTTATTGTGGTTTATCAAAATTTCTAATATGAAACGATGTAAATGTAAAATACGGGTAAATGCCCAACAGAAAGTTAATCACCTCGAATTACAGTATTGAACACGTTCCTTTTTGTTTTATAGCCTCACGGGACTAATTATATCTACTAAATTGGAAATTCCAAATTTAGAATAGATATTTTATTTTGTTCATTTACATTTTTCTAAAATTATGTATCAGTTTGTAGTAGAAAATGTACGAAAGATCTACATAATACAAAAGCAGTTATATTTAGTGCTTAAATTCAATTATGTTCACAAGAAAAATTAAATTGTACGAATAAAACGTTTTTGTAAAATTATGAAATAAATTGTCTTTCTGCGAGCTTTTAAATCGTTTTTGCGTAGGTACTTTATGGAGCGGTGTTTTAGACAACGAAGAACCATAGAAAACCTTCTCATTATTGTGAATACATTCATAACAAAAAAATATTGAATTGCGAATACGTAAACTCTAAATGTAAAATTTTTTGCATGTACATTTTTGAACTGAAAAGCGCAACGACAAACACAGATTTTTATTTCAGCTTGTGTGAACACGAGTAGTTTTATATGAGCACATTATCTTCATGCTAAGTGATGTTGGTATTACATACGTGCCAGTTTGACCTACTTTTACATATTTCGTATAAGCTAAGGTTGAATTTATATTTACTCGATGAGACTTTTCTTGGTTATGAACATTTCTCCACTATTTAATGTTGCACGTAATAACTTTAGAAAAAATCGTTTTCAATTAATTACATTTTGACGTGACTTAAATTCCTGCTAAATCTAGTTTGGCACTTTAACCGACCTTTGATGACAGGTTGATCTAGAATTTTAAATATTAAATTCTCTCGACTTTACAGAATTTCAATTTGTGGTTACTTCGTTGTAGTAATAACTCGCAGTTTTTCAAGATAAATTTTAATACTCATTTAAAATGAAGTTAGACGAAAAGAACAAAGATTATATTTTATTGTATGAAACCTTTGTACTGTGATATTACTTACATAATTTAAAATTATATTTATTATGCAATAATCATGAAAATTAATTAAACAACACAAAAAATGTATGTTTTTAATCCAAACGTAGATATAATTGCTTTGAAAATAATAATTTAGGAACTCTCTTGTATCCTCAGTTCAAAAGGTATAAAAGTTGAGAAATGCTTTTAATGCGGGCTTCAAAATTGAAAAGTACCAGGTTGAATTCTTATGTTATTCTTTTCAAGATCTTTGTCAGCTAAAAACAAGGTATCACAATCACTAAACAGAAGGAGTCATAATGTATGCTACATAAGCTCTATTCCTTCACAGTCTACATATGATCACAGATAACATATACTATAATTATGTGTTATCTGTGATACGATACAAGTCATTCTAATAATGCTAACGCACATTTTGAGATGCTTTCCCTACACCACTCTTTTTCTAAATTTACGAATTTTATGACAACCTTTTAATCATCATTTATATCAATGTAATTTAATACGGTTAATTAATGTTTTGCCTTTGTGTAGCATAATTTTTGTGAGGTTGAAAATTAATGATCCACATGGTGACCTACGTAACTCAGTTTTTACTCTACAAGAAAAAATGTGAAGATAAAAAAAAAAAAAAAATCAATGTTAATTCAAATACGTTGGTAACAATATTTGCGATTCTCAAAACTCGACTAATTCCTATTCAATAAGTAATCTAGCATGGTAAAATTATAATTTTAGTACTCCTTCGATTACTTAAAGTGCATTTTACCATAAGATCTTAAGTCAAACACTTCATTTTTTTTTGTGTACTTTCACACCCCTTATCAGTTATTCTATTCGATACACTTTTCCTGGTGCACTCAATGGAAACTAAATAGTTCGATAAGCCATTCACCTAAGCGTATTAATGCATTTTTTTACCATCTCTTCGCAATTTCATGCACTTGCTCACACCATGGTTTGAGTCTCGTTACACTTATACAGTTATACTGTTAGTTTTTCTGAAGCAAAAAGTCTGGTGTGGCAACTACTCTTCTTCCCGAATATATTGTGTTTAAAATTGTACTATTTGTATTTTTGTACAGCTTAACGTGTAACATAGTTCCTGTGGAAATGTGAAAAACTTTGTATAGATCATTTTCATTCGATCAATTGTATTTACCAATTTACCATGTTTATGTTTCGATCATATTTCGTTACCAAGGTTGTTAATAAATATGTTTCGTCTGTGTATTTTTACAATTTGAAACAATCACATTTCTATAATTTCGCTTTCTTAACTCTACTAAAGCATTAAAGAAAAAACGTCCAATGAAAAATAGAAGAAGCATCACGAATCTTAGGGGGTTAACTGGTCTCAGACAATATGAAAACTTTGCTCCGCTCGGTTTCCAAACATTGTCTTCCAGCAGCACCGTTTTTAATACTTCATGCGCTATTTAATAACATAGAGCACTATTTAAAATATTCTTTTAATATTTCATTTGTTTATTACCTACAGCACTAGTAGAAAGCGTTCTGCTTCATCCCACCACTTTTTGTGACGTCAAATCCCACACCGTCATGGCCCACTACCACATGAACATACCCACTTTAGCCTGGTTAGTCCTGCGCGTACATACCGCTCTATTATTGGTAGCAGGCCCCGACTGGTTTCTGATTGGTCTTTATACTCCACCCACTCCCGGCTCTATGCTCTGATTGGAGGGCTGGCTTAAGACTGATTGGGAGATTGGCAGTGACGTATGCTGGTTGGAGGCCTGAGGCTCTTCATTCCAATTGATTGACTTTGTTCGTTTGTTTGTTTATCGTGCCATCTCGTCGTACATTTCTAAAACTAATCGGAGTTCCATGTAGTAGAGGTTGATCGTAGTTCTACCTCCTGATATATTTCAAAAATAGATGTAAACGTTATGTCGGGAAATCTTGAAATATGAATTAGTATTCAAATAACAGGGGCCCAATATCACCTCATAGGACAATTGTAGGGCTCAGAAACTTGTTCTCCGGTTTTGGCCCCTTGCCAGGCCCCCTTACCATGTCATAGGACAGAGTTGGGGCTCCGAAACGTATTCTCAGGTCTGAGCCCCTTTCCGCGCCACCTTGTCCATTATGGAGGGAAAACTTGAAATTCGAAATAGTATTTTAATAATGGGGACTTCTTACTATTGCATAGGATTCCCATAGTACTCCTAAACTTATCAAAGAGTCTTAGCCACATTGCAGAGACAACCTTGTTTGTTTGATCCTGATTCGACCTAGCACTGTATTTTAAAGGTATTGCAAGAAGAGAAAGTTTGAAATAATATTCAAGTACTATGATCCGACACTACCTTATAGGACTGTACATGGGCGCAACGTGACCCTGGATCTTATATCCATTTCGGGGCTCTTTTGGTTTGTTTTTGTTTTCGTGTACCTTCTTTCTCCTGTCTTGTTTACTGTTATTGGTATATCAGAAATAAGAAAGGAAAAAGGGCTCAATACCTTATTTCATGTAAAACAATACACGTTGTCCAGAAAAAAGTTGAACAACCACACGTGGCGCGATCTTCCTTGGGCTATTTATATCCAAATACAAAAATGCCCCTCATGGAGTCCATCTGGCAAAACAAAATCACACACGTATCATGTAGTCACGTGTAACTAAGTAAAATGCAAATAAATCGGTATGTCAAATTGACGATATTAATTATTAAAATACAGAGTTGTACTTAAGAGTAATTCATATTATTATTTGCAAAGCATTTCCATCACAGAAGCCAAACATAAAATACATATCAGCATACTCAGTTGTACTGAGTACGCTTGTCTAACAAAGAAACGAAAAACAAGAACACGCAAGCGATAATCACAATTAGAAAACAAGTACAGTACTGATGATACTGAAAATCTGACAATTCCGGTGACAATCATAGTTTTCAAAACTGTTGAAATTTGCAGTGTTGACAAAAAAATGTACTTTTATAAATGTTTAAAAAGTTATTTACTGGAGTGAAATGAGTATTATATGAAATAAGACTTTGCAAAAGCCTTAAAATGTTAAATGTAGTTGCCAAAATAAATAGAATTGAAATAAAATATGCATATTTGTAACCCAAAATTTCCATCTTCGATGACCTTGTGTGACTCCATGGAGTGGTTTAGAGCATTTTCGTATTAGGATTTTTACTCAAAATAGTCCAAGGAAGATCACCACGTGTGGATTTTCCACTATTTTCTGGACACCGTGTATAAGGCTTAGATCTACAGATGAATAAATCAACAGTTTGAAGCTTACTAATGTGTTCTTTACACTACAGACGGAATTCACTTAAATGTAGTATTTTCTTGTTATGTTGTTTTACAATGAATCATAACTTTTCTGTTCGAAAGGCCGTTATTGTACTGAATTAAGCTGCTGCACCGTAGCATCTCACACAAGAAAATATATCTATCATCAAATTTTTCACCTTACTACATACATATACATATGTAGGTATTAAAACTGTGAAATAGACATTTCTTTTTACTATCGCTAAATCGACGTATTACCTCATTTTCTGTAACGGGTGAGCGGATTGGGTTAGTGGACATGTGAGCGTGTGAGTGAGTGTACGTGTGCGCGTACGCTTGTGTGCGTGTGTGTGAATGTGCATGCGTGAGTGCGCGCGTGGGTGTGTGTGGTTATGGTGAGTGTGCGTGTGCATATTTGTATGTGTGTGGGTATGCGTATGCACGTGAGCGTGTGCGTTTGTGCGTTTGCGTGTGCTTGTACGTGTGCGGGAATGTGGGGGTGTATGTATGTGCGTGCGCGAGTGCGTACCTGCGTGCGTGTGTTTGTGCGTATGTGCGTACGTGTGTGTGATTGGATGTGTGTATGGAAGTATATTAGTACCCATGATAACGACTACACATACGTACTTCAAAATTCGTATTTAAGCTTATTTTCATTTCTTCTGGAGTTGATTAGATTTTGAGAGAAATTAAGCGGCGGAAAGGAGTTTGTATTGGGAGCAGTTTTTTGGTTTTTATGAAACATTTCCAAAGAAGTGTATGTTTCAAAGATATAAAAATGCGAACATATAGACCTGAATAACAATTAATTCGATTAGAAATTGTTTAGACATATTTTCTAAAGAAAACTTAATTTTAAATAATGTTTCTTTATAAAGTTTCTTAACATAAAGCAAAATCAGTCTAAAAATGAATTGAATATGATTAAATAAACTATACTATTGATATTTCATAAAAGTGGGCGATTTTGAAATTTTTTTATGTTAGCATTTGTATGTCCATTAACCTCTATATGAAACGAAGTTTTAAACGTCGTTTGACATAGCTTATTGTTCTTGTTTTACAATTTAGCTTCAGTGAACATGTCCATAATATGTGCAAGTCTGGTTTGAGAATGGCAGCTTCATATCTAGAAATTGCAAAGATTTTAAGAATATTACTGCACTGAAGGCCCTGTATTGTGAACTCGTGCGTTCCAAGTTAGAATACTGCGCATGTATTGTCTTATTGTCGGACTCCCTTGTAAACACCAAAATCTTAGTTCATCTTAATTCATCTCAGTTCATCTTAGCATCCCTATTTCTGCTATCTTGTCGGCCATCTTAATTCATCTTATTTCATTTTCAGCATCCCAAATACCATTAACCTTAATTCACCTTAATGCACCTTAGTTCATCTTCATTCATCTCAGCAAGCTCCAGTACAGTTTTAATCCATCGCCCATCATCCGTGCTCTGATTGTAAGGGTAAGGCGCTGTATTCTGGTGTGAGCGCCTGAGGGTAGCCACACCCTTCGCTTCTGATTGGTCCAGATGCATCTTAGTTCATCTTAATTCAGCATCTTAGTTCATCTTAATTCAGCATCTTAGTTCATCTTAATTCAGCATCTTAGTTTACCTTAATCCATCTTAATTCATCTCAGTATCCTTAACTCATGTTGATTCATCTTAGCATCCTTCATCTTAATCCGTTTTAACGCATTTAAGTTCATCTTAATTCATCTTAATCCATCTTAATTCATCTTAATACATCTTAATTCACCTCAATGCTTCTTAGTTCATCTTTTGAGAGTAGTAAAATTTTGAAGACGTGGGGAGATTTTATTGGGCGGTGCGCAATCAAATCAATTAATCAATTCAATCGAGCAAATCAGTCAAACCAGTTAATCAAATCACTTAAGCAAGTCAGTCACATCAATCTCATTCAATCACAGATCAATCTCAATCAAATCAATCAATCAAATCAACTTTAATCAAACTGGTTCATGACGAATTAAACACAAATACTCGTTTTATTTAAGTTGCTTGCAAAAACCAAGTTTCAGTTAAAAAATTCCGGTTCTATCTAACTTACAACTTGCAAAACCCAACTTTCAATCCAAAAATATCGATTAGTTTAACTTACCGCACACAAGAACCAATTACACAAACACAAACGCTAACACAAACACAGACGCAGACGCAGACGCAGACGCAGACGCAGACGCAGACGCAGACGCAGACGCAGACGCAGACGCAGTACTTTGCAGACGCAGAAAATTTGACACAGGCGCAGGCGCAGACGCATGACGCAGACGCAAACGTGACGCTGACGCAGATGCAGTAAGCAGATCACACGGGCACAGGCACAGGCATAGGCACAGGAACAGAATCAGCATGCAGGCACATGCACATGCATTCAAGCACAAGCACAAACACAAGCACAAGCACAAGCACAAGCACATTTTAACACAAGTACAAGCACAAGCACAAGCACAAGCAACGCACAAGTCACAAGCACAAGCACAAGTTCACTAAGCACAATTCCGGTCACAAGCACAATGCACAAGCACAAGTTCAACCAAGCACATAGCTACAAGCACCGCACAAGCACAATACACAAAGCACAAACAAGCATAATCACAAGCACAAGCACAAGCACAAGCTCTAGCACAATTACAAGCACAATCACAGGCACAAGCACACACAGGAACAGGCACAGGAACAGGAACAGGCACAGGCACAGGCACAGACACAGGCACAGGCACAGACACATGCACAGACACATGCACAGGCACAGACACAGGCACAGGCACAAGCACAAGCACAATCACAAGCACAAGCACAAGCACAAGCACAAGCACAAGCACAAGCGCAAGCACAATCACAGGCACAAGCACAAACACAAACACAAGCACAAGCACAAGCACAAGCACAAGCAACAAGCACAAGCACAAGCACAAGCACAGGCACAGCACAGCACAGCACAGCACAAGCACAAGCACAGGCACAAGCACAAGCACAAGCACAAGCACAAGCACAAGCAAACACAAGCACAAGCACAAGCACAAGCACAAGCACAAGACAGCACAACACAAGAACAATCACAAGCACAAGCACAGCACAAGCACAAGCAAGCACAGGAACAGAACAGCACAAGCACAGCACAGACACAGGCACAGCACAACACGCACAAGCACAAGCACAGCACAAGCACAAGCACAAGCACAGGCACAAGCACAGCACAAGCACAAGCACAAGCACAAGCACAAGCACAAGCACAAGCACAAGCACAACACAAGCACAAGCACAAGCACAAGCACAAGCACAAGCACAAGCACAAGCACAAGCACAAGCACAAGCACAAGCCACAGCACAAGCACAAGCACAAGGCACAAGCACAAGCACAAGCACAAGCCAGCACAGCACAAGCACAAGCACAAGCACAAGCACAAGCACAAGCCACAGCACAAGCACAAGCACAAGCACAAGCACAAAGCACAAGCACAAGCACAAGCACAAGCACAAGCACAAGCACAAACACAAGCACAAGCACAAGCACAAGTCACAAGCACAAGCACAAGCACAAGCACAAGCACAAGACAAGCACAGCACAAGCACAACAAGCACAAGCACAAGCACAAGCTAGCAAAGCACAAGCACAAGCACAAGCACAAGCACAACACAAGAACACAAGCACAAGCACAGGCACAGCACAAACACAAGCACAAGCACAAGCACAAGCACAAGCACAAGCTAGCAAAGCACAAGCACAAGCACAAGCACAAGCATAAGCACAAGCACAAGCACTAAGCACAAGACAACACAAGCACAACACAAGCACAAGCACAAGCACAGAAGCACAAGCACAAGCAAGCAAGCACAAGCACAAGCAACACACAAAGCAGCAAGCACAAGCAGCACAGCACAAGCACAAGCACAAGCACAAGCACAAGCACAGCACACAGCACAAGCAAGCAAAGCACACAAGCACAAGCACACAAGCACAAGCACAAGCACAAGCACAAAGGCACAAGCACAGCACAAGCACAAGCACAAGCACACAACAAGCACAGCAGCAAACACAAGCACAAGCACAAGCACAGCACAAGCACAAGCACAAGCACAAGCACAAGCACAAGCACAAGCACAAGCACAAGCACAAGCACAAGCACAAGCACAAGCACAAGCACAAGCACAAGCACGCACAAGCACAAGCACAAGCAGCAAGCACAGAGCACAAGCACAAGCACAAGCACAAGCACAAGCACACAAGCACAAGCACAAGCACAAGCACAAGCACAAGCACAAGCACAAGCACAAGCACAAGCACAAGCACAAGCACAAGCACAAGCACAAGCACAAGCACAAGCACAAGCACAAGCACAAAGCACAAGCACAAGCACAAGCACAAGCACAAGCACAAGCACAAGCACAAGCACAAGCACAAGCACAAGAACAAGCACAAACACAAGCACAAGCACAAGCACACAAGCACAAGCACTAGCACGCACAGCACAAGCACAAGCACAAGCACAGCAAGCACAGCACAAGCACAAGCAAGCACAAGCGACAAGCACAAGCACAAGCACAAGCACAAGCACAAGCACAAGCACAAGCACAAGCACAAGCACAAGCACAAGCACAAGTCAAGCACAAGCACAAGCACAAGCACAAGCACGCACAAGCACAAGCACAGCACAAGCACAGCACACAGCACAGCACAAGCACAAGCACACGCACAAGCAGCAGCAAGCACAGACAAGCACAAGCACAAGCACGAAGCACAGCAGCACGACAAGCAAGCACAAGCACAAGCACAAGCACAAGCACAAGCACACAGCACACAAGCACAAGCAAAGCACAAGCACAAGCACAAGCACAAGCACAAGCACAAGCACAAGCACAAGCACAAGCACAAGCACAAGACACAAGCACAACACAAGCAAAGCACACAGCACAAGCACAAGCACAAGCACAAACAGGAAGGCACAGCACACAAGGCACAGGCAACACAAGCAGCACAGCACAAGCAGCACAAGCACAAGCACAGCACAAGCACAAGACACAGGCACAGCAAACAAGCACAAGCACAAGCACAAGCACAAGCACAAGCACAAAGCACAAGCACAAGCACAAGCACAAGCACAAGCACAAGCACAAGCACAAGCACAAGCACAAGCACAGCACAAGCAACACAAGCACACACAGCACACACGCACAAGCACAAGCACAAGCACAAGCACAAGCACAAAGTACAAGCACAGCACAAGCACAAGCACAAGCACAGCCATACAAGCACAGCACAAGCACAGCAGCACACAAGCACAGCACAAGCACAAGCACAAGCACAAGCACAAGCACAAGCAACAAGCACAAACGCACAAGCACAAGCACACAAGCACAAGCACAGCAAGCACAAGCACAAGCACAAGCACAAGCACAAGCACACAGCCACACACAGCACAGCACACAGCACAGCACGCACAGAGCACAAGCACAAGTCAGCACAAGCACAAGCACACAAGCACAAACACACAAGCACAAGCAACACAAGCACAAGCACAAGCACAAGCACAGGCACCAGCACAAGCACAGCACAAGCACAGCACAAGCACAAGCACAAGCACAAGCAGCACAGCACAAGCACAAGCACAAGCACAAGCACAAGCACAAGCACAAGCACAAGCACAAGCAAGCACAAGCACAAGCACAAGACAACAGCAAGCACAAGCACAAGCACAAGCACAAGCACAAGCACAAGCACAAGCACAAGCACAAGCACAAGCACAAGCACAAGAAAACAAGCACAACACAAGCACAAGCACAAGCACAAGCACAAGCACAAGCACAGAAAGCACAAGCACAAGCACAGGCACAAGCACAAGCACAAGCAACACAAGCACAAGCACAAGCACAAGCACAAGCACAAGCACAAGCACAAGCACAAGCACAAGCACGAAGACACAGAGCACAGGCACAGCACAAGCACAGCACAGCACAAGCACAAGCACAAGCACAAGCACAAGACGACAGCACAAGGACAGGCACAGCACAGCACAACAAAACAACAGCACACAACAGCACAAGCACAGAAAGCACAACAAGACACACAAACAAAGCACAGCACAAGAAACAAGCACACACAAGACAACAAGCACAGACAGACAAGCAAACACAGACACACAACAAGCACAGAAGCCGCAAAGCACACAAACACAAAGCACAAAAGCACAAGCACAAGCACAAGCCAACACACAAAGCAAGCACAGCAAGCAACACAACAGCACAAAGCACAAGCAAGACAGCAGCACACACAAGCACAGCAAAGCACACAAGCACAACAAACAAGCAAACAAGCAAACACAGCAAAGCAGCAAGCAAGCAAGCACAGCACAGCACAAACAGCACAAGCACAAGCACAAGCACAAGCAAACAACACAAGCACAAGCCAAGCACAGCACAAGACAGACAAGCACAAGACAGCACAAGCAAGCACAAGCCAGCAGCAAGCACAAGCACAACACAAGCACAAGCACAGCAGCAAGACAAACAACAAGCACAAGCACAAGACAAGCACAAGCACAGCACAAGCACAGCACAAACAAGCAACAAACACAAGCACAAGCACAAGCAACACACAACACAAGCAACAAAAAAACAAGCAAACAAAGCAAACACAAGACAAGCACAAGCACAAGCACAACAAGCACAGACAACACAAGCACAGCCAAAGCACAAGCAACACAAGCACAAGCACAAGCACAAGCACAAGCACAAGCACAAGACAGCAGCACAACAGCACAAGCACAAGCCAAGCACAGCAAGCAAGCAAGCACAACACAAGCACAAGCACAAGCACAGCAAAGACAAGCACACACAAGCACAACAAGCACAAGCACAAGCACAAGCAAAGCACAAGCAGCACGAGCACAGCACAGCACAAGCACAGCACAAGCACAAGCACAGCACAGCACAACACAAGCACAGCACAGCACAGCACAGCACAACAGGCACAGCACACAGCACAGCACAGCACAACACAAGCCAAGCACAAGCACAAGCACAAGCCAGCAAGCACAACGCAAGGCACAGCACAAGCACAAGCACAAGCACAAGCACAAGCACAAGCAGCACAAGCACAAGCACAAGCAGCAAGCACAAGCAGCGCAAGCACAAGCGCACAAGCACACACGCAGCAAGCAAGCACAGCCAGCACAAGCACAAGCACAGACAAGCACAAGCACAAGCACACAGCACAAGCACAAGACAAGCACAAGCACAAGCACAAGCACAAGCACAAGCACAGCACAAGCACAAGCACAAGCACAAGCACAAGCACAAGCACAGCACAAGCACGCACAAGCACAAGCACAAGCACAAGCACAAGCACAAGCACAAGCACAGACAGGCACAAGCACAAGCACAAGCACAAGGCACAAGCACAAGCACGAAAGCACAAGACACACACAGCACAAGCACAACGCACAAGCACAGCACGCACGCACAAGCACAAGCGCACAGCACGCACAAGCACAAGCACGCCAGCAGACAAGCACAAGCACAAGCACAAGCACAGCACGCACAGCACGCACAGCACGCAGCACAAGCACAAGCACGAGCAGCACAAGCACACAGCACAAGCACAAGCACAAGCACAGCAGCAGCACAAGCACAGCACAAGCAGCAAGCAGCAAGCACACAGCACAAGCACAAGCACAAGCACAAGCACAAGCACAGAGCACAAGCACGAAGCAGCAAGCACAAGCACAAGACAGCAAGCACAAGCACAAGCACAGCAGCAGCAAGCACAAGCAGCAAGCACAAGCACAAGCACAAGCACAAGACACAAGCACAAGCACCAAGCACAAGCAGCACAAGCACAAAGCACAAGCACAAGCACAAGCACAAGCACAAGCTACAAGCACAAGCACAAGCACAAGCACACACAGCACAAACAAGCACAAGCACAAGCACAAGCACAAGCACAAGCGCACAAGCACAAGCACAAGCACAAGCACAGACAAGACAGCACAAGCACAAGCACAAGCACAAGCACAAGCACAAGCACAAGCACGCAAGCACAAGCACAAGCACAGCAAGCAGCACAAGCACACAAGCACAAGCACAAGCACAAGCACAGCAGCACACAGCACAAGCACAAGCACAAGCACAAGAGACAAGCACAGCACAGACAAGCACAAGCCAGCACGAAGCACAAGCACAGAACAACAGCACAGCACGCAACACAGCACAAGCACAAAGCACAAGCACAGCACAGCACAAGCACAAGCACAGCACAAGCACAGAGCACAAGCACAAGCACGAAGCACAAGCACAAGCACAAGACACAAGCACAAAGCACAAGCACAGCACAAGACAAGCACAAGCACAAGCACAAGCACAAGCACAAAGCACAAGCACAAACACATAGACAAGCACACACAAGCACAAGCACAAGCACAGCACAGCACAGCACAGCACAAACACAACACAAGCACAAGCACAAGCACAGCACAAGCACAAAGCACAAGCCAAGCCAGACAAGCACACAAGCACAGCACAGAAGAACAGGCACACAAAGCACAGCACAGCACAACAACACAGCACAAGCAAAGCAAAACAAGCACAACACACAAAGCACAAGCCAAGCCAAAGCACAAGCAAAGCACAAGCACAAGCACAAGCACAACACAAGAAAAGCAAAGACAAGCAAACACAGACAAGCAAGCACAGCCAGAAAGCCACACACACAAACAAAAGCACCACACAAGCACAAGCAACAAGCACACACAAGCCAGCACAAGCACAAGACAAGACAAGCACACACAGACAAGCACAAGCACAGCACAGCACAGCACAAGGAACAAACAACACAGCACAAGCAAGCCAACACAAGCACAACAAAGAACAAGCACAACAAGCACAAGCACAAGCAACAAGCACAGCACAAGCACAAGCACAGCACAACACAGAACAGGCACAGCACAAGCAGGCACAGACACAAGCACAGCACAAGCACAAGCACAGCACAAGCCAACACAAGCACAAGAACAAGCACAAGCACAAGCACAAGCACAAGCCAAGAAACAAGACAAGCACAAACAAGCACAGCACAAACAAGCACAGCACAAGCACAAACACAAACAACACAAGCACAAGCACAAGACAAACACAAGCACAAACAACAAGACAAGCACAAGCACAAGCACAAGCACAAGCACAAGCACAAGCACAACACAAGCACAAGCACAAGCACAGAAGGCACAAACACAAAACAAGCAAACAAACACAAGCACAAGCACAAGCACAAGCACAACAAAGCCAACACAAGACAAGCACACCAAGCACAAGCACAAGCACAAGACAGCACAAGCACAAGCAACAAACACAACACAACACAAGCACAAGCACAAGCACAGCACAAGCACAAGCACAAGCACAACAGCACAAGCACAAGCACAAGCACAAGCACAAGCACAAGCACAAGCAAGCACAAGCACAACACAACACAAGACAAGCACAAGCACAAGACAAGCAAACACAAGACAAGCACAAGCACAAGACAAGCACAACAAGCACAAGCACAAGCACAAGCACAAGCACAAACAACACAAGCACAAGCACAAGCACAGAGCACAGCACAAGCAAAGCACAAGCACAAGCACAAGACAGCACAAGCACAAGCACAAGCAAGACAAGCCAAGCACAGCACAGCACAGCACAAGCACAAGAAAGCCAAAGCACAACACAAGCACAAGCACAAGCACAAAGCACAAGCACAAGACAAGCACAAGCACAAGCACAAGCACAAGACAAGCACACACAAGCACAAGCACAAAGCACAAGCACAAGCACATGCACAAGCACAAGCACAAGCACAAGCACAAGCACAACACAAGCACAAGCACAAGCACAAGCACAAGCACAAGCACAAGCACAAGCACAAGCACAAGCACAAGCACAAGCACAAGCACAAGCACAAGCACAAGCACAAGAAAAAGCACAAGCACAAGCACAAGCACAAGCACAAGCACAAGCACAAGCACAAGCACAAGCACAAGCACAAGCACAAGCACAAGCACAAGCACAAGCACAAGCACAAGCACAAGCACAAGCACAAGAACAAGCACAAGCACAAGAACAAGCACAAGCACAAGCACAAGCACAAGCACAAGCACAAGCACAAGCACAAGCACAAGCACAAGCACAAGCACAAGCACAAGCACAAGCACAAGCACAAGCACAAGCACAAGCACAAGCACAAGCACAAGCACAAGTACAAGCACAAGCACAGGTACAAGCACAAGCACAAGAACAACCACAAGCACATGCACAAGCACAAGCACAAGTACAAGTACAAGCACAAGCACAAGCACAAGCACAAACACAAGCACAAGCACAAGAACAAGCACAAGCACAAGCACAAGCACAAGCATAAACACAAGCACAAGCTCAAACACAAGCACAAGCACAAGCACAAGCACAAGCACAGGCACTAGCACAAGCACAGGCACTAGCACAATCACAAGCATAAGCACAAACACAAGTACAAACACAAGCACGAACACAAACACAAACTCAAACGAACACGAACTCGAAGACGAACACAAACACAAGACAGATAATTTTACTCTTTTACTTTCCTTTTAAGCAAGTTTAAGTTTATTTAATTGTCCTCTTTGAACTAATATCGAAATTTTCTGTCGCGGGTGGGACCATCGATCTTCAAATTATTTCTCTAACATCTACCACATTTGAATTAAGTTTATAAAAGTAAAATCAATGAATATCAATTAAAAACTAACGGTAAATTTTTTTATACTATACTATACTGTATTCTATAAAATGGGTATTATTAATGTCTGATACTGTTAGTGACGTACATAAGGGATCTCCAAAAACATCATGAACTGCAAATAAATGAGTGAATGTAAAGATAAAAGTGGTTGGAGGAAAAATGTGTTTTATTCGTACAAAAATGCATCCCGGAAATTGATATTTTTGTAGTAATGAAAAACATAACTATATTATTACACTAAAAGATGTTTACTCTCATTAATTAAGATATACCTTAAAAAACCCCAAAAAATCTGTCGTGGTTGAGTTGTATGAGAACTTTAAACAACAAAGGATTTGTTTTGCCCAGCAAACAAATAATGACCTGATAAGAAGGAATCAAATGAGTGAAACACTACATTTGTCACATATAATTCATAAATGTTGGTAGCCATTGGCTCTAGTATTCGAATATTACTTAAAATCTACATAACCTTTGTTAAAACTAAAACTGAATTCGCTATAATTTATTGACAATGCATACAAGCTGCATTTGAACACAATTGTTTTGGAAGACAAGCTTGGATCAGTTTAATTTACAAGCAAACTTAGATATGGTGTTTGTTTGAGCGTAGGGTTCACTGATCAGAGCTTACTAACCAGGAAACTAATTATCGACAAAGCTACAGGACTTCGCCTAATACCAATATACTTGTAGTAGTATCACGTCCATTAAGTAAATATTTAGAATACAGACACTCACTGAAAATTATATTTATTGAGCCATTAAGTAAATTTTTTGGTTCATTAATTTTGTATAAAGTTTCACTGTTATGATAAATTTTCTTAGTAATTTAAGGAAGACGCAGAACTTAATTAAGTTTGATGCTGGAGTCTATATTAAAGGAGAATTGCTTTCAAAGTGCATGACGGATAGCATTTAGGTAAACAAATTTAAAACCCTTGTTTATTGCGGTTTCGCAAAATCAGAGCAATTTAAATTTATATCAATTAATTTCAGGTAGTGATATGCCATTACTAAAGGATTAATAAAAAAGGGTTCACAGTTATAGATTTTCCTGGTAAAATAAGCGCTAAAACAAAACGAATAATCCAATTAAACAAAATTTATGTAAATAACAACAGTTAATTGAGGTTAGGTTTTAAATTTAGAAAAAAAAATTATGAGTAATATATCTGATTTAAAACCGTGAAAAAAATGGGAACATAAGCGATTATGAGAATTTCAACATCAACTTCTATAATGACAGAAGCAGCAGTTGTGGAACTAACGGCTAATGTACCAGTAAACAAGTTTATCAATAAACCTTAAAGAAAATATCTGGTGTAGGACAATACACGACCTAATCTACAAAGCGAAAATTAAAAGAAGTGAAATAATTTTAATATAATTAATTATTTTAAATAACTACGCAACCTCTTTTTTAATGCGTCCATAACAAAACTAGGCTACATTCTAAAAACAAAAACAATAATCCATGTCAGATATACCGGATGGGCAAATAAACGAGGTAAGCGGCTATATCTCAGGACCCGTTAATCTGACAATGTGTAAAATGCTGGAAATTATTTTGAAGTTCCGTATTTCACCGCTAGGGGGCGCAATTATAAATTAAATATTAATATTACAAAAAAGCTATTCTCCACTTACCTCATTTAGTGATCCCAACTATTTCCATTGGCGTACATACGGGTATTACTGATTTGGCGGAAATTACAAAATTTGATGATGTAGCAACAATAAATACAGCAAAATTTTAAGTGGCATAAACTGTCTGTATTTCTTGGTTGTTGAACTACCTCCATCTTAATGTTATTATTAAAAATCCCGATAAGTAAATGCAATGTTTTTATTTCAATTTATTTTTAATTTGACTGATGACGGAGACAGATTATAGTCTCCGAAAGATTATAATAGGTGCTAAAAAGGTGGTCCACTACTTTCTAAGCATAAATCTACTCTTCTACATTTAATATTCTCGAAGACGACTGCTAACTGTAGTGGGATTATTGAATTAACGGCGTTCACTGTAGGATTCTGTAACTCCTCAACCGTATGAAAACGATTGGCAAACATTCTTGTAATACAGACATTTTGTACGGGTACCTTTTCAGTTTTTTACAAGCCCTCTGGCATGTCCCATACGAAACCCCCACAGTTACAATTAATGAATAATCAACATTTAGCAATAAATTTTACTCATTTTCCACTTTGCGCAGACAATCGTGTTACAGATTTATTGGGAGTAGCTTCCAATCGCTCCCGAATATCTTATTATCCTTCTTCGTCAAATACAAGTGTTCTTGCAGGAGATTTACCTTTGGATACGGAGCCCGTGTCACGAAAACGTTGTACAATTCGACGAACATGCTGAGTAGGTAAAGTCAATGTTGGCGAACCGTTGTTGGAATTCCGCAAAGCAAGAAACTTGCGAATATTCCCGGACACCACCTTCATCTCATTCCCAGACCGAAAATAAGCCTCCAAGATAACCTTGTTGTGTTCATCAGAAAACATGACACTAACAATTATAACCTGAAAATTATTCTCATTTCATTGTTATTCTAAACAGAGCTCTGTATTTATCTACTTACCAGATAAATCAACCAAGTATGTGGAGCTTTTGTCTTGAAAAAGACAGAATTTACGTGAATTACAGGAATAATAAAAAGACAAATAAAACGACAAGAATAGAAGGAAGCAAATTATGACAGTTTATACATACGTATTTACCCACGCTCATAATCCCAGCGGATGAAAGCTTTGATAAATAATTTGCACTCTCCAGTATTAGAATACATTTTTGATAACAATATGACCATAGTGGAGTTACAAACCCTACAATAAATCTGAACCACGCTGCATTATTTCTAAATCAAAAAGTAAATTAACTTGGACATAAAAATGATACAAGATGTTAGGTATTTAATGCCCCGATAAATGTTCAAACTGTCTTTCGTCACATTCCAGACATTCTTCCAATCTTGTTCGGGTGTATAAAACTACTGATTGAATTTCGGCAGCTGGTAGTTGACGAATTACATTTCGCATTCTGTTTTCGATGTCAAATCTTGTTGTTAATGGTGTTTGGAATACAATGTCCTTCAAGCAACCCCATAAGTAGAGGCCGTGACACGTTAAATCGGGTGACCTAACCGGCCAAGGAAATAGGATTCTCCTTCATAACCAGCGTTCTTGAAAATAGTTGTTAATATGTTAAAGCACGTTAAGGGAAAAATGTGCTGGACATCCGTCCAATTGTAGATGCATGGTTCGCCTAATGTCCAACGTCACACCTTCGAACGGGACTGGTAACTCATTTATTAAACACTCTAAGAATATATTACCAGTTAGTACAGGATCACAAAAAATAAGGACCGATAATTTTGCCACCTATAATGCCACACATCACGTTTAGCCTCCAGCGGCCTAGAAGCTGCACTTCTCGCACCCAATATGGATTTTCAGCAGACCAATAATGAATATTATGCATGTTTACCTTACCATCACTACTAAAAGTAGCCTCGTCTGTCCATACAATCTGTGATCATAAAATTATCTTTTCGTGAATCATTCGTAACATCCATTGGCAAAAATGTATTCTGTGAATAAAATCATCTTCGCTTAGGACCTGGTGCAAAACTATATGGTAGGGTTGTAGCTTAAAAATAAAAAGTAACGCGCATATATAGTGTCTATTAAAAAGGATGTGCTAATGCAATTGTTTACCAGTGGTCTGTTAACATGTTCCGAACAGTAACTCGAACTATTCCCAAATCTAAATATAACGAACTAGTTCCTATGTGTCCATTAAATTCTATGTAAGCTAAGACATGAATAATATTTTCTTCCGTCCTTCAAATGCTACGTCTGCTAAATCTAGGACCAGTATTGCTTAGTCGCTGTATCAAGCATGAAAAAATTCTTCCATAATGACCCCGGGCCGCATACTGTCTTTTCGCTATTGCTGCATTTTGTAAGAACTAAATATATTTTAAAAAATATCCACAAACCAAATTGACAAGAATGAAAATACGCCTATTAAAAATTTGACGTTCCTATACAACGTTATTTAAAAGTTTGCTTTTTGTTTCCGCGGTCTACTACTAAGCATTCATTAGACATTCAAGGACACAGCTCTAGATGCCGGTATTTATCAATTAAGCGCCTTTTATTTAACCCTAGGATGCACAACATTGATCTGGTAGGCCCGTTGATGTCGTTGTAGTCTTATAACTCTGAAATTTATTTACTCAGGGAATTGTACTTTTAAGAATGCCTTGCAGGTTTGTATATTAACACATTTTTATACAATAGACTTAAATGGGAAACAGATATTTAAAAAAAAAATTTTTTTTACTGTTACCCCGCCTTTATACAACACGGACCCTGAGGCCCATTCTGTTTTTAAACAGGTATGTGCAATTCCCAACAGATGCATTTAGTTGCTCTCAGATAAGCGTTTATGTTACAAACAGAATGGCGTCGCGTAGACAAAAACATAGTGTTAGAGTTGGTGATGATAAATTTGAAAAAACTGCTTTAGCATGGGCCAATGAATCAAATGAGGAGCCATCCGGTGCAAGCGAAGTTGAATCAGAAGATAATATCAACGTTGACGAAGATTTTAGAGAAGATGTTGATAATTATTCAAGCGCTAGTGATGATTCTGTTGGTGATGAGTTGAACGATCCTCTTAGCACATCCACAGCTGACAATTCGGTAGTTTCTCGATCATCTAATTATTATATTGCTCCAAGTGGTTTGGAATGGAATATAGATCAGCCAGCAGCAAGCAAAATACAGAAACACAATATTATCCGTCGAGCTCCTGGCTTAGTAAGAAAGCACCTGTGTGCTACACCAAAAGAAGCGTTTCAACTGTTTATAACTGATCAAATTTTACAAGAAATAGAAAATTGTACGAATTTAGAAGCGAAACGAGTGTGCCGTAACACATCAAAGGATTGGAGAAATGTTGATTTACAAAAACTTCGTGCTTTTCTCGGCTTACTTATTCAAGCAGGAGTAGAACGAAGTTGGGACGTAGCTGCATGGGAACTATTTTCCCAAGAATTTACCAATCCCGTATATCGAGCAAATATGGCAGTTTCTGGATTCGAAGAAATAAGGAGATATATAAGGTTTGATGATAAGAGAACTCGAAAGATACTTCTAGAAACTGACAAATTAGCGATGATATCTTATATCTGGCATCTTTTCATTGAACAGCGTCAGGCGTGTATTATTCCTCATCAAAACGTGACAATCGATGAGCAGCTTGTTGGTTATCGAGGTCGATGCAAATTTATACAATACATGCCCAGAAAACCTGCCAAATACGGCTTCAAGGTATTTTGGTTGTGTGAATCCAGCTCGGGATATGCTATCGATGGCATGATTTATGCGGGACGACAACCTGGTAAACCACCGCATAAGAATTTAGGACTTGAAGTTGTTTAAACCTTAGTGAGTAGTGTTCATAATTCCGAGCTAAACCTTGCGATAGATAATTTCTTTACAAGCGTTCCACTAGCTATATATCTGCTGGATAAGGACATTACAGTTGTTGGTATACTAAGGCAAAACAAATAAGATATCCCAAAAGAACTAAAATCGTCTAGAGATCGTCCAGTATGTTCTTCGAAGTTTTGTCTTAGAAACAATGTTACAATGGTAAGTTACGTGCCTAAAAAATAAATGCGTATTTTTACTAAGTAGCATGCATCACGGTACCTCTGTCAGCGACAATTGCAAGAAGAAACCAAAGATAATTGTATATTATAATCAAACGAAAGGTGGAGTGGATGTCGTGGATCAGATGGTAACAACATATACTTGCAAGAGACAAACTAAACGTTGGCCATTAGCACTTTTTTTCAGCATCGTCGATGTGTCAGCTCTCAACGCATATATAGTTTTTTTCCAAAGAACGAAGATTATTTTTGAAAGATTTGGTCAAGGACCTGGTGTTGCCACATATGCAGAGGAGGTCTACAAATCCCAAACTACGAAAAAGTGTTTTAGAAGCAATGAAGCATTTTATTGACATTCCTGGTCCGTCGCGAGTTCAACAAGTAACTGAGTTCAAGAGAAAAATATGTTCATTATGTCCAACCAGTATTGACCGTAAAAGCAAATTAATTTGTGACACATTCAAAAACAACATTTGTAATGAACACAGTGTTAGAGTATGCACCAACTGTTACCAACAAAACTAATTTTTTCGTAGATTTAAAATTTTGTTCGTTTATTTTGTATTTTTGTAAATATACAGTTCAATAAATAACTTTATTATAACTATTATGTACAATTTACTGCAACATAATTCGAATATTACTTATGTTTACATCTACAAAAGGAACGGGCCTCTCAGACCCATGTTGTGTAAAGTCGTATATCGAATGTTCTGCATCCTAGGGTTAAAAAAACATACTAAATCTGTGTAAAATTAGTAAAATTATTTTAAGGTAGGTAAATCGTTTAAGATAAGGGATTAATAAGCGGAAATCGACGCAATCCGAAGAAGATTGGAAGAACGTTTGCAATGTGATGGAAGGCAGTTTGAAAATTTACCGAGGCATTAAATATCTAAAATTTATGGGTTTAAAATCGGATTTTTGGTTTTATTTGAAGAGCTACGTTAAAACTAAACTTTATTTCGCTATAACTCTAAAACTAACAACAATATTAAAATAAACCTTATATCACTCTTAAGGCAAATTTAATTTACTTTCTGATTTTGGTATAAAAATACCTATATCATTGCAATTAAAATTAAAGAAAAAGCGTGCAAACCTTATTTTTCTATCCTTAACTCCCCCTAGCGACGGTGATAGACATTAAAAGTAATATGAGACCAACATTTCTCCAATTCGGCTCAGCAAAACCAAACTTCGTCAAACCAAGCAAAGCGGTTTTTAGGGTTTTGTTGAAAATTTAACCTACTTTTCGAATACGTTGTCAAAAATATACCACGGGATTTACATTTTCAGAGTAAAATGAAAAAAAAACTAATATTATAACAAATTGCGCCCTCTAACACTTTTATTAGAAATATTATGTAAGAGTGGGAACGGCAGTTTAAAACACCTACATTTGTCTTCCAAATAAGCCTTCGGTTACTAAAATTGAATAAGTGATTTAGAATCTACTGCAATTCTAATGATTTCACTTTCAATAGCTTCCCTCTGTCTTATTATGGTCAGTACGCCAATGAATCTCAAACCAAAATTATGTAGCTTACCTTTACTTACATCATGTAAGCAAAGTGTATAGTGTTGTGGCAAATTTTGAATTTTGTTATTTAATTTTTAATTGCTCCCCTTAACGGTGAAATACGGAACTTGAGAATAATTTCCAGCATATTCTCATGGCCACATTCAAAATAAAAAGATTCTTTCCATTGTTGTCACATTGACAGGTCCTGACATACAGCCACTTACCTTCCTTATTTGCACACCCGATACATTTAAACCTTCATGCCAGATAGCGGTGAAGAAATATACAGGGTGTTTCAGTGATACTGGGTCAAACTTAAAGGGTGTCAAAGTTTAAAGCAATGTTACAGTTTTTGGTTATAACTCGTGTAAATTTAAACCGATTTTGATGAAACTTGGCATGAGCAATAAACAAATAAATATATTTAATTTGGCTATCCCTATCCTTTAGACGACTACATTGTTTTCAAATCTAAAAGTATGTTTTGGTTTTAAATTTAATTGGGAAATAAAAATGGCTCTTGAAAAATTTTGATTAGCAGCTTATTTATTGAGACATTTTATAAGTATTTGGTTTGTTAACGGTCCATGGACATTGTAATTTAGAAAAAAAATTAACAGTTGTAATTTTGTTTCATATAGATCAGAGATTAAAGATTAAACACAACAAGATAAAAACAATAACATTTTTTAAATAACTTATTTTAATAATAAATTGAATATTGTATCCAAAACTAAATTTATCATTTTTTATAATAAATGTTTAAATTGTCGCCCTTTCGCATTGATACAGCCTTGGTAAACAGAACCTTTGCTAGTCCCAATAAACTCTCCATTGATAAAAGTAACCTACAGCAAAGGCTTTTCTGATGTGCGACGATAAATGAATCCCATTGTTAACCTTAAATTTATTTAAAACGGGGGATAAGCTGCAATTATTGAGAATTGAAAAATCTAGTTACCCGTGCAAAACAAGTAGTTGTTTATTAAATAGTGCATTATTTTATCTGTCAATTGCAGCTAGTGCAATTTGGTTGAATAGTGTCTGACAAGTAATCCATAGAATAAGCTTCTGTTATCGAAAAAATGGAATTATCAGAGAGAACTTTCGGATAATGATTTACTATGATTCCAAGAAAGACTTGAGCGCGTATGAGTGTGAAGAACGTGGCATTTTGGGTTCTCACACCAAAATTGGCTACTGTTTATAGATGGTATAAAGAATTTGAACAAGGTTCCAAGTCGGTGGTACACAGAAAAGGAGCTGACCCTAACTGCTGTTGACCCCGAAAACATTGCTGCGTTGAAGAAGATGGTGGAAGAGGACAACCGCATTACCTATGTAATTATAGAGTCCAATCTGAAGATTTGATCCTTGCAAGTGAGATCAATATTGCACGAACATTTACGTTTGAAAAAGGTTGTAACTCGGTTTGTACCCCATCATCTGACAGATTTACAAAAAGCAGAACGTGTTAGAATTTGCCAACAAAGTTTAGATATGTTGAATGCTGGAGTCCATCAAATTATTTCCAAAATTGTAACTGGCGATGAAACGTATATACCGTTTTTGATGTTCCCACTCGCCAAGAAAGCCGAATCTGGATACAAGAAGGCGAGGAAACCCCTACGATGGTGAAAAAACAATGAGCGATGAGAAAAGTTATGTACGCAGTATTTTTTAGAAGTACGGGTTTGGTGGCCGCAATTAAATTAGAAGATCAGAAGAAAGTGCCAAGATAGGGAATCATGTTACATCATGATAACGCGTCGTCCCATACAGCAGGGACAACTGTTCAGTGTTTAGCGGAAAACAAAATCAAAATTATAGAACATCCTCCTTACTCACCGGATTTGGCGATGTGTGACTTCTGGATATTTTTTGAGCTTAAAAAACATTTGAGAGGGAAAAGGTTCCAGTCAGAAGAAGAGATTGACATCGCCGTGAAGTGTTTTTTTGATAGTATCCCTAAAGACAGCTGGTTGAACGCTTTTAAACTATGGAAGTAGAATGGTTAAGTGCATTACTGTAAATGACAATTACTTTGAACATATTTAAAATAAAAATTCTAAATCAATCAATCTTTCTATTCTCAAATTGTAGGTTGTCCCTCGTATGTAGTTGTTTCTAAAAATATATCCTTCAAATGATTTAAATTATTTAGTCTCATTGAGGACTTAGATTTCTACAATTTAGGTCCTATCAATGATTCATATGAATACCATTGTTGTTTCATTATTTTCAAAACCTTTAAGTCTGATTTTTTTTTAAATTTTCATCCATAAGTTACGCTACTACTTAGTGCTTGTGTTTCTAAACCAATGTTCTATACTTTAACTTAATGGGTTTTCTAATTTTAACTGCTCCGTACTTCGGATTTGGTCCAGAGCTTTAATAAACCTCCAGTCTATTTTTCTCTTGTCGTAGTATAAAACTACTTTGTCGATGGCATTTCTGGCTAGTGTTAGCAGATATGTCGAGTATGCGATATACTCGAATGTCAGGTCTGCTAGAGTGTCTAAAGTAAGGTGCCATCTCGCCAACAGCGATTTTGCAACCAAGGATGTTTAAGATTGGGATATTTCCCTGCACACCATCTGATGTTAGTGATCTAACAGTACCAATATCACAATGCTCTCTTCAGAAACGACATGCTTTCCGCGACTAAAAATATATTGGGTGGGCAAACTGTTTCTATATCTTGGAATACTTACGTTGGCCACCGGATAGCCCCTGGTTTTCTCTTTTCTGCAGTAAAATCAGATCTAGGGGTAGCCCTAAAATAAAAGTTATTCGTGTATAATTCATCAAGTCTTATTTAAGAGCACTAAAACATCTTTTCGCAACTAACTTTCCTCGCGAAAATTACATCGTTTCATTTTACTTGGTAGAGATAACTCGACAACTATACGGTTTTTACCTGAAAAATGTTTTTTTAGGACAGCATCTAAGCTTTCATTGCTGAGATCCCTTATCAAAGAGTCTCTAATTACGCCCTTCACTTATTTGAAACTGTTACATTTCTCAATTAAAACAATTGAAATTAACAACAATTAAGGTAGAAGACATCATATTTTCTAAACAATAAAGCAACATACCTATATATTTAAAGATATTTGGACGGGGCTCGAAAGCTTTTGGAATTAATGTTTTGGAAGTGCTAAAGTGCTTGGAACACCATCAGATTTTAAAACCTTTACTGCTGACAATGACGTAATCAAATAATATGAAGGTTGGAAATACTACCAACAAAGACCACTAGATTTTGATGGGTTCCAATTATCTCGTTTAAAAGCGTTAACCCATAACTTACGCGTTTCTGGCCTCTTAAACTGAACACACAAATTCCAAAACCATAGCAATGTGTTAAATTGACATATTTTAACTTAATAGGAAAGGATTAATTGTCTCTTCCTTTTGGTATGATCTGCCCATATTTAGAGTTATATTCCACACAGTATTCCACCATACCTCTGTGTCAATTAGCGTGGTTTACTTATTGGACAGACTTGGTACGTCCCATCAATAGGAAATTTTTGAACTCAGACAAGTATTTTTTTAAGATGTTTTTTTGTGGCTCCTCATATCAAGTGTTGCATTACAGTATACGTGTCTATGTTATAAGTTCGCCGTAACACATGCACTGTAGGGTCAATCGGAGTACAGTAATCATACTCATAATCCTAACCGTAATCGTAATCGTAATCGTAATCGTAATTGTAAACGTAATCGTAATCGTAATCGCAATCTCAATCGCAATCGCAATCGTAATCGTAATCGTAATCGTAATCGTAATCGTAATCGCCATCGCGATCACGATCGCGATCGCGATCACGATCACGATCACGATCACGATCACGATCACGGTCACGATCATAATCACGATCCCGGTCGCGGTCACGATAACGATCACGATCACGATCACTATCACGAGCACGATCCCGATCCCGGTCACGGTCACGGTCACGATCACTATCACGATCATGACCACGACCACGACCACGATCACGATCACGATCACGATCCCGGTCACGGTCACGGTCACGATCACGATCCCGATCACGAGCACGAGCACGATCCCGATCCCGGTCACGGTCACGGTCACGATCACGAACACGGTCCCGGTCCCTTTCCCGGTCACTGTCACGGTCACGGTCACGGTCACGGTCACGGTCACGATCACGATCACGATCACGATCACGATCACGATCACGATCACGATCACGATCACGATCACGATCACGATCACGATCACGATCACGATCACGATCACGATCACGATCACGATCACGATCACGATCACGATCACGATCACGTTCACGATTACGATTACGATCACAATCACAATAACAATCACAATCACAATCACAGGCACAGTCACAGTCACAGTCACAGTCACAGCACAGTTACAGTCACAGTCACTGTCACAATCACAATCACAATCGCAATCACAATCACAATCACAATAACAATCACAATCACAATCACAATCACAATCACAATCACAATCACAACCACAATCACAATCACAATCACAATCACAATCACAATCACAATCACAATCACAATCACACTCACAATCACAATCACTATCACAATGACAATCACAATCTCAATCAAAATCGCGATCGCGATCACGATCACGATCACGATCACGATCACGATCACGATCACGATCACGATCACGATCACGATCACGACCACGATTACTATCACGATCACGATCACGTTTAGTTTTAAATAGTTAGCCTGAATCCACTGTTCCGCTCTTGACTGTGATAATACCATGTTATATGTGTTTCTGTTGCATTATTGGCGGTAGTTATAACAGTAGTATCATCAGCAAAAAGTACAAATTTAGAAGAGGCATCACACGATGAAATATCATTCAATATCATTGATATAAGTTAGGAACAAAAGAGGTTCTAGAACAGACCCTTGTGGTACTCCAATATCAACTGTATTGATGTTGGAATACACATCGTTGTAAAATGCGATCTGACTACGGCACGTTAGGTAAGATTTCATAAGCAATGTGGTTTCATCAGACATTCCATAGCATTATAATTTATTTAATGGAATTTGGTGAGATATGCAGTCAAAGACTTTACTGAGGTCCCAAAATGTGCAACCAGTAAAATAGCCAAGTTCAAAGTTATCAGATACATAAGCAACTAGGTCGTCTATAGCATCAGCAGTACTACGAAATCCGAATTCAGAACTGTGAAGGAGACTGTTTTGTTCAATGTACGTATAAAAGTTATTTTTTATAGCAGTTTCAAATATTTTGGGGAATACGGGAACCAGTGAAATTGGACGATAATTACCTAATTTGCTGGATTCCCCCGACCTAGTAATGATATAACTTTGGAGATTTCTAGACAGTTTAGAAAATATATTCTCCTTAATACATATATTAAGTAATTTAGTAAATGGAATAAGTACAAGATCCCTAACATACTTAACAATGTTGTTACTTATACCATAGATACCGATGCTGGAATTATCTTTTATGTTGTTAAATATATCCCTCATTTCATTGTAGGTTACCTCTTTTAGATCAAAACGTTGTGCAGGTGAACACACTGTATCATACAGATATTTTTTAAAATCAGGTGCATTATTACCTAAGCCTGACGTAATATCCAGGGGTATTTTGGTAAAGCAATTGTTGAAATTTTGTGCACTAAGGGCCTCGTTACTTTTCACATTTTTTGGCTTATTTGTATTTATTAAATTCCAGATATAACTAGAATTGTAGTTGAAATTTTCAATATAATTTGTATAATATCGTAGTTATTGGATCATGGATTGACCTCGGTCACCGCCGTCCTACCGATTCCACTTGTTGGTTATGTCGCAACTGCCATCTTTTGATTTCATAAAGTACAGGTGTATTCGATATGAAATTATATATGGAATTACTATTGTACGTTTCCGTGTTTCATTCTGCTGCCTCATTGGTTCTTTAGTTTACCGTTAGTATTTGGTCACCACTTTAGTCGAGCTTTTTGGATATTCTTCCTTATTTTTTTAATCGAAAAATATGTTTTTCTCTGTCGTATAAATACAACGTAATTTTTTATTCTTTTATGATATTTAATAATGTAGGTACCTATTTGTGTGAGTAGGCTTTTTTAAGGTGACTAGTATGTTTACGAATAATTGTCTGTTTTACTCTATTTCTATGGTAAACGTCATTAAATAAGTGGCTGTTCAAACATTCTAAGAGTTGTACTAGTTTTTTTGTTTCACGTAGTTGATTTACCAAGTTATTAGTTACGCACACCAAGGCAGTGAAAGTTGTGAACTCGCCCTGAGGGCATAAAAGAGGACAAAAGAATTAAAGTTTATTTTATAAAGCTAAGTGGCAATACAATCTTTAGTAATTAAAAATCTGGTATGAGCACAATACGATCGTCCAACACACAAAGTGGAAATTAACACAGCTAGTTTATAACTTTAACTTAAAATATTTAAATGCTCGTGTTTGATACCGTTCCAGTAAGCAGCTGTTTCACGAATAATCCATAAAATACATAAACTGTACCTAACAAACCCCGTTTTACGCCACTTGATTTCTATCAAAACCTAATCGCTCCAAGCGAAATGATATCAAGCGTAAATACGGAATCATGCTATACGTTTTATCGTTATGGAGTTATCGTGGCACACACGTTCACACACATACAACACTCACCAACACCACACACACGCACGCACACGCACACGCACACGCACACGCACACGCACACGCACACGCACACGCAACGCACACGCAAACAACGCACAGACGACACGCACACGCACACGCACACGCACACGCACACGCACACGACACACGCACACGCACACGCACACGCACACGCACACGCACACGCACACGCACACGCACACGCACGCACACGCACACGCACACGCACACGCACACGCACCACGCACACGCAGCACGCACACAGCACACGCACGCACGCACACGCACACGCACACGACACCACACGCACACGCACACGCACACGCACACGCACACGCACACGCACACGCACACGCACACGCACACGCACACGCCACGCACAGGCACGCGCACGCGCACGCCACACACACACACACACACACACACCCATCGCGCGCGCATGCACACACACACACAGCACACGCACACGCACTTTCACGCACACCCTCAGACACATACACAACACACACACACACACACCCAGCCACCACGCACCCACCGCACACACACACACACACACTACACACACACACACACACACACACACACTCAATCGCGCGCAGCACACACACACACACACACACACACGCACACGCACTTTCACGCCCCACACAGACACATACACAACACACACACACACTCAACCGCGCGCGCATGCACACACACACACACACGCACACGCACACGCACTTTCACGCACCTCCCCCACACACACACACACAAACACACACACCCAGCCACGCACGCACCCACCCGCACACTCACGCGCACACACACACACACACACACACACACACACACACACACACACACACACACAGTGCATGTCGGATCTCGGCAAATTTATTATTAAGCTAGACTATACCAACAAGTGTATGTGCATGGTGGAAGGTAATAAAGTCACACTACGTTTTCAACAAACTTAATTATATTAAGTAGCATTGACACTCATGAAAATATCATTTTGTAACTTAGTTCCGACTTCAAGGGAATATGATTCACTGTCGGAACTGTTTACTAAAATATTACGATTGATTTTTGCAGAACACTACGAACGGTCGGTATTTAACTAAACGTCGCATTATTTACATTTCTCTTTAACACAAATTGGTCAAGGGCTTGTAGGGGATAATTCCATATCGGACACTCAGCAGCAAATAAACTTATAGCTATTTCCCGTACATTTCGAGAAAACTTATTTTAATGGAAAATTATGTATTCATTTAATGCTCATACTAGTATTATCGACCGAATTTGCACATTCATGTTTTAGGCCATTAAGCAACTGTGCAGATACAGAACTTTCGAGAATCACGAATTCTTGCTGTATGGCACTTCCACTTGATCTAAGGCCTAGCAGCAAGAAATACTTGGTAGTTTATTATACAATAATGTATAGTATTTTAATTTTTTTAATTATACCAATTTACAGGTATTTTTGGTCGCAGTTAAACTGAGTCGTAGTGGGCGTAAGAAACAATAATCTATTTATCCTTCTAAATAAATTATAAGTGTCAATTCATTAAAAAATAAGCAAATAATTATAAACATAGGGTCCATTGGCCCCTGGTAAGAAGGCAACTTTCCTTGCGCCAGAGTATACTGGTGATCGACGTAATATTCACCTTTTAGATTTGGATCAAGAATCTGCAAATAAATAACTAATCCACCTCAAAACTTTTCTATGGGATTTGGTCAATTTGGTCTTTTGGAGAAATTTTAATAATTAATTTTGTTTTAATACGGGTTGATAAATTTTCGTTATAGTCTGGCGAAACTTTGCGGTGTTGTAGTACATAAGGGAATTAACAATATTTAACTACGTCTGTGGGTGGTTTTTTTTTGCTATGAAGAAAGAAAATAGTTTTTTTCTGTAATTTGAAATGTGTGGAAATCTAGAAAATGAATGGCTATACTTTATTCTTTCTCTGGTGTAAATTCTGTTAGGATGAAAATTGTTAATATTAATTAAAAACCCATCAATGAAACGTGCTAAAATGTCATCAACATAAGGAAACCAAAATTCAATCTTTCATTAAAAAATTGGATCTTCTATATTATCTATAAAGATATTAGCTAAAATGGGAAAAATAGTTTGCCTATGGGTCAAACTATTTTTTTTTTTTGTAAATAATTCTTATTATTGCATGTGAGATAATCTTGATTAACACAGGGGTCAAATAATTATATTAACTCCATTTTCGTAACTCATTCAACATTATTATTGAATAAAACATTATGTAATACATGCATACATTCTTGAGGGTGGACTTTAGAAAATATACCAGCAACATCAAAACGCATATTGTGTAGTCGCAACTTTATGCTTTGTAGTTTATTAATTACATTAAAAAAATTCTTAATAGAATGTTTTGATTGGTACTTGGAACTGTTTATTATGTGTCTTAGTTTATTTGCTAAATTTTAATTAGGTGTGTGGTCTAATGGGAATATTTGGTTTGTGTATTTTTATATTGTGCTTGTAGGTTCTTGCATAAAATTTAGATTTAAATGTAGCTCACATATTACAAAGAACAAACAATACAAATTAGCTTTCAAAGCTGATACCAATGCTCTTAATTTAGAAATGTAAGCAGAAAGTATCTGTAATGAAAGAACAGACTGATCTCATTGACTCACCTTCAACAGATATTTTAAATACAGAATTATAATTTACACCAGGTTTGCTATTTTACCTACTTTTACTGTTATTTTACTTATATACTTTCTCTTGATAATAATACATGTTGTTGAGAAATAAATAATTATCAACAAGAAATTATGGAATACTATTATATTTAGCGCGTTGGTTATTAAATACGGAATTCCACAAAATAAGATTTAAAGAATTTAAGCAAAAACAGAGATACACGATGGTCAACGTTTAGTTGTTCTGAACATTAAGTAAATATTGCAATACATGCCTTTTTTATAGTGTAGCGGTCGGTAAAACGATAATTCACAATTTCGTGAGTATCATTTACATGTAACATACCAAGTGATGCATTCTTAACACATCGGAACAAAACAATAGACAGCAGCCGTTGAAACCCTCTTAATGTGACAAAAAGCACAATAACTTGTATGTGCCTATTATAGCCCAAAGAAATTCGTCAATAATCGTTTAAATTCTTAGAAATACGTCAAAGTGTGTTACGAAATGTGTACAAATTCGTACGAGCTTAATACCAAATAACATGCATGGCGAGCGCTTTTCATTCCCTTTAAACATTAAACATTAAAGTCACTTGGTAGCTCATTCAGTGTGGAGAAAATGTTTTAAAGATTGATTTCGTCGACTTCAAAAGAGTATACGTAACATGACGTTTGCAGTTATCTACTTCTTGTGAATTGTATCAGTATCCATTGCAAACACTAACGATAGAGACTGTAGTTGCAAAAAATGTCTTGTTTTCTATTTTGTTGATAAAGGAATAATTCAAATTACTCCATTTTTGCATAAAATTAATAAACCCCAATTTCTTTTCTGAAAAGAGCAAAAATGAGTTTACATAATGATCTAGGTTGTTTTGAGATGGTCCTTACAGAAACTCATACTACGATTAATGTTATTCACGCAGAAGGAAAATAATGACGGTAAAAGCATTTTGCACTATACAGAATGTTCGGTTCAATTAAATTCTGTTTTAAGCACAACTCCTTGTATTCATTTTTATTACTTCGGTTTAAAAAGTCTTATTTTTTTAAGCTAATGAAATTTGGTACTTTAATAGTCTCCAGTTGTATCTAGTTTGTGACAAGTTCATGTTTGTTTCCGGTTAAGATATTAAATTTTGAGTAGTAATTCTAGTACTTTGTTCGTTGTTCTTAACTTTTATGTCGAAAAGTAGAATTGTTTAAAAATGCAACTGTAATTTACTAATGGAAGAAGTAAACGAATAAATTAACCAGACTAAACCATGTTTGATGGAAAATTTCTACAGGAAATAGAAGATATTATTGTTTATTGGAATTAAAATATTTAACAATAACAAATACGGAAAAAACTCTGCAGCATGTCCTCTTCCATTACGAATTTGTTGATTCTTTTTAAAAAAAGAATTTTTTATGATTTGAATAGTAGTCCGCTCGGTACTGCGTGTAACCTTAGTTATTAGCTTACAGACGTATTCTTTTCTGGTTACATATATACCGTATCATGAATAAAACTCAAAAAAAAATATAATTTTATAAGGTCAGGTGATCTTTGTGGCCAAATGGGTAGACCATCGAAACTAATCTATCTTCTCGCAAATTCGAAAGAACTTATGGTAGATGTTTTGCTTAAATACTATATTAAAGTATAAGTGGATAAAGAGGTCTTTAAAACACGCGCGATTTTTCTAGCACGACGGCGCAGCCGGAGTGCTCGAAATAGAGTAAGTGATTTAATTACCAGTTATCCACGAATACTTTACGCTATTTTTTTTTATTGGTGTGCCTTGAAATCATAAATACCAGTATTATTACTACAAAAATTGGAAATAAGAACTAATAATGTAAAATATGTAGATAAAAATTAATATATCCAAAAATACTAACTGTACTTTCTATTTTCATTTATAAAATTAAAAGTGTTAAATAAAGGTTTTGAATTGGATAGTAATATTTTATTTGACGTTACAAGGTACTCCTGTCAGATCAATAATCAAAAAATTGTCATTTAGACGTCATGTTTCTTGAGTTGTTGATGTTGCCATGGTAACTTTAAAAAACGCGTGTTTTTGAAAGTTCGATTTAAACACGCTAAGGCGTGCTTTAAATAGGCAAAATGGGGCACTAATAAAAAAAAGAATGTTTTAATTTTTATCAGTTACTGCTAAATTAGTAAGTGTTTGATGTTTCTGTCAGAGTTATTCTTTTTTTTTGAAGTCCCATTTTACAATCTGTTCTCTACATTTAGCAAATTATTTGACAATCACATCTATGACATACCAGAGGGTACTTAGTAGCACTCTAGCATGTTTAAAAGGATTTTTTGACATGTTATGACTAATGGGAAAGCTATACTTACATATAAACAAAAACTAACTTATTTAAGTGAAATTAAAATCGATTGGGTAGTTCATTGTTCGAAGTTTTCTGTAGTTTAGTGGCTGCTTCATAAGATTTGTTACCAAATCACTGAGTCTATGTTTATATTGTGTGCTAACAGTCCTAATTTCTTGCTTGACCGTTCAGATCTGCAAATCGTGCCTAATGGTTGCGCTTGTCACATATCCGGTGCACTTTGGATTGGAAACGTTCTAGGACCTCAAGGTTTGATGTTGAAGCAGTTTCCCAAAGTTGAATCCCGTACGACCATACTGAATTGATAATAATTTTGTAGATTAATTAATCCTCCATGGTAAGTTTTGAATTTCACCCAATTAGCCAGTACATTTTGGTGAGTATTAAGACTAACTGTTTTCCCTTTGTAAAACGTGCTTCTTCCAGGTGAGTCTTCTCTCTAAGAATAGACCAAGGTATTTTACGTCATTTTGTTGCGGTGATTGCTTGTTGTATAGATTAACGGGAGGACACGTTTCTCGTCTCGTAGTAAACGTTGCATGTACGGATCTTGTATCATTTGCTTTTATTCTCCATTTCAGTAACCATGATTGTATTGTGTTTAGAGAAGTTTGTAGTCTTTGTGAGGCCACAGCAGGATCGTCGTCAATGGCTAGGAAAAAAACGTTACTGTTAAAACTTGTGGTGTGGTAGGAAGACAAGCCGTATATATTACATACAACAATGGCCCAAGTATGCAGCTGTGAAGTACTCCAGCATGTATCGGATAAAGTTTCGTAAGAACAGTGCCAATTTTGACTAGGAAATGTCTATTTTGCAGATAAGATTTTAGGAAAAAGAGGTAATTTAATGGAAGGATTGATCGCAGTTTGTACAGCGTGTGTTATTCCGGAAAGGCAGCCGCGCAATATTGCTTATTTTCAAAAGCATCGTTGATTTTTTTGACAATTAGATGTAAAACTGAAGGTTAGGTATTGCATCTTTATAGTCAAATATTTGTAAGAATCGTCTTTATATTATTTTCTCTAATACTTTGGATAGTACCTAGTAGTAAACTTATTTGTCGGTATGACTGCCTCATTGAGAGGTTTTTCTGGATTAGGAATTAGGACAATCTGTGATACTTTCCACTGTTTTGGGAAGTATCCTATCCGCAATATTGCATTAAACAGTTGCCTAAGATATTCAAGACCATGGTACTTTGAGGGTTCTCCCGGTAATGAAGTATTGACTGTTATCCGCATTTTATTATTAGAGTGTTACTTTTTCCCTGTTTCAAGGAGAGTTATTACTTGGTACTCCCTTTTGTTGTATTAAAACTGGCCTATACATTTCAAGAGTGGATTGATACAGTTGGTTTGTATTACGAACATTGAAGATCAGCGGAAGCTACTACTCGTGTTTTCAATGAAAGTCGTCCATTCAGAAATTTGAAACGTAATTGAAGTTGTTAAATAAATTGACGGAGACTGTTAACGTTAATAGGAGGAAACATGGCAGTTAGGATTAGCCAATAACAAGGGTTCTAGTCTATACTGCCTTAAATACACAGTATTTTACTACTTTGGCCCAATAATGAAGAATAAGTCACACAGATGTTTTCATAATACTTCATCGACTGAAATTTCACCCCTACAAAATGAAACATGTTAATCGAAACCCACCTGTTTTGAATGGGCATGCCAATCGTTAATTTTTTTCTGGTTGATTCAAATACCAATATGTTACGCCAAATTCACTCTATACATCTCAGAAACTAATGTTTAGGCGGGAATTCTGCGTAACCATAAATAGATTCTTCTTTTTGGGAGGTAACCTAAATATTAAGGTATACTTAAATTTGATGATAAATCAAGTTATGTCAGGTATTAAAGTCATCTAGGTAAGTCCTCTATTGCAAATTGAGGTAGCTTGTCGACAGGGCGGGGCTCTTGCTCATTAAGTAATACCAGGGCGTCAGTTCCTCGATTTTCAGCATCGGGGATTGGTAGAAGAAATCCTATAGAATGGTTACTCAGCTCCCCCGACTAAATTCAAACGAATTGTTTTCTATGGGGATGGCTGAAATTCTAAAGTTTACAAGACGCAACCAGTTACGTTAGATAATTTTCGGTAAGAAATTATCAGGTGCTGTGAGATGGTAATTACTGATATTTTTCATAATATAAGGGCGGAAACTGAAGCTGGTTTATGCTAATGCATGCGAATTAATGATGCTCAGTTTGACCAGTTGGTATAATGAATTTTTCTGTTTAATTTTACTATTCTGTTTGGAATTAAATAAAATACTTAAAAAAGTAATGTATTTATTGCTAACACTGCATATGTTTTTAGTGTCAAAAATATAACCGGGATGGATACATAATTAAAAACCTTTCAAATAAAGGGTTACTCGGTTAGCCAGGCCAATATAGCTTGAAAATTTTTAGTTACGTACCATACATTTTTCGAACATGGGCGTTTTCTTACTGTTGTTAAAACTAGAATCGTTGGACACATTGATTTTCAGTACAACCAACATAACATAAATTATTATGGAGACATCAGAAATATCAACATTTTTTTAATAGCTTTATACCGTTAGCACTTGACATTTTGTATATCACACGTCTGGAAAGTATTTTCGAAGATACCGGAATCGGCTGCGCCTTGGCTTGTGAATTCCCTTCACGCTCTCAAAAATATAGCTTCCGGCTTAGTGATACTAGGTACTGTAACTACTTACAAAAGCTATTTGTTCCCAGTACGACTATACGGCATGGTACGAACAAACTTTTCATACCAATGACAAAATTCAATAAAATTTACTTAAATCGGTCGACTGGATTTAAGCAATTAAGTTAACTATAGGCAAAAACCATTAATTAATTTAGATGACAATAGTTTAAATAGATATTACTATAGGAACTCCGCAAGGTAGTGTGCTTGGTGCTTGAATTTTTCAATATATGTTAACGACTTTCTAGAGTATATTAGTTTTGGAAAAGTAATAATGTACGCCCACCATACCTTGATTTTTGTAAAAGATAAATCAATTAAACAATTGCAAGAGAAAATTAATACAACTTTAGATGAATTTATACATTGGTATTTCAAAGATAAATTAAAAGTTAATTATTCTAAAAGTAACTATGTATATTTTAAACGAAAAGGAATACCAGATATAAACTGGCGAACTTTTATAAATAGTTTAACAAATGAACGGGATGGAGTATCTTAATAAATGTGTATTATCCTTTAATATACTCTAACGTTGCCTATAATATTATAGTATGTGGACCGGAAGTAGAGGTAAGTACAATGTTTGTAATTCAAAAACGTATTGTAAGAACCATATATGTTTTAAAAACAAAAAAAATTCTAACCGTAATTTGCATTTATCTATACAAATTGTTAATTTTAATGCATAAAAATAAAGATAAACACAGTTACATAAGCATAAACAGACATAATGTATGTATGCATAAATTTAATTACTCCACCTTTAAAAAGTCGCCGTTATGTGCAGACAGTTAAGTGTACAATAAACTGCCTATTAGATTTAAGACCATTTAAAACAGCAATTTCTTAAAGAAAGAACTGAAGAATTATTTGTTTGAAAAATATTATACAATGTATGAGTTCCTTGATGATTGTGATAATTAAATAAAAAAAAATTAAAATAAAAAAAAACCTGTCATCTATTACATTAAATTAGTTAAATTTAATTACTAGGTCCTAGTAAATTATTTATTTAGCCTGATTGCTGGATTGTTCTCAAAAATATAGTACTACTTGTTTGTTCGTTTTATTTTTATTTATTTTTGTTATCTTTTTATTTGTACAAATTTAGCTTGATATTTTCTATCGAATGTATAATGTTGGCAATAAATGAATAAATTATTATTAAATCCAGTAACCCTACAACTTGAAAGTTTCATTAATTTAGTACTTTGTTTAATAGCTGCCAACCAACCTGCCAACAATGTTCAATAAATTTCATTATATTTAAAATTACTAAACTAATTTTGAATCATGAACGTTAAAATTTCGAGAAATTTTGAATTGCCAGTTGCGCGCTAAAACTACTGGTTATGCAATGAACGGAGAAATTTTCAATATATAGCTAATGTAAAAAACCTTAAATTTGGGAGAACAAAATGTTCTTACTTTAAATTAATTTTAATTATTCCAAAATATCATTTAATCCCCGTACGTGATGATTTTCGCTTCATTCTTTGATAACATGACAGTTGGTTTTAGAAGATATAGTTCCATTGACCCTTTTTGTTATAAGTAAATTTTATTTATTATTTAAAGATACTTATTTTTCATTAGGTAGATTTGACGACAAATGGCCGGTAAACCATAATATTCACTTTTCAATATTGTGGGAAACATGTTTATTAAATAGGCAATTGTGTTTTATAAATTGAACTATTTCCGTTATAGGTAATGGTTTTTCAGCACATAACGATTAATTTCTTTAATCCGTTTCAAGACTCTTCTAATTTTTCAATAAAACTACTATATTGAGGTTTTAATCCAAAAATTGCCAACTTCTCACCCGAGATTTGATTAGTTCGCGTAGCGTCTAGTTAACTAATTAATCTCACTCAATGGGCTCTGGTTTTGTGTATAAAACTCACACTTCCATTAACGAATCAATTGACTTTCTACCCTAATATGGTTCCTTTGACTAAGTTCCAGCCCTACTTGTATATTTCTACACGGAGAGAATTTTAACCTATAATAGTAAAACCTTAAGAATACGCTTGTTAACGTAATTTAAAATTTGTCTGCAAATTTTCCTGGAATTTGTGCTATCTATAAAACTCAATATTTTTACTGAAAGAAACCGTTTATTTGTGTTGATTACTACTAAGTTTTGTATACTATCGGATCTGGGTGTTTCATAAAACTTTCGTTACACGTACATGTCAAATAAGAATTCTTCTAAGCGAAATCTCGATACCTTACACACGCTTACTTCAGTACTTGACAATTTATACCAAAATTGTTGATATTTTGCCATCAGTTGATGTATCAATAGTTATGATTACCGGTGCATCATTTGCGTAAAATTTCATTTAAACCGTTTATAAACCAAAATTTGAATTTTTGTTCATCCAAAATATCCATTCACGTAATTTCTGGGCTTTAAAATAGTGGAAATATTATGGAATATATACTGAAAACGCTACAAATGCGTAATTGACCAATATATCCTTCACTCTATCGTAAACCAACCGGCAAACAACAAGTATCTCTATAACCTTCAAAACCATCAGAGACGAATATTATGTTCGGATCGTCCAACCCTTCCAAGGTAACACTGCCTTCTGTATGTTCGCGTGTGCGTGTTAGCGTGCTTGTTAGCGTGCGTGTAAGTTTAGGTAAGCGATTGAGCGTACGTGTGCTAGTGCGTGTGCGTGTGCGTATCGTGTGCGTGTGCGTGTGCGTGTGCGTGTGCGTGCGGGGATGCGTGTGCGTGTGAGTGTGCGTGTGCGTGTGCGAGGGCGTATGCGTGTGCGTGTGCGTGTGCGTGTACGTGTGCGTGTGCGTGTGCGTGTGCGTGTGCGTGTGCGTGTGCGTGTGCGTGTGCGTGTGCGTGTGCGTGTGCGTGTGCGTGTGCGTGTGCGTGTGCGTGTGCGTGTGCGTGTGCGTGTGCTTGTGCGTGTGCGTGTGCGTGTGCATGTACGTGTGCGTGTGCTTGTGCGTGTGCGTGTGCGTGTGCGTGTGCGTGTGCGTGTGCGTGTGCGTATGCGTGTGCGTGTGCGTGTACGAGCGCGAGCGCGAGCGCGTGTGCGTGTGCGTGTCCGTGTGAGTGTTGCGCGTGCGAGCGCGAGCGCGTGTGCGTTTGCGTATGCGTGTACGTGTGCGTGTGTGTGTGTTTGTGTGTGTGCTTCTATGCGTGTGAGCGTGTGTGCGTGTGTGCGTGTGTGCAGGTGTGCGTTTGTGCGTGTGCGCGTGTGTGCCTGTATGCGTAAGGGCTTGTGTGCATGTGTAGGTGTGTGAGTGTGTGCGTGTGTGCGAGTGTGCGAGTGTGCGTGTGTGCGTGTGTGCGTGTGTGCGTGTGTGCGTGTGTGCGTGTGTGCGTGTGTGCGTGTGTGCGTGTGTGCGTGTGTGCGTGTGTGCGTGTGTGCGTGTGTAGTGTGTGCGTGTGTGCGTATGTGTGTGGGTGTGTGCGGGTTGGTGTGTGCGTGTGTGCGGGTTTGCCTGTGTGTGTGCGTGCGTGCGTGCGCGCGTACGTACGTCCGTGCAGGATTTCGTGCATGCGTGCGTGCGTCTCTGATTGTGAACGCGCGTGTGGCTGTGCGTGCGTACCTGTGTGAGTGCGTGCATGCGTGTATGAGCGTGTGTGCGTGTGTACATGCGCGGCCGTGCTCGCGTGCGTGTGACCGCGTGTGCGTGTGAGCGTGTGTACGAGTGTGCGCGGTGCGTGTGTACGTGTATGCGGGTGTACATGTTGGCGTGTGTTTGTGTGTGCGTGTGTCGCGTTCGCGTGTGTGCGTGTGTGCGTGTGTTCTTGTGTGCGTATGTGTGTGGGTGTGTGCGGGTGGGTGTGTGTGTGTGTGTGTGTGGTGTGTGTGGGTGTGTGTGTGTGGGTGTGTGTGTGTGGGTGTGCGTGCGCGCGCGCGTACGTTCGTCCGTGCAGGCTTACGTGCGTGCGTGCGTCCATGCGTGTGTGAGTGTGTACGTGTGCGGACGTGCTCGCGTGTGCGGGTGCGCGTGTGCGTATGAGCGTGTGTGCGTGTGTGCATGTTTGCGTTTGTGCGTGTGTGCGTGTGTGCGTGTGTGCGTGTGTGCGTGTGTGCCTGTGTGCGTGTGTGCGTGTGTGCGTGTGTGTGCGTGTGTGCGTGTGTGCGTGTTAGCGTCTGAGAGACTCATGACAATTTGAAAGTTGTTACGTAATTTAAACGCTACGTGCTGTTTATTCGTCAGGTCACAAGTGCCTCTGTTCAACCTTTAACTGCGCGACCTTCATGAGTCTGCGCGACTCACACCTGTTTTGCACAGATTAGCAAGAATTTTACAGTTGCTTACTGAGTGATAAGCGTTATGTAGTGTTAAGTTTGACCTTCTATTATTGCTTTGCTGTATAAAATACGAATTCAGTGTTAATTTTTATGGTTTTTCAGTAAGTATCTTTTACATTTATTTTCCCAAAGCGTAAATTGAATGTCTACGATAAATTATGATATCTTACCTTATTTGCAGACTATCAAATATAATGGCATCGTGTAATAAAACTAATAGTTCGTTCATATGATCCGATTGTTGAAGATACTCTCATGCAGTGCTACGAAGAATATGATAAAGAAAATGTTTCGATTGTCAGCGAGTCTTCAGAGGCTGATGCAGAATACCTGCCGCCAGAAAATGAACACGATTCAGATGTTTTATCAGACACCGAATCAATCGATGACATTACTACGGATGCTAGTGAAACCTTTCTTGGCCGAAATGGATTCAAGTGAACTTCTCGTCTTTCTTATCAACAAAAAGCTAAACCAGAAAATATTATTCGATTTACACCTGGTGTATGCAATAAAAATACTCGCAAATTATCTAAAAAGTCTGCTTGGGATCCTTTTAGAACTCCAGAAATAGTAAATGAAGTCTTACTTTGTACAAATCGCGAAGATAAACAAGAATATGTAAGGAAAGGGAAAAAATGGACAAATATTGCTCTGGTCGAGATGAAAGCTTTCTTTGGTATAGTAATATTGGCAGTTGAGTTGGGATGTTCCAATCAGAGAGTTGTTCTAATCCAATGTTTAGAGCAACGATGTCTGTCAATCGTTTTGAGATTATCAGAAAGTTTTTGCGATTTGACGACCAACGAACAAGGGGTACTAGAGCTGAGACCGATAAATTCACCCCAATACGCCGTATTTGGGAATTATTTCTTGTTCAATGTCGAACTGTTATGATTCCAAAAGGATTCGTAACTATAGATAAACTCTTATTAGCATTCAGAGGACGTTGCAGTTTTATTCAGTATATGCCGAGTAAACCGGCAAAATATGCATAAAGTTCCTTTGGATATGTGACAATGAAAATGGCTATGCAACTGATGGTTTAATTTACTTAGGAAAGTAGCCAGGTGATCAGAAAAAAAGTGTAAAAATTAAAAATATATATTCAATATAGTTTTTCTAAATTTCGAAATAAATATTCGATATTTGGGAATAATTGGTTTTTGTGTTTAAATACCAGTTGGTTAAAGATTCAAAAATTGTTTCAAATTTACGGTAATTAAAGAAAAAAATTCAATTTTACGTATATAACTAGTACAGAGACACCTCATATTTCACTTTTTGACCTTGGGAATTTCGAAGGCTGTCCGCGTGTGGGACGTAGTTTTTGACTTGAGGTTAACCTAGGATTCGACCTTGTAGTTAGTCTTGGGGTTGACCCCGGAGTTGGTCTAGCACTGGAAAATTGAATTTGTATTCTAATACAGGTCTCAGTCTTGTAAGCCTGTTATAGGAACCTGTTCGCGAACTTCGTCTCCTTCATAAAAATTGTATTCTAATAATAGGGAGAGAAGAATTAATAGATAAGACATGTAAAGAAGATGACAGGTATTTTTTCATAATAATAAAAATATGTTATTTGATCTGTGGTTAGTAGTATTAATATTTATTACTACAGCCAGTTTTGATTTTTATCAGATATTTCAAAGATATAAAAACCTGAACTTAGACCTTAAACATATCGATTATGTTTTAGGCAATTTTTAAATGGCTCTGCATTATTGATTTTTTATAGATGCGGTCGACCTTGGTGTTCTTAAGTTAACATGTATGTTATGTCTAGTAATATAATGCATGGTAAGGCTAAAAAAAATAATTAGATTTAAATGAAAATAGCTAAAGTGCATTATTGATATCTTATAGGAGTGATGTGGCTTTGGAATTTTTAAATTTACGTTTATGTCTATCTAACATGAAGTTTAAATATCATTTTGTTTTTTGTCTAGCGTAATTTTATTTTGGTCACTATTATTATTACACAGATGTGAAATTATTCTTAAATTAGCTGTTTTCAGTACGACCCTGGAAATACTACACACTCTTTCAGACCTTCTTCCTCGTTCTCACAAGCAGTACCATATTCATCCTCTTGAATTTATCCTTAGCCGATTTCAAGCCAGTAGTACGTTTTCTATTTCATCTTGAGATATTTTCTATTGTTACTTATTTACCGAACCACTAATACTAGGACATATATAAATTACAAGGTATTTGAAATGACCCTGTGTTATTGATATTTCATAGAAGCGGTAGACCTTGGAATTTTTAAATGTTAATCTAATAAGACAGATATGGGAACTTGTTCTCGGGCCTTCGCCCCCTTGCCGTATCCCCATGGACAGAAATAGTATTCTAATAAGGGGCCCTAATTCTATCTCATAAGGCAAGTATAGGAACATGTGTTAGGGTCTGTGCCCTTCTGTCGTGGCCTCCTTGTTGCGATATTTGAATTTTTGTCGCTATCTACTAGTGTATGGACTAATCAATATTTTCTGTAATAAAGATGGCGCCATCTAGAGGTATATCTCTAAACTAGCGCATGTTTTCTGTAGAAGAGGTGGCGCCGCCTAGCGGTATATCTCTATGACTAATTAGGGTTTGTTTGTGGCGTCATGTAGTGGCGTAAGGACTAATGAATGTTTTCTGTAATAGAGGTTGATCGCGTTCGTATCTCTCTCCCCCCTCTCCCCCACCTCTCTCCCTCCCTCCATCGCCCCCCCTCCCCCTCTCTCTGTGTCACTCTCTTTCTCTTCTTCCTCGTCTCTTTCTCAAAACAAACAAATAAATTAATCAAATCCAATTAATCAAATCAATTAAGCATATAAATCTCAAACAAATCACGCTTGATCAAATCAATCTCAATGGATCATTCAATCAATCAATCAAATCCTAACTTACAGCTTGCGAAAACCAGCTTACAGTTCAAAAATACTGTTACAGTTTGTTAAAACCAGTCTCAATTAAAATAAAATAACAGGCTGATTTAATTTACAATGTGCAAAAAAACAGTCTCACACTTATTGTAATATCAAGTTTCAGGTTACGTCAATACACGTTTACTAATCTAACCTAATGTTGTACGTGTATTGACCTAACCTAAAACGTGAAATTACAATCAGTGTGAGACTGGTTTTTACAATCAATCAGTAGTTATATATACCCGATAAGAGAATTTACCGATAAAAACAAGACCACATCAAAAAAGAAAATATTATTTTACCCAATACTTAACTTTAGTCCTTAATGTATTTTGCAGCAACATCGAAAATTTAGAAAATATTTGTAAAACACGTTAATTTAACACGATTCCAATGGGTGGTTGTTACTTTCCCGTTGCATTATATAACAGATACGTGCATTTTATAGGTAATATCATTTAAACCATGCTATTGCAGTAAGCAAACTAATTAGGTAACCGAATAGTTATTATTATGCAGTCTTTTTATAATAAACTCATTACGAAAAATAAACCAAATTTTAAAAACAAAACGATATTTAGACTTCATGTAAGATAGACATAAACACTTTGTTAACTTAAGTCATCTGCTTATATAAGATATTTATAATACGATTTAAACATTTACATTCATATTTAATTTTAGTCTTACGCTACATTTTTACGATAATTATGCAATCTCTTTTATAATATTAAATTCATTACGAAAAATAAAATTACGCTGTACAAGAAAAACAGAATGCCATTTAAACTTCATGTTAGATAGACTTAAACACTGATAAATTTAAAAATTCCAAAACCCCCATCACTTCTATAAGATATCAATAATGCAGTTTAGGTATTTTCATTTATGTTTAATTAATTTTTTGGCCTTACCATCCATTATATTAATAGACATAACGTACATGTTAACTTAAAAATGCCAAGGTCGACCGCTTCTATAAAAAATCAATAATCAAAATTGCATAGAACATAATCGATATGTTTAAGGTCTATGTCCAGGTCTATAAAAATCAAAACTGGCTCTAATAATAAATATTAATAATAATAAACACAGATTAACTAACATCTTTTTATTATTATGAAAAAACACCTGTCTTCATCTTTACATCTCTTATCTATTAATTCTTCTCCCTTATTATTGGTACAATTTTTATGACGAGGTCCGCGAACAGGTTCCCATATCAGGCTTACAAGATTAGGACATTTATTAGAATACAAATTCAATTTTGCGAGTTCAAGACCAACTCCGAGGTCAACCCCAAAACTAACTCCAAGTTCGAATCCGAGGTCAACCTCAAGTCAAAAAATACGTGGGAGGCTTGGGAATTCCCAAGGTCAAAAAGTGAAAGTTGAAGTGTCTGTACTACTATGAGGGTCTTCGAGAATCATGTTATGCGTTAAGGTTGATAGAAGTAGTCATGCATCCTAGGGTTACATGTAATGAATTGTATACTATAAGTTCAAGCTCTCAATAGCAAAATAATTATACCTTAAATATTAATCTAAAGTAATCTGGAGTAAAAAATTAACCTTTAAGGTAGCGCTCAATGGTATGTTTAACAAGCAAAGATGAAACTTCAGTATTTGCTTAATATAAATTTAAATGCACGCATAATCACTGGCAAATATTGGAAGTTTAAACATATAGTGAATATGAGTGCTTATTATAGTTACCGTCCATAAAAGTGTTCATTAGAGGAAAAATGCGTAATCCCTGGACTAATGGACAAGATCGTATTTACTACAACGAATTGTTTTTTGTTTCATAAAGCTGTATTTCGGTTAATACCTTCATTTATGCATTTTAGATCAGGGTTCTTTAAGCCTAAAATCATTAGCGATAGTCTATGTATTTTGCTATTATTAAGCTATATTGGTTTTCTCTAGCGTAAATGTAATGTTTGAATACCTTTTCAAAAAATATACTAAGCAAGTAGTAATTTACATTATTAACCATATGTTGTTTCATTTTTAAAAATAAACGTGTTACATTAGAAAAAAGAAAATACATAATATGGTTTCAGTTTCCTTTGTAATTGAAGTTTAAATCAATTTATTACAAAGAACAGTTCATGTTTTTTCACAAATGCAATAATAAAATGAAACAAAGATTGCAACACCTAATTTTTTTTGCATTAAAGCATAATTATCAAACTTAAAACTTAATTTACTTCTGACGGAATCGTAATACAAGTTTTTCAAACAATACCGGTATAGAAAAGATATACCTGTAAACAATGTCCACAAAATTTAATGATTTATTTCGGAATAATTTAGGATTGTTGACACCGAAATCCATAAAAAATATTATAAATAAAGATGTTTACAATTCTGAAAACATGCAATAAAATTTAGTAGTATTTATTTAAATATTATACTGTAACATCTTGCAAATGCGACAGGACGTTTTCCATATACTAGACAATCGTCAAAGATTTTCAGTAGAGAATATAGAAAAGCAGGTGGTTATTTATTGTAACAAGTAAATGGTTCTGAGGATAATTTATTTGTCGCTTTTTTTGGCCATATTACTTTGTATTGTGCATTTCATGCATTGTTATTGACAATGGACAATGGACAACATCTCGAGTGGATTTATTAGTTTTTGACTTACATACAATATCTTTTCTACGTTATTACAAAAAGAAAAAATCAACAGTTTATCATGGTCAGCCATTAAAATTTTTTTTTGGTAATGTTGTTACCGTGTTTTACCGGACATTAAATTTAAAGGTGTAAAGGTCCATTTACCAGCACAGTGATTTCTGGTGGGGTGTCAAAGAATTTTGGTCGTTACTGTGACTAATAATTTCAATATCTTTCATTTAAAGCTATTATGAATTTTACACCAACACTGTTTTTTATATATCTAAACTGGTAAACCGGAATAACCTTTAATGAGTAGCTTGTTACACGTCCAAACCGCACTAGGCGTCGTGCAGGTTTACCGAAGTAAGCAGGTTGCCAAGCCACCCACAGTGGAAATCGGCGATGTGAGTATAAGGAGTAAAGTGACTGAAAAGTAGTTTCAAACACCTTACACTTAACCATAAATCTACAACTCACGATGCTCAGTCCAAGAAAAATGGTCCCTAGGCACCACTACAACCTTAAATTTTGCTAAAATGAATAGTCTTAGGGGTATTAAGCTAACCCTACCTGACTTCGGAAGAAAATAAATTTATCCAAAAGCTTAAGAAAAATTTATAGTATCCAGGTCGTCGTAAACTTATTGAACACAACCCGTACATATGAAAATTTCAAATCATAAAACGTTAATTTGAATATTTTTTAAGTATCCTTCGTATTCGTATAAATTTATATTTCTGTTATAAAACTCTGAATTAAATAAATTTAGAAAAGAATCAAAATAAACAAAGTCGGTTTGCTAATTTTTAAATCCCCAAAGCATTCGTTTGTAGCTGAACAATTTAAAATAGAACGACCAGTGCTTAGATAATAAATAATATCCTTATATTTGGTTAATACTTTCTCTTTAAAATTTGTATTTAGACATTCATCGATAGGTTTAAATTTTAATACTTCAAATCTGTACTTTATAATTAATAAAAAATAGTATTAGTAGTGTTCTGGATTTGATTGACAGTAAAATAATTCAAAATAGTTCAAATAAGGTATTTTAATCGATCTGGCTTATTCGCAATTTCAAATTGATCATTGAACTCAAAAATACTTAAAGATTAATTTCAATTATGAAAAAATGTAACCCGTTAAGTAAATTTGCACAGGTTAATGCTAAAATTTTATCTCACCTGACACAAATAAACAACAAAAATAAATTAACTAATTGATATATATATATATATATATATATATATATATATATATATATATATATATATATATATATTGATCAATTTTCAAATGTAAATGTGTACACACACGTGGCTTTAAAAGAACACCACAAAACCAATTTGTATATATTACCAGTTCACCCATAATCTTAATACTAAACATATTAAAATATATACAGTTTCAGTTAAAAAAAAATAAATTCTTAACTCAAGAAACAAAAATTAATCTAGAAGATAACCATGCTTGTATCTGTTAAACCAGTCTAAAACTAATTTCTACAATTTATGTTAATTACTCCTTTATCCGTGGTATAGTGAAGTCCATATGGTCTGCTTTCGTAATCCTTGTAAATTTGCGCACACACTTTGCACAAAACACAAAACAAAGCCGTATTCGCTAATGCAGGCACAATACAAAATGTTTACTTCCACTTGTATAATAGAATTTTTATTTGCTTTTTACAATAAATTTGATGTTACTAACGATTGCACACATGTACTTCATTCAGTGTCATTGATGACCTCCAGTATCTTAACTAAAATCAAAGAATTTTAATTCAGTTGCTTAAAGGGTTACTTCAGGTTTTCGTTTTATTATTAGATTACGAAATCTGCCTTCGCACTTTTTAAATTTCTTGAAAGGAAACCACTATTACCTCCTTTCAATTCACTCTTAAACTATTTATTTATGAATATCAATACCATTTATCCCCTTTTAGGTTATTGCAGTTGAAACTACAATTTTCACAAATAAAATCCAACACTGACTATTATTCCCTATTAGTCCCCTCAAAACCGCCACGTGCGACCTTTACTTAAGCTGTCACTGAACGATCTGAACTCACCATCCCTTCAATTGGGCACTCGCTTATATACGTTCTGCCCACCGTATTACCAAAATGTCACCATATATTCGCGCCAACACCAAAATTCACCTAACGCAAACGAGATCTCATGCGTTTCTTTGCCGCATCAAATGTGAACCAAGACGCAAACGATGCGAAATAACCGTAGCCATCTTGAATTTCTTCGTAAATTCACCTGCAACTCTAAAAAAAAAAAGAAAAACATGTACTGCAACTACATTCACTCTGTACATTATTCAGACAGTCAGCTTTTTATGAAAATTTCGCATGTGGGCGATCTGTATTGCCGCACGATTGAGGCAACTACCTCATATTCTAAGTTCATTCTTGAACATGCTTTAAATTTACCATTATTTCACAATATTACAAGATTTCTACAAACAAAACTATGCATACATACTCCTTACTGCAAATTAATTACATCAACATATCATAAACTCACTCATTCATACGTCTACAACCATTTTTTTAATCCAAATTCTTTTATACACAGTAGCAAACGCAGTGGCCAAACTAGTAGTCTTACCAGTGCCGTCTCAGTAAAAATTTACCCAAAATATTATTTCTCAACAAAATTTAATACTTTCAACATCAAATCTTTCTAAAACACTCAAATATTTCTTGATATGATATCTAATGTTTCATTAAATTCTAGTGGCGTATCATTTTCACAAATTTACATTCTACATACACAAAAAAAAATTTTTTTTCGTGGAAACACTTCATTTACGTTCAAAACACGTCCCATGTGTTACCAAGATACTGTATATACAGGATGCATCAAAATAACCTTACAAGTTTGTTATCCAAAATCGATTTCCGCTAAAAAAGAATACTGAAATATAGCGATAGAGTGCGCATAAAACCACTTTCATGCACTAGCCCTAAACAAAACGTATTTTTTGCAAAAATTTTAAATAAAATGAAAAATTTTAACGTTAAGAATTTATTAAGTATACAATTATGTAAATAAAAATTATTATTAATTTTATTAAATACATAAATAAAAAGTTTACCTCGAGTAGGATTCGAACCTACGGCCTGTACTTTGCTATTGTACGGCGCTACCAACTGCGCCACCAAGGTTCAAGCCCCAATCGCTGCAAATTTTGTCTTTATGTATGTAGAACTGATGTTAATTCTAAATATAATGAGATTACAATCAAATTACTTATATTAATGGAATGTGAGCCTGCAATATCGCAAGGATTCACACATTCCAAAGCAACTTGACTAATATTAAATTATTATAAGTATAATAATTATAATTATAATAATTATGTAAATAGGTTCCACCTAATTAAATAGTGTTACTTCAAAAAGCAAATTAATAACCCAATAACCTATAATATTTAGTATATGTTTAAATGAACTTCTCTTTCAAATTCATAATTTACTGGCGTTTGCAGTTACATCCTTTAAATCAGTTTAGCTTAGTACGCATACCTCGCGTCCAGTAAAATCTTTATTACACTGGTGCACTAATCTATACCTTTTTACACAAAAACAATACTAGTTTTTTAAGTTAACGCAGAAGAAAGTATTATTTCTATGTTCATTAATGTCCAAATAGAAATGTATAAACGCAGTAACTTGTGGATGGACAAAAGAACCAAACTTGAGTTGAACGGATGCTAAACATTTCAGGTTAATACGTTTTTGATTTCCTTTCTTGAAGTAATAGTGTTCCACTAGGTAAAACGTAATTATGTCGCTCTATACTCAATAAACCATTAGTTCATTTTAAAACATTAAAGTGTGTCGTTTCATTTAACATTTTTACAAAAACAATTACATTTTGATGCGGTTGAGTGTACGAAGGTGGTTTCATGCGCACTCTCTTACAATATTTTAGTACCTTTTTTGTCGGAATTCGTTTACGGATAACAAACAATTTTTCTGAGTTACGCATTAAAAGTGTAGGTGTAGAAATAGTTTCAAAGATTAGAATGAGAAATACTATTAAAAGTATGGCAGTAACTATGAAGATCTTTTGACACCCCACCAGAAATCAGTATACTGGCAAAAGAAGCACCTTCAAATTTAATATTTAGCAAATCACGCCAACAATGATAATCATAAATCAAAATTAAACATTAAATTATTATTACAATTTTTAATTATGGACAATTATGATCACCTAAAAGAACTATTTATTTTCTTTATGTAGAAAAAATATTAATATTAATATTTTTTGAGGACGATCGAGGAAATGTTACTACCGTTCGTTAGACAAACATGATGACAATATTTTTGAAGTGTTTCTATTTCCAGAAATTACTTGGTTCCAGTGAGACGGTGCTACTAGTTGTACTGCTCATATGTCTATCGCTGACTTAAGGGAACGCTTTCCTAACCATATCATACAGAGAAATGGAGAAATTGTTTGGCCGGCTAGATCGCCTCATTTGTCACAATTCGACCTTTTTCTTAGGTGTTGGCTAAATAGCGACCGCAAATGTTAGAGAATCTAAAACCAAAAATTCAAGAAGAAGAATCTACACGTATTACACCTGAAATGTTACGGCGAGTAATGGCAAATTTTCGAATAAGACTACAAGAACGAGTAGATTGTAATGGTGACACCTGTCAAGCATTGTTTTCAGAAAAGAGAAATGGAAACTTCAGTAGAACCATATCGGTACAAAAGTCGTGAAAATCAAAGTTAAAATTCATCCTTGACTTTTCCAAGATTCAATGCAGAATTTGAAAGAACCATCGGTACTACTATAAGGAAAACAAAGCAACTTTAGCCATTTTAATGTACATTTTCAATTAGTTGAGACAATTATGACTTGTACGTTAGACGTCATAATGACCACAACAACGTGATAAAGTGCTGCCGTTATGGCTTAAGACGATAATGTTTAGGAGTAGTCTGAGAAGTCACTTTCATTGCTTTGGTCATCTTCAGCTAAATTTATCACAAACGAAAGATAAGGTCTTCTAACTTATACCATTTGAATTTTTTTTTTTATGATTGTGGACCTGAACAGGCTAAATTAGGCCTATCGTGCTAAACCACTCAAGAACACTTAGGAGTATGGATAGAGGGATAATGAGTTGCCAATAGATGCCTATGAACAGCTATCTTAAGTTTTCTCATATCCTAAGTGAGAGGAAAACAGGAACCAGGGAGATCATTCCAGAGTTTAGAAGCCGTGTAGAAAAATGTGGACTGCGCCCATTTGGTACAAGTGGAGATTTGTACTGCATACTGATGATGTGAATGAGCGAACCGAGTGTTTCTCGCAAAGATTGCCAGAGATGGTATCAACGAATAGAATTCAGCAGCACAATAGCCGTTGTAATAACGATAATACAAAGAAAGAACTGAAACCATCCTTCTATGCTCAAGGGACTGTATGTGAGAAGTTAAGGACGGGTCATTTACAAGCCTAATCGCTCTCTTTTGAATACGATCAACGATATCCAGAGCGAATTGGGGAGCACTAAACTAGAGATGAGAATTATATTCCAGATGAGACCGAATTTGGGCCTTATACAGCAGAAGGAGTTGTCGAGAGGTAAAGTACTGCTTAGATCTGTACAAAAAGCCTATTTTACGAGCAGCTGTTTTGGTAGCTGACAGAAGATGGTCAACCCATGAGAGATTTGATGATACGGTCATACCCAACAGAGTAATGGAGTCTGAAAACTTAAGAACTGAGCCATTCATACTTACAACAGGAAATGGTCGATCTTTTTTGGCAGGCATAAGGCAACACTGAGTTTTGTTAGCATTAAATTTAACTAGATGATTGCTTCCCCGTTCGAGAATACATTGAATGTCCTTGTTGATTGAATTTGCCATTTCAGCTTTAATTTCGTAATTTGACATAGAAGGTGGATTATCACTATGAGTAGACTGTGATGAACTACAGTGAAGAGTGCTATTGTCAGCAAAGCAATGGATGGGGTTAGTTGTTGAAGAAATAAGGTCATTTATGTACAGTAGAAAAAGTGTAGGCGTTATAATGGATCCCTTTAGTACGCCCGCGCTAATGCTAACTTCTTTTGAAAAAAAGCCATCAACTACGACACGTATTCGCCTTTTATCAGGGAACCTAGAAACCCAGTTGATGAGCGTATCATTTAACCCAAACGAGGTGAGTTTGGCAAGTAAACACTTATGCCAAACTTGGTCAAATGCCTTTGAGATATCTAAAGCGACTACAACTGTTTCTCCGGACTACTCTACTGTATTGTTCCAAACTTGGGTCACATATGAAAGAAGATCGCCTATTGAACGACTTTGCCTAAACCCATATTGGTGGTCACTAAGGAGTTTGTTAGTTTCAAGGAACGTGAGCAGTTGCTGATTGATTGCTTTTTCCATGATTTTAGACAAAATGGAAGTGATGGCAATTGGTCGGTAATTTGAGGTATCGGTCTTATCGCCTTTTTTGGGAATAGGTTGAACATTTGCTAACGTCCATGATGAAGGGAATTCCCCAGAAGACATAGAGATCGCATAGAGCGTAGATAGGACTGGTACTAGTTCGGGGGAACATTTCTGTAAGACAATGGCTGGGATACCGTCTGGGCCAGTCGCCTTATTGAGATCAAGCGTACCGATAATCGATTCCAAAAACTTGTACCGAAAATGAATTGGTTTCATAGCATATGAAGAAAGTTACTGCCATTAGGAGACCTATAAATGCAACAGTAGAATTTCACAAAATTAGGACCAGAATGTTTAAACCAAATCACGTCAAAATTTTTATTCTTGCAAGCAATTCTGTCCTTGATGTACGCACATACGCCTCCTTTATATCGAAAGTTAGAGTGAAGATGGTATTGAGGAAATTGCAAGTCGGGTGACTCGGAGCTTTCAGAGGAGACTTGTGTTTCAGATAGAAACAATATATCAGGTTGTAATTGTTCAAGATGTTGATGAATAGCATTAAGATTAGACTTGATATCGCGGATGTTGCAGTAGTGAATCAGAAAGTTGATACTTTCGATGACTGTGGTCGCTTGAGCCCTGCCCTCCCTGACTTCCGAATGGGGCAGGATTTTACGTCCAGAAGTTATAACCCTAGAAACCACATCCATCTTATTTTTTAATTTGGGGCTTTTAATCCGATAGGAAGACAGTGAGGGCGAGAAGGAAGAATAAGGGTGAGAATAGATTAAGGATGATGGAAAAGATAACCGGCAGCCCTTAGCGAGCTCAGAAAATCGGAGACCCAATATTAAGGAGCCCATGGTGAGAGTGGTGGTATCTCTCCGTCTGACATGGAGTATACATGCCTACCACCTATAAAAATATTTTTGTTTCGGTTTTGGTATTTCTGCCAGTGGGTATATTGGAATAATTTTGCCCCTCATCAACTCTATCGGGAGAAAATTGCAACGATATGGAATAAGGTGCAATACGTTGAGCTCTAACTGCTCTACCACGTGATCAACTAAATAAGTTCGGGGTGGTTTTTTCTAAAAATGATTTATAATATATTATTCCTTCCAACTGTCTCAGGATCTCAGTCATCCATGCTGTGGTTGTGTCAATTTGTCAAACTGTCTATTTTGGGTAAAAGCACAGAATAAAAGGTAACCAGAATAATCACTGGTAAGTGGTGCCTTTGATTTTATGAGCACCAAACCAGACCACACCACACCTAAAAGTGTGTATCATGGATGGCCGAGATTAAAAGACAAACGAAATAATAATAATAATAATAATAATTTATTTCCATTACAATTCGTACAAAAACATCGAACATCGGCATAGTCAATTACAAAGAGTTAGGTAAAGTAATCATTTAAATTATACAACGCTAATGAAATTAGACGTCATTTGAGTACTTGTTTAAATTGTATCTCTGACAGAATACCTTTTATACACTGCAGTAATACATGAAGTTCTTTAGTGCACGAATAATAAGGACCTTTTTCGAACATAGATGTTCTGTGTAACGGTATGCTCAAATTATCCTTGTTACATGTAGTCATTACACTATAATTACATGAATTTTTACTAAATAAATTACAATTCCTTTTCACAAACATGGCACTGTCATTATGTTAAGTTCTAAGAAATATTTTTTAACTGACGTTAAAGGCGATACACCCACAGTACATCTAATTATTTGCTTTTGTGTTACGAAAACATCTTCTAAGTGAGAACTGGATCCCCGTATAGTAGGGCAGATTGTACTTTAGACACTTTAGAGAAATAAAACATTGTAATTGTGCTCATAGATATTTGTGATCTTAGATGTTTAATAAGATAACTAAGCGAACTCAGCTTTTCCGCAATTTTAGGCAATAGTGGGACTATTTCAGTTTATAATCTAAAATCACACCAAGAAATTGTATTTCGTTTTGTGATATGGTTTGCTTTCCTAGACGTACGTATAAAGATTCGTATAATCTATCGCTAAATACGATTAACTCTGTTTTAGTTTTAGTTAGTTTTAATAAATTATTTTTACACCAAGTTATCATATTAGAACCGACGTTTGAAGCTGATAGAGATAGCTCTGGAAAGTTAGGTGCAGGGACAATACAAGAAGTATCGTCAGCAAATTGATAAATTGAGTCTAACTGTAAATTATTACTTAAATCGTTAGTGAACAACAAAAAAAGTAGTGGTCCAATTATCGACCCTTGTGGAACACCATGATTTACAGTAGTAGATTTAGAGTAAAAACTTTGAAGTTTGTTATTTCTTTCCTCAGTGATGCACACCCGTAATGTTCGATTTTCTAAATAAGATCGTATCAGTTTGGCACCAGTACCTCTGAATCCATATTGCTCTAGTTTTAATAATAGTACTTTGTGATTTAGTGTATCGAATGCTTTCGATAAATCAAAATAAATACCAGCAGCAAAATTGTGATTTTCAATTTGGTTTAAAATATTAGATACAGGCTTAAATAGTGCAGTTTGCGTTGATAATCTTTGAACAAAGACATAATGTCATTTTGAAATAATGTTATAGTGGAACGCAAATGATCCTGTTAAACATTACCTTTTCAATAATTTTGGAAAAATTTGAAGGAATAGACAGTATAGTTATTAATGTCTACACTACTACCTTTTTTGTGCAATGACATACTTTTTTGATTTATTTTTTAACGGTCTAGGAAACTCTCCACATGAAAGACAAAGATTTATAATGTTACTTAATGGTTTTGATATACAAAAACTTGTAGCTTTTATTACTTTTGAAGGAATTTCGTCGAGACCTGCTTGTGATAAAATTATATGGTATTGACATTAGTATTAATTTGATAGTAATGATTTGTCGGTTGTGTTTGTGTACAGTGATGTGTTTCTGCAAATCTATCTGCAAAAGCTTGTGCAATTGTTTCTGGGTCACTAACTCTATACATCCAGATCAATGTGTTTATATACACTGTTAACAAGAGTTAACTTTTATTCATATTCTCTGCATAAGAAATTCAATAAAATTAAGTAAAGTTCTTAGTCAATTAATTAATTAATTAAGTAATGTCCTCAGTCATATCTCAATGCATACAGAGCGCATGTGCTGCTTTCAATTTAATCTACAGTAACCATTTTGTCTTAAATCAGACCACAAGAACTCTTTTCTGACAAACCTTTGTGATCTCTAAAATGAATTTTTGTGATGTTCTTCATGATTCAAATTTGAAGTTTCTTGATGTCAACAAAATTCAGACATTACAAAATTCATGTTTGGCACTATTTGGCATAAAACTAAAAGAACTTATTTCTCATAGTTTAAAAGAATTAGGATGGCTAAGTATGAAAAATCCACGCATATTACGAAGGATCTGTTTATACCATACTCCCATTATTACTAAATGTCCTGCGTACCTCTATAGCAAAATTACCTTTCGCATTCAAGTTCAAGTTCAACAAAGTTTATTAGAATTTTTAAGTATATGACATTATATAGTATTTCAATACATATTACAAGATATAATAAAATAAAATAAGTAATATTGTATTGTGTATTGTTGGTGGTGCGCTGCTCAGGATTCTTCATCGTCTTCAGCGCGTGGATTGCGTGGTCGTTGGGATTCGTGATTGTGTGGTATGCCTGTTGTCATCATTGCGTTGAGATTTGTGGTATTTAAAAAAAAAAGCGTTGTGGTGGTTAGTGATGCTGTTGGTGGTGTGGTTGTTGTGTGGACTGTCCTGTTGTCGCTCGGTTGCGAGTGATGCTGTTGATGCTCTGAGTCTCGCTCTTTTCCTGATAAATCTGGTACGAAGTACCACACTTATCCATATACCTCATCAGCCTGTCTCTGTCCTGGAGTGAGGCAGGCTTAACCGGATTCCCTCGCTGAAGGCCTTGATTCTCGTGAAGGCGATCCGTTGTCGGTTCATTTCTCGGGATAACGCGACACTTTCTGCCTGTTGTACTCTTGTGTCGTCTGCTGCATTGCTGCAGGGCTGTCGGTGAAGGGTTCCAGGGCCTCGAATCCATTGTCCGTGGGCGGCGGAGTAGACGGGCTAACCTTCGGGGTTTTTCGGTTTCTTCTTTTCCAACACGAAGTCGTTGGGGCTGGTAGATCAGGGCGGTCCTCTTCTTCGGTGTTGTCGGTTGCGGCTGAGGCGGCAGAAGTGGCCGGCGTGTCTTCTAGGGGGTTGATGCCTTCTAACGGTGGCGGTCGCGTCTTATTTTGCCGCCTCCTCTTCTGTGCGCGTCGCTGCTCGCTCTCTCGAACGGTATATCGAGCAGTGACGGTATCGCTGGCGGTATCCGGAACTACTGGGACGTCGACGGTGACAGCTCTCCGCGAGCTGCCCGCTCCTCTATGAACCGCTGGTAGCAGCGCTTGTTGTAGCCCGGCTCCAACATCGTGAAAACGACGTTATCTTTTCTTTTCAAATAGACTGGCTAGTCTTACCTAAAATTGACCTTTTCGGATCGAGATTTCAACCTTTAGCACCGACGTACACAATTTGAACCTACGTTATAGACGTTTGCTTTGGCCACCTCAACATAAAACCGCTGCGTTTAAACGGTCTTTCACTTATGCAATCACTAATCTCTACAACGAAATTAAAACTTATTCGTTAATGAGATTTCAACGGAATATCAAAAAAATCTTAAATATAGAGTAGATCCCGTTGGGATTCCATAATTAGTTCCAGCTGGATATAACTTTGTTGTACATGTATGTTGTTAATTTAGTGGTTGCTTTCAATATTTTTAGTTTTATGTCCCATACAGGTGTTCTCTTTTAGGGTTTATGTGAAAGAGCGGAAGCGAGCAATTTATTCCTCCCAACTGAACCTCGCTACGTAAATGTTAAGTTTTATAATTACAAATATTACAATGAATAAAGGAATTATTATTACTATTATTCAATAATTATTATTGAAATTCATTAAACTGTTATTGCAAGCTTATCTATGTGTTTTCATATTTCATAAATTTATTTGACGAATTAGTTAATTTTGTAGAGTTGTTGCCATTTACAGAGGCACCAGGAATAAGATAGTTAGGATCTGGACAGTACATAATAAACCCGAAATATGGTAGAAGTAACTGGTAAAACCAAAATATCCCCCTTTTATTCCCTAATATAAACTGAAATATTTTTCTTTAATTGAGTTAAGGTGAATACGTCTTTTTGAAGGTGCTTCCAAAGCTTCACTGTTCTTTGAATTAATAAAAAAAAAACACCAGCGTTTAATGATCGTGCAACCCTATATAATAGCTATTACTAATTGCAAGGTAAATAATAAAATGACCAAAGCAGAGTTAGGTATAATGTGCTACGAACTGTTCGTCAGTTCTGCTGAGGAGGTGGATATTTCCTGTTTTGTTAGTGAAGGATTAAAAGGTTGGGGTGGTTAATTTATGCCACACCCAGTATTAACTGCCAAATTTCCATTTGAATCTAATTTATTAAAAGAAAAAAACTAGTATCTATGGCAAGTTTACATGCTGACATTTGGATATTAATAATAGTTGGCGATTGACCTATTTGGTTATATTTCAAAACCAATTCGAATAGTTGCAATGTTGGATACTATACTTTAAGGCTTAGTAGGTAAACTAACTGTGCAACTAAAAATTACATTTATTTTATTTCGCTACCATAATGTTCTTTATACGCCTCCAAATGCGGGCGTAATGTGGTCTTTATAGCACGGAAATGTCATTGATGCTAAGCAGCATGATTGACAGGAAACACATGACATGATATATAATAGCAATATCACAGTATCTTAGTAACAACAAATTAGCCTACTGTCGACTTTATTTCACTGCATTTGCATTTAAAAACTTGCCGAAAATACTGAATCTTTTTAATATTTTGTTCCAGTTTCATGGTGCAAAATAAAATAAAACATTATGTACCACGGCATAATTAGATTATGGCTCTCAGGAATATAAAAGCCCTCCGCTTCGCGTCGGGCTCTTAACATTCCCTCGAGCCATAATCTTCTGATTATGCCCTTAATACATAAATATCTATTCTTGTATAATTAAAATGCTTAGTTTTTGGGTTTTTAATTGTGTATTTTTGTGTTTATGTTTTCGATAACACTTACGGTTATCGTCCTCAGTAGTTGTAATATTTTCAAGAATTGTATAAGATGTTGAAACCAATTTCTGACGTATGAAAAAGGTAAAAACGCAAACATAAGCCTGGTATTAAAGTAACAGTTTGATAAACGTAGTCAACAATGGAATGTAATTTTAGTAAAGAATAACTAGATCCTTAATAAATTAAATACCGCTAAACTTCCTTAGAGATGATAAATCAGAACACCCTCTAACGGTCGCGGGCTAACAATGAAAACTGTCATAATCAAAGAGCAAATTTAACAAAACTCAAATTATAATGTAACTGTAAAGTTGTAAAAAACTTTATAATAACTCAAAATAAAAAATTAAGTCGTACCATTTTGCTGTTTTGTAGTTATAAGATGCTAAAACATATTTAAAAGAAAACCTTTTTGTTGCCTATTGACGTTATTAGGATGTTTATATATCTTACTACCTTCACGTTGTGAACGAACATAATAATGAGCCTGTCTTGACAATATTTCCATATCAAATTGTTTCAAGCATTTTCAGCTACCGCAAATTTCTCTGGTTGACCTAATCTACAATCACGTTCTATGCGTCTTGTACTAAAGCTACGTTTTTAGTTCCAATGTATACTTTGTCACATGAACAAGATAACTTCTACACTCTGGAAGAGGATAATGAGTTTGAAATATATTTAGGAGGCCTTAAATGTTATTTATGTTTCCAATGCCGTAATTAATTAGAAAGACAGGCAGTACCAACATTAAGTACTGATTTTTCTTTACTGTTATGTCCAGCAGGTGTAATAACATTGTTAAAATCATTAATAGCTCAGGGCTATTAGACCAAAATTGACCAAATACATAAAATCCTTCAAAACTAGCTGAAATTTGGTATAGTGATACTGTATTTGATAATTATCAACTAGTCAAAACTCCTCAAGCGTCAACCTCTTGCGTCATAAGATATACAGGGTTTAAAAAAAAAACCTTTATACATATTTTCTTTACAGGAGTATCTTCTTAAAGGAACTTCAAAACTAGCTGAAATTTGGTATACTTACACTGTATTTGATAATTAACCACTAGTAAAACACCCTAAGCTTCCGCGTCTTGGGTCATAAGATATACAGGGTGTTAAAAAAATTTCAAAAATCAAATTGTACATATTTTTTTACAAACGGTTCGCCTTAAGGGTACTTAAAATAATAAACGAAGGTGTAAAATAGATCTGTAAATATTTATTAGAAAGGAAAGAATACAATTTATCGATTATTTATTAAATCACATCATCATCATGTATTAAGTCCAGTGAATTTTCACACGACTGGCCAATACAATGGCGGCACATTGGCGAACACATAAGACCTGCTTTTCTAGACTCGCACCAACGTTCACATACCTTTTTCAACCACAGATGATGAGATTCAGTAAATTATCAGGCGCAGGGGGAAGCTCTGTAGTGATTGGAATAAGTGTTGGGCCACGCCTTATCCAACCCCATTCACACGGTGGAAGACAGTTTCCCAACCATCGCCGCACTTGTAAGTATACACGATACGAGTGTTGTCGAGTAGCATCTTTTGTAGGTGGCAAAGATGAAAGCTGAAAATTATCTTTTATGGTCTGCTTGGCAACTTTCTGCTTAAACAAAGAGTACCTTAGCTCATCTAAATCCTTCTTGGGGTCAGATTTATTATACATTTGCAAAACAAATGCTTCCCCAGCTTTGGCAATGTCGTTGTGTTCGGCTCGAACGTCGTTAAATACGGAAACGATTGTCCGCAACTCTGCATTTTTTAAACATTGGAAGGTTTTTACTTTACCTTTTCTAAAATACGCTGATGTCGTATCACAGCCTGACATAGCGTGTGCAAATAGTAATACATCTTTCAAAGGGCCTATATTTTTTTGGATTTCTGCAATGTCGTAGTATTTACTCTCCCTTTTTTGATTTCCAGGTTTTAGCATCTTCAGTTTCTGGGCACTACCCTCGTCTGATGTTGCTATCAATACTGTTAAAATATCAGTATCTGTCGCGACTACAGTAACTGACGGATTATCGGAACATAAACCAATCGCCGTTTCTGAAATCAGTGTGTCTGCGTCTGCTTCAGCTTGGTGTACAACCATTTCGTTTTCCCGTAGCTTTTGTATCAGTAAGTCTATAAGTTGTGTTTTTTTTGGATTACTAAGAAATTCGTCTTTCCCAGACACAATCGGTAAGTGGAATTCGACTTTTAAGTCTGCACACGATTTACCTGCGGATCGGCGCTTTTGTTCTTCAATTTTTGTGCTTGTGTCTCCTCTGTAACCGTCAAATATTGTAACGCTAGATATTCCGAAGTTCCGTTGAACATATGACACGTAAGCATTACATACATCTTCGTAAGTTGCAGGACGTGGTGGCCAATTTACCGTGTGAATAAGATATCCCCCGTCAAGGACATGAGACGTATCCGACTTTGAGGTAGATGAGCAGGGGAAGTAAGTTTCAAGTTTCTTCGCTAGTTCCGCCTTGTTTGTCTTCCTCAATGAAACATCATCAAATAGACAGGGGGGCTTCGGCGCGAGTTCATATTTAAAAGCTTCCTTAAGGCAGTCTTCGCTATTCATCACACGCAATATTCGGTTGAATAATTGTTGTGGATTCACTTCCAAGCAGGCATTGCGCACAGTTATACTGCGACTCATAGCAGACAAAGGTTTGACTCTGTCCTTTCTCTTAGGTATTATGTCCTCGAAATTGTCATTAACGTTTTTCATAGATTCCTGACCAATCTCCAGAGCTCTATCACAGTTGATGGTTTCGTCACCGAGTAATCCAGTGGCCAAAGACACCAGTTCATTGTTTCGCCTTGATACAAATGGATTGTGATTTAATAACCAGTCACGTGAAAATCTTGATGGTCTCTGGTTTCTCTTGCATCTCGCTGATCCACATGTTGCTCTCACGTTTCTGATTTTACACCTGTGTACTCTTCAATAGCTTCACATATTTTTGTGCAGCGTGGCAAAGCCTCTATCCATGTACTCAGGGTGCTGTCTGTTATACCTCTGCCTGTAAAAAAAGGAAATTTAATGTAACCATTACATAAAGAAAAACGACACAAGAAGTACCTACTGCTTATTAAGTATCTTGCAGCCGACTTACACTCTGTTCTTTTCATCAAGGTAAGTTTACCTGTAGTTAGTCCTCCTTTAGGTTTCATAGAACGCATAAGACCTTGCTCAATGGCAAGATCAGCCGAAACTCCAGCCCAAAAACGATCACTTCTCCGAATTGTGAAGTAGCCTTTCGATGCAAATTTATCATATTCTTCGTTCGGTATTGTTTCTTTAAAGTCTTCCATTTGTAGCAAATGGAACCTTGCCCATTTTGCGTAAGCTAAGTGACCTAGAAATAAAATATTAATTTGGATGTTTGTAAATACAAGGTTGCATGTATTAAAAAATCATAATAAAGTCAATGGTGTTATACTTACCAGAAGCGTGAAAGAACGGAATCATCTCTCGTAAACTTTGCAAATATAGTTCAAAGTTTCTGGATCTCTCGGCTCTTAGATAACAATGAATAATATTCACCAGTTTAAAATAGTGGATCCAGAGTCGGACTGTTCGTGAGGTATTCTCTTTACTTTGCAAAGCTTTTGCGAATGCACTCGAAAGCTTTTTAACCAGTAACGATTTTCTCATTTCAATCTCGGTGATCTCCCAAAGTTCAAACTGGTTGTAAATTTCCAATAGGTTTTCTTTTTCTTGAGAAGTCTTCTTCTAGGATAAAAAAGACAATGACACTTGAGTCAAATTATGGGCTCGAAGAGCTCGTGAATACAGTAATCATGTGAGTAACGGCATTCTACGCATATATCGTAGCCCAATGTTCCTCGATACCACTACCTAACATTATATGCCCAATCGCTCCTAGACATGACATTATCATATGGAATCCACCAAGTAAAATCACTGTATTCTTCAAATCATCGTTGCATGAGCTTGCCACAATGTCAGTGGCTTTGGCATATAAAGACTGGTCAAATGTAATTAAACATGTCGTTTGTTTTATTTTATTACATTGTGATCTAGCGTATGTCAATGCTGAATAAATGCACGACAAATTGCCAGGGTCCAAATTTATGAAGGGTACATAAGTTACATTACTGACTTCATAATTAGTCTGAGACTGCAGTCCCACTTGCATGTAACTGTTCCAGTTAGGTACTGTGCTGTAGCCAATATCCCGAAATCCATAGGTAATCCAAGAGTGTAAATTGAATAGAAAACTTTTTATTTTTTAGTATGTCTAGGTCTCGCACACTTATTTGTGTCAGTCCTTTTTTTTTGAGGTTTAGTGTAAGTCAAAATCTCCATACGGCCGCTCATTTCTGTAGGCTTCTCATCACACCTCTTCACTCTTACAACTTCAGCTTTCTGTATTTTTGGGGTTTCTATTTTTATGCCGCCCATGTTATGGAACATGTTCTTGCTATCTATGGTACGTATACTAAAATCTGCACTATCGAAAGTAAATTGAATGAATGCTTCTACTGTCTGTTCTTCAGGTGCTGCTTTTAAGCAGTTTTCAAACTTCTGCACTTCTGCATATGATACACTAAAAGCCAAACTGCGTAATATATCAATTATTATTCGAGAGGCAAAATGGCGATGCATATATACACCAACACCTAAAAGGATAGGCGATATAAATGACCTAGGCCGACAGGCTGAAATAATCGCTTCACTAATACTTTTGCGTTTTCTTTGTGCACTTATAGAATCGGTTTTTGATTGTATCACGATATTTGCGAAAGATTGTAACGTTTGTGGGATAATATCTTGTCCTCCAATATCCTCGCCGTCAACAGAATAGGATGTCAAATCGTAAGGTTGATAACGTATATCTTCTCTAATTATAGCTGCTGCTGCCGATACTATTCTGAGACTCTTCGCTCTTCGTACTGATCAGATCGTATCTCTTTTTGGGAAATTATTTTGTCCACAGATTCACGAAAGCAGATGACAGGACTGCGCTTAGGACAACTGGTTATTATTAAATTGATCCCAAAATGTTCAATAAGTTTTTGTTTTAGATATTGAGTAGTATATCCATCATCTCCGTCGAGAATTTGAGACACGCGTTCATTAATATCAGATAATAAATACTGACATTCATCGCCGCTTTCGATTTCTGTACAAAGCTTCTGGAATGCTAGTTCTTTTTTATTTAACGGAGGCTTAGTACCGTCACTTGGAATTTGTAAAAAAGATACATAACAGTCTGTGGTAACGACCTCCTGCTGCCACTAAATCAATAATTCCTGTTATTCTAACTTTGACTGCCTTACCTAAATCGACGCAACGGTTGTCAGCTACTGAGTTCAATTTATTTATTAGATTTAAAGTGCTAACCTCACATATTGTACGTCTGTACTTTTGAGGACGCTTTTTTTCTTTTTATTTTTCAGCTTCATTTCCACAGATAATGCACGATTTTTTGAAGTCAAACGTAGGTACACTAGACCGCGTCAATAATGTATGGGACACATTACTGTCCTTCGTAGTTTTAGCGCTGCTTTTAATAGATGGTGGCCCAGTATAGTTTTTTCTACAGTGTTCGTGCACAGTAAGCGGATTTGTTTGTTTTAACGTATTTTCAAGGCCATCTTCCCGGGCTATGCTTGCCTTTATTAATGTGTCAATGCCTCTGTTCACTGTAACTACCTTTCCAGTTTCAAGCGAAAGATTACACAATAAACACTCACTCATTGTTCATTACTACTTCAAACCAGCTATATAATCGAAATATCATGCCACGTAAAGGCGGAAATACCATTTGCAGGACGCCGATCACTCGGAGCGTTGCAAAAGTGACGCGTACTAACTACAACAAAGCCGAAGGCCGACTGCGGCGCATGTTATTTACTTGATTCCCGAAGCGCGAGCGGGATGGAAGGGTTAGGGGGGGGGGGTGTATTTAGGAACGCAAGCGGTGAAGGAGTGGGGAGTTGCAGAACATTATTATTTTAAGTGTTTTGAGTTCATATGCAAATTTTTAGCTAGTTATAAAGGATTTTATGTTTAAAACCTAATATTCCTGAGCTATAAGTGAATATCCATTAGTTTGTTCTACTACTTATTTCAGCTTTCAAAAATTCAGGATAACAAATTCGTTTGGTTCGGTCCACTAAAGATTTGATTATACCAAGTTTTCGACGTGGATGGTGGTTTGATAATTTATAAAGGTATCTATCAGTGTGTATCGGCTTTCGTTAAACCTTAAAGGATTATTAATTTTAGATATTAGTTTCTCAGGAAATGGTAAATTTACATTAGTTCCCTTTTCCATGGACAACTGAATGCTAGGATGAATACCATTTATAAAAATTAAAAATTCATGTAGTGCTTCTTCTCCTTGCCTCTAAACAATAAATGTGTCATCTGCATATTAATACCAAACTAAAGGTTTTTGAGATGCTAGTGTTTCAGATTTTGCATGTAAAAATTAGCTAAAACAGAACGAAATAGGCAGCTCATGTAAACGTCAAAAAGCAAAATTTGATAAATTATTTAAGCAATACTATAATAGATAATCTTTTTACATAGTTTTTTAGATGATGTTATTGAAGGGCTTTTTAAGGGCGAAAATGTTGCGATAACACAAAGAATAATTCCTTTTAAGATATAATTTCCAATATTGAGAATTACCTATTGATGATGCAAATGAAGTTAGATTTAAAACTGTTAACATACTATGTAAGCTAAAACCTCCAAAGGGCAACTTATCCTTTCGTCAACGCCGTACTTTATTTGACCTTACACAATGATATTACAGCAGATAAAAGTAATGCAACTGAAATTCAAAAGAAATTAACTAACTCTGAACCTCTTTTAACAAAACTACAAAGTCTAACAAAAATTCGTAAACCTAACGTTCCTTTAAGGCCCATTGTTAGTGCAATTGGCTCCCCTATAAACAGTCTTGCAAAACATCTTACCTTTCTATGGTATTGCACACTCATATAGGTAAAACACCGCATTATATTAAAAATTCTGCAGACTTCATTGATAAAACACATAATTTCAAAATTGAAGAGGGTAATACAATGGTCAGTTCTGATGTTGTTACACCTTTCACAAAAGTCCCCATAAAAGAAAATATTGAAAATACTGTATCATATTTTTCCAAACGATATATCAATTCTTTTCAGCACTGGCTCATTACAACTTATTTTCAGTGGAATAATAAATTCTATGAACAGCTTAATGGCGTAGCAATGGGTGGTCTTCTTAGTCCTGTTATAGCTAATTTTTGTATGAAAAATGGGAAACATTACTGTTACAAAATCCACCTGTAGTTTGGTATAGACATGTAGCTGACATTTGCTGTTTGACGAAATGATGAATAAGCACTACATGAATTTTTAATTTATATTTCTTGACATACAAGAATTTAAAACTAATAATTCACTATATTTTAAGGTTTACAGAAAACCAGCACACAATAACTTATACTTTCACAAATTATCATACCACTGTACACCTCAAAGAATGGTGTAACTATACCTTTAGTTAAATCCTTATAAGCTAATAGATATTCACTGAATCATAATGATGTTATTATACCAACTAGATATAACCATAAACAGAAACCAGTGCTTAATGTTGTTACTGCTTTTCTTTCAATTGTAGCTGTTGGAGATAGAACTGAAAAAAATCCCTAATCCAGTAGTCATGGCATTAGCGCTGTTTTTAAACTTATAACAAAAATTACAGAACATTTAAGGACACCTAAAAATGTTTCAAACCGATTATCCTCGTCCAGAGTTTATAAGTTATCTTGTTATTTTAAAAAGTCAACATTTAAACCACAAAACGTACCTTTGATACAAAACGTAAACAGTATATGAGATTTTGAAGGTTAAGTCCACCAGATAAATCTGCGGTTGCTAAGCATGCTTTAAATAATTTAAGTAATGACATTCAATTTGATAATATGGAAGTATTGTCAAGACAAGCTCATTACTATGTTCGTTTACAACGTGAAGCTATTGAAATATATAAACATCCTAATTTCTTTAATAGGCAACAAGAAAATTTCCGTTTAAATTAGGTTTTGGCATTTTATAATTAAAAAAAGGCAAAATGGTTTATCTTAACCTTAATTTTAGCTTTTTTGTTGTGTTTTTTAATAGAACTCGAAGTAAATGCTTCACCAATTAAACTTGTATGTTAAAGTATCACAGCACTATAATTTAGCGAATGTAGTTGAAAATTAAATTAGAATTGAAATTAAAAAAATAACACTTACAGATCTTTCTTTGTTAAATTTGACTTGATTTTTAATTAATGTCAAGTTTCTATTTGTGAATGCTTGTACTATATCAATTTCAAGCTTTACACAACTTTACACTTACATCATAATTTGATCAAGTCTTGTTAAATTATAACATTTTTCACTGTTAGCCTTCGTCCGTTAAGGGTGTTCTGATTTTTCATGTTAAAGGCAGTTTAACCACATTTAATTTATTAAAGGTACTCTTTAGTAAAATTAGATTCCATAGTTGGACTTATACGTTTACCTAACTGCTATCTTCATAGTATGCGTTTGCGTTTTCTTCTTTTTCATTCTTCATAAATTTGTTTCAACATCTTCAACAACTCTTAAAAATATTACAACTACTGAAGATAACTGTAAGCGTTATCGAAACATAAAACACAAATAACAAAAATATATCATTAAGAACCCAAATCGTGAAAGTTTACCTTTTCACATTTTTAAGTCTTAGTTCTATTAAAATTACACAAAATAAGAATTGTGGCTGTACTATGTGAATTGTAAGGTACATTGTATTTGTATTCTTAGATAAAAAATAAGAAATTCAAATTTGGTTTAAATGTATGCTGAATACGAGAATGAGATTATTGTTTAAATTACATGAATGCAGTAAATAACATTAAATAAAATATTGAAACAATATAAAATATAAAGTTGGGATGAAAATAAGGTTATTTGCTATAAGTGGGCACTTGCATGATTTCTGAAACATATGCACTACATAAATGTTTAATTTATGAACTCAGACATGCCCACTGTCCTTCTACAAAGACAACATTTAGAATTCTACATAAAAGCTAGAAACACAAATTTAAGTATTAAATCAGAGATGGCGCTGCAAAAACTTTATTATTTGGTTCTGAAGTGAACGTCAATAATCGAGTTTCAGTTATTTTAGGTGTTTTATTTGTTATTAGAAACTGTTGAACTATTCTTATGGCAGTGGCTCACGATTTGAGACATGTCGGGTAAGTTTTTTTTAATTGTTCAATAAAAACTATTGAACATATATTTACTCTGTATAAGCATAATATTCACGCAAAGAAAAATATTTGTTTTTTAAGAGTTTAAAGTTCAGATAGGTTCAAATTCGTCAGTCCTTTTAAAAGGACAGTGTGCTAATACGATATCCTTTACTTTAGTGTGTGGACGTTAGCTGAGCTGTTAAAGAGTTTGGAGAATGATGATTACTGTTCACCCGGTACTTCTGTTAACATCAATATAATGCATCCAGAAAACGCTTGTGATAATGATGAGGATGATTGAAATGAGGAGCAAGAGAATTTTGATGACCTACTTGGTAATCAGTTGCTTGCAGAGGCTTTTATTACAGAAACAGGAAGTGATGAAGAATGGCATGCGGATGACCTGATTCCCCTAGCCGAACTTCGACCTTCACAAGAGGAAATAAATGGTATTGACCTACTGTAATGCATTACGTGGACGCTGTTGAACAAAGTGCTTGGACGTTAGATAAAGAGCAAGATGATAAGCTTGATCATCTTGGGTTCAGATGTTTTGTATCTCTCTGAGTGACGGAAAAATATGGTAGTGACAGAGGAAATAAACGACTCGGAAGATCGTTTCCTTTAGAAAATTTGGAATTACGGTTTGATCGTATAGAGCTTTACGTTTCAGAACGAGAGAAACAAACATGTTGAGTTTGCCACAAAATGCTAAAAACGTAATGTGGTTTTACACGTGCTGTTTTGTTGAATATCATAGCAAAGAATTTTTTTACATTGAAAAATTAAAAATATTGAAAACAAATGTCCCGCATACTTATTTACCGGACGGCTATTTAAAAAAAAACTACATACAGTATTTTTTTAATATTTTATTGAAGTTACTGTGATCAATAGAGACAAGCGTATCAAACAAAAAATACTTATTTTACCAAAAAAAGTTTCTGGGCATAACTGCATTAAGCAACATCTTATGAAGTTACACTGTATTTTTTAAAATACGCATTAAATGCTTTAATTAGATCAGGTGAAGCTATACTTTCCTTTCATTCTACAGTATAGTACCATTGTAACATAAACTCACTTTACAAAATTACATGTTTATATGATGCAGGGAGAGGTATTTGAGATACAGTAAATCAGTTTAGAAATTAAAAAACTTAAGTGGACTTCGTTTTAAATTTATTTTTCAAATAAGTTATAAGGAAACAATTTTATTAATTGCATAATTGAAAACATGAAAACATGAGAAACCGTCAATAATTTGAAAGGGGCTAGACTTCAAGATGGATGAATTGTATCAAGCATGGAATATGATACATAAACAATTCTAATGGGCGTTAGACGTTACCACAGTGTAATCAAATACCATGGTGATTTATTTATAAGGTAACACAACGCGTATTGCTGTATTTACGTATTTTAAAATGTTGGGTAAAATAATTATCAACTGGGAAAATTATGAATTTCGTAATTATATTTTACGTTTACAAGTAGTAATAAAAATTGTTTAACTTCCGTCTTAACTTTATAATTACCCTCAAAATTAAATCAACAGCAACATCTGCGCAAGGTTACCCTAATTATATTACGCTTTTTTAATGGCGTAGTATCTGTCAGTAACAAACTTCACATTTAATCACATACAATATTAAAGCTTTAAAATTTAATAACGGCCATGCTTGAGATATTTAATAAAACGCTTTGATTGGTTGTATTAACATCCTTTCTTATTGGAAATTTTTCCTGAACTTCTTATTGAAATTCAAACAACTTCGATCAGTGTATATCTGAATAAATATAGGAGAAATGTTACACTTGGGGTTGATGGTATACGTGCACGAATAGTATTAAATAAAGGAAATGTAGCTAATACAAATACTATGGAGTGATGTTGCTGCAAAGCTATAAATTTCTTTAAAAACTTATTGAAGTCGCTCCAGGAAGCTTAACAGTCTCATTTTTTTTTCAAAATATATTATCACAGTCGTTATTGTTAGTTTTTCACAAGAATGTTTATTATTACACTATTATAATAATACAACTATTGACCTCATTTTTTTACATTACCCTGCATTGAAAATATAAAAAGCCGTTTATTGGTTTGATCTCAATTAGATTACTTTAATGCCTGAAAAAGGATCAGTATCATTTATTGAATAGCTATTAACTCTGAAATAACTATTATCAGAGCAAGATGTTGGGATTTTGTTCTGTATGGTGCCAAACTCACATAAAAGTTCGATCTTAACTTTAGTTTGTTACAGTAAGGGAGTATATTTTTACAACTAAAAGTTTTTTTGATGTAAAAGTAAATCACATTAATTACTTTTAGCATTTAGCTAACATAAAAAACTAATGAACCTGTTAATTTTTTTAATTATTGCAAGGAAATTATTTTTCTATTTTCAATTCTGTTACTTAATGCATATTTTGAGCTAAGAATAAACAGAAAGTTAAAGGTACACCTAACATCAATAGCAAAGCTGTAAAAATCAAGTATTATTTTACTTAGTAAAAAACAATGAACTTGTTAGTACACAATAATGTTAACCAATTATAATAACCACGAATTATAAAGATTTGTTGACATTAACAATTACTAACAAATACATCACTTTTAATGAGGATGATTCCCCTAACTTGTATTGAATCGTTTAAATATTGTATGGAACATACAGGGTGGCTCATTAGTGTGTGGAAGTGCAATAACTTACTTAGGATCAAAAATACAAACAAATGTTTTAAATAAAAATGGTTATGTTTGCGCAGATACAAATTTCTAAAATATTTTTAGATATACAGGGTGTTCAACCTAAGCGAGACAACATGAAGTTTAATTTTTTTTTTAATAGGACACCCTATATATTTGTTTACCATCTAATTCAGCGTAAAATTCTGCACCTAGCCCTATCTTTTCTTTTCCCATAAATTACGACGCTGCCAAGCTGGCGCGCAAAATATGAAGATTTACGGAAATTGGTGCACTATAAATGCTGTAAATGCTATAAATCAGTGATAAGCAACTAAACTTATTTGGTAGGTACGAAGGTAAAGGATGGCTAAAATGTCTGAATATAGTAGAAGTTTCGGTTGGGGTTCGGGGTGTTTTCTGGATAAGCATTAATTCAGGAGATTTCAATTTTCATTAACTTAATTTTTTTAAATAGAACACCCAGTATATTGTTTTACCATCTTGTGTTATCCCTTCGAATTATGTCTGTATAATATAATCTCTAAAATTGATTGTTTCTAAGAAAATTACATTTTTAGTTTATGATTTAAAAATATTCATATTTTTAATAAGCACGCTCTGAATGTGACGTTTAGAATACTTCTACTTTCGATAATTTTCTGTGACAAAATCAAACTAGTCAATTTCTACCTTTGAAAAATGTAATAAAATAAATAGGGTATCTACAAAACCCAAAATAAACAAATTAAACAAAAATAACTAACAACAAATAAGAAAGAACTAAAAACGTTAGATAACTATTTTATTAAATGTTCAAAATGACCACCATTTACTTCCATACAATAATGTATGCGATCTTCAAAAGCTCTTCTAGCACGATGTAACATATCGACATCAGCAGTACAGAAAATCTCTCTAATTTTATTCTTCATGTCTTCCTTAGTAGTCGCGGGTGTTTTGTATAGTTGTTCTTTGACATAACCCCACCAAAAATATCCATTTATGTAAGTTCTGGTGAACTAGGTGGCCATTTATGGGGTCCTACTCAACCTATCCCTCGTCCGGAAAATTCATTATTTAAATGTGTATTTAACAGTTGGGCATGGTGAACTGGTGCCCCGTCATGTAGATACCACATTCGCCGCCTAACATGAGCAGGTAATTGCTGAAGTAGTTGTGGTAATTCGTTTTGTAAGAAATTTAAATAAACTTTCCCATTAACAGTTCCGCCAAGGAAATATGGGCCTATGACGTGATTCCCAATTGTTCCACTCCATACATTTAATGACCACCTTGTTTGACTGATAGTCCGTATACAATTCGATTGATCTGTTACATAATAATGGAAATTGTGTCTATTAACAAACCCATTTTTTTGAAAAGTTGCTTCATCGGAAAATAATACAAAATTGAAAAAACTGTTTTGGTCAATTTGTTGTTGAGCCCACTCACAGAAGGTTAACCGTTTTTCAGACCATCATCAAATAGTTCCTGCATTCGCTATATATGGTAAGGATGCATTTTGTTCTTAGACAGAATTTTTTGGGCGACAGTACGACTTATGTCGGTTTGTTTTGTTATTTCCCGTGTCGAGATATCGGGATGTTCCGTAATCTTTAACATTACGGTCATATCGTTGTCCTCTTTTATTGCAGTCTTCAACCCTTCGCTTTTTTCGTAAGTTACACTTCCAGTTCTAGTAAATCGTTGAAGTACATTTTCCAATGTCTCTTTTCTTGGCTGTCTTTCATCTGGAAATTTCTATTGATAATAATTGTGCGAGTAAAAAGTTTTTATCACTGGCACCCAGTACAAAAATCATATCTGTCAATTCTCGGAAAATTCATGATCTTAATTACTTTCTCGTTCTTAATAGCTACACATTTACAACACGTCTAGATAATAACTAATCACTCTGACTTGCGCAAACGTCAAATTCACAGTTTACGTGTTAAAACTATCGATATTTTCATTTCATTTGTTGGTAAGGCTATTTTTGCTTAATTAAGTTTTGTAGATACCCTATTTATTTTATGCCAGTTTTTAAAGGTAGAGAATTACTGGTTTGATTTTGTCACAAAAAATTATAGAAAGTAGAATTCTAAACGTCACATTCAGAACTTGCTTGTTAAAAACATTAATATTTTTAAATCATAAACTAAAAATGCAATTTTCTTAAAAACAATCAATTTTAGAGAGTACATTATACAGACATAATTCGAAGGGATAAAATATTTCTACAAGATGGTAAAATAATATACTGGGTGTTACATTTAAAAAAATAAAGTTTTTGCTAATTGAAATCTCCTGAATTAGCGCTTATCCAAAAAACACCCCGAACCCCACACAAAGCCTCTACTATGTTCAGACATTTCAGCCATCCTTTACCATCGTACCTACTAAATAAGTTTAGTTGCTTATCACTGATAACGTTTATTTGGCAGCATTTATAGTGCAACAATTTTCGTCAAATCTTTATATTTCTCACGCTAGCTTGGCAAAGTCGCAATTTATGGGAAAAGAAAAAATAGGGGTAGATGCAGAATTTTAAGCTGAATTCGATGGTAAACAAATATACAAGGTGTCCTATTAAAAAAAATTAACTTCGTGTTGTCTCGATTAGGCTGAACACCCTGTATATCTCAAAATATTTTAGAAACGTGTATCTGCGCAAACATAACAACTTTTATTTAAAACATTTATTTGTATTTTTGATCCTAAGTAAGTTATTGCACTTCCACACACTAATGGGCCACACTGTATATGAATATACCATTTTACCTAAAAGATAATATGTGCTTTAGTCTTGAATGGAAATCGTTAAAGTTTTCATATTTGTAGGTATACAATAACAGTAATAGTTCAGTTCTGAGTGGCGTACATTGTGTTAGTTACAAATTATTAGTTATTCTACTATATTTTCCAAATGGACATATATTATCAAATCAGTGTAGAGTATACTTGCGTGGATGTAATATATTGACTTTCCTATGCGTGTAGTAATATATCATTTTTATGAAAAAAATCGATAAATTTGCACGTTTTTGGGGTTTAGAGAACCTACATTCAACTCAATGTGTGGTGCGTGTGCGTGTGCGTTTACGTGTGCGTATGTGCACACACAGCATTGGTCTTTACAGATGAAAAATGAAGATGAAACGTCAGGATTTGATTAGTACAAATTAAAATGAAATTAGATATTATCTATTTAGTATATATATATATATATATATATATATATATATATATATATATATATATATATATATATATATATATACACTCACACACTCACACACTCACACACTCACATCTCACACTCTTACACACTCACACACCCACACACTCACACACACACACTCACACACTCACACACTCACACACTCACACACTCACTCACACTCACACACACACACACACACACACACACACACACTCACACACTCACACACGCACACCACACACACTCACACACACTCACACACACACACACACACTCACACCACACACACACACACACACACTCACACTCACACACTCACACACTCACACACTCACACACTCACACACTCACACACTCACACACTCACACACTCACACACCACACACACACACACACTCACACACTCACACACTCACAGACTCACACTCACACACTCACACTCTCTCAGACACACACACACTCACACACTCACACACTCACACACACACACACACACACTCACACACTCACACTCACACACTAACACTCACACACTCACACACTCACACACTCACACACACACACACACACACACACACACACACACACACACACACACACACTCACACTCACACACACACACACACACACACACACACTACACACACACACTCAGACACTCACACACTCACACACCCACACACTCACACTCACACACTCAATTCCAATGGGAATTGTCAGCCACCTGGCAATCCTTAAATAATTACCATGTGAACGGATGTGCGAATTTCGGTGCGTTCAAACAAGGTTTATTTTGGCCTGAGGCTTGACTTTGATGCCTCGTATAGCTGCGTGTAGGATAAAATAAATAATATTTCCCGAAAATCTTAAAATTGATTGACGAAATGAATTGCTTTAAAATTTAATTAAAGCATTGCAATTTATAAGTGTGTTGCCCAAAATAGCTTTTCTCAAAGAGACCGTTCGTCCCTGTGAAATAACCAAAGTGTAACGCTAAATGATAAATCTGCCTACAAGTTTACCACATCATAAACAAAAGAGAAAAATGAAATTAAATTCTAACCCTTTATTGTTGTCTGGATACTTGTGAACAGTTTAGTTGTTTTCGAGGAAGTATAGGAGAACATCCAATTGCTTGTTGTCGTTTAACACTGATTTCGTACAGTTTATTTTGCTATTGATAACTACACCACTCTGGAGATCAGTTTGAATTCTTGAAGGTGATGTCTTAGTTCGTACTCTATTTTGAGGATACAATTTGAGGTACTCTCTTAATCCTTAAAGATGGAGATTTATTACTTCTAATGTAAGATTCATATAAATCCAATCGTTCATTTATACTGTATTCCATCGTGTTTTATACAAATATCAACTGACAATATACACCTGCAAGCGCCGACATCAACAATGCTAGATTCTCATTTCATAAATACAGCTGTACCCTGTAGATTATTAAACAATAAATTTACTGAAAAGTATTAATACGACTATCCGTTGATTGATATGTAAAAACATTTTTCATTCATTTCGGCTTCAACAAATGTAAATTAGTTTTTTCAAATACTGCATTTTCACAAAAAAAGGTTTAAACAATAAATACTCAAAAACTGTAAGAAATTATGATATACATACATTAATAAAAAATATTCCAAATTCAGTACAGAATATGAATATGTTTACAATACATATTGCATTTAAAATAAAAGAATTGGTTTAAATCCAAGAAAAACAAAAACAAAAAACCGAAAATTCAATGCTTTCCATTTAAATTTTGTATTTAACCCTTATCTGTAACTGCCACAGGTTTCGAGATAAGGTACAGGACCATCTTAGGTGGATCGCCCTATATATTGTTTAGTATACTGAGTGTTTCTGAAGGATACTAGGACAAATTCCTGAGACTAAAATATGAGGATCTAGCCCAATTTATCTTGGTCCAAAGGTTGATAGTTTCCGAAATACTGGGTACCAAAGTTATTTTTCAAAACTTGTAGCATCCTCCAGGTACCCTATCTTCAAAAGCGTAATTTGAACTTATTTGCAATAATGAAAATCCAAGAACCAAACAATCGCTAAGTGATTTACCTTGACTTGACTTACAATAATCTCACTATTACTCAAATTAATTGCCTGCCTTACTTTGACTTTCCGGGCAATAATTAAAACATTAGAATTTGTTTACAAGCCTGATATTTAATTACTCGCAAACCTCAAATCTGATCAAACGAAGTGGGAGTCTAGTGTTAGGTACGTTCTGCTATCTAAATGCGATAAGTCTGGATGAGGTGTTCTATCATGAGCGGCAGGTAAAAAAAAGATGAAACTACTCAAATTAAAATCAACGAACTTTGTGCAGCGATTTTTCAGCCCGTTAATATACTATTGTGGGAAACAACCACCAATAAAACCCACTTTATTCATAAATAAGCAATTGCACAAGTACACTAATAAATCAAATAACAAAAAAAAACAATTAAAGGGTTAAATATATAACAAAACACCATTAAATCAGGTCAAAGTGCGTACAAATTATAGCATTAAGAGAAAATGAATAAAAAACAGTTTAGTTACACAGAAACACAATAATAAAAAAACACGTGTAGTCACACTCACAATTGGGTCATAAATAATCAAAATAAAAATCGTAACACCAAACATGTGGCCCTTTTAAAAAACCAACCATGCCGGTTTTTAAGTAAATAAGCACATAAAATAATGAAACAAATCACGGTACATATAAAATACAACAGTAGAATTGCACAAGTAATAAGGTAAATGCGAGGACAAAAGAAAACAGACAAGGAATTTAAAGCTACCCAATTTTTTAGTGACAACTAAAGCACAAAATACCTAAGTCACATTGTAATGAAACACATACAAAAGAGAAATCAGTTCGCAGGCAAATAGTTGAACTTCACCAACCTGAAATAATACCTGAATAAAACAAAGCCTTACAAGGGTACGTTATAAACAGATCAATAACATCGTGACCGATATATAAGTTTGAGTGGGTTAGAAAAATACCGTGTCCCTCTCTCATCTATACAACAAATAAAAACAATAGAAATAAAAATTCGAGGTGTTCAATGGTCTGGCTTGGGAGTGTGTACCAACGGGAAATTGTCTTTTACAAGTAATAACCCGCGGCATCCTATACCCATTCACCAGCCACCTCTACACAATTATAAATACAACCAACAACCAACAATGCTACTTCGCACAAATACCATCGGGAGAGGGCCCTGTACTGTCCTTTTATTTTAGCAGATTTCAGCTTAATGAGTCTGCGTATGAATAAGGTACCGTTGCAAAACAATGTTTGGTATTTAATATGTTATCTAGGCTGGTACAACGATTTGCTGCGAGCTTTCAGTTATATAAAAATACAGACTTACACTAGAGTAAATTTTCCCTTAATTGATCACAGGCACAAATCGATAACAGACGCGGTTTAACCCCGAAAGAAAAGACAACTTAGTGTTGGCGAATTCGAAAGAAAAATGTACACGCAGGAATTATTTTAAAGACAAACTGTTTACAATGAAGGTGTTTAATTAACCCAAAAATGGATCTGGCAAAATTATTGACAAGCTAACTGTCACTGCCTTCTCCTCCGACTCAAACCTAACTATATCTACTCCCGAAAAACCACCCCTGTTTTTCATAAGTTAAAAAAAACAAGAAACATTAATTTATGTTGGAATAGTTTCATAATAATTATTACACGACATCTTACTTTTAAAAATATGCATTCTATTGTAGCAACCTTTTATTTACATGTCTCGAATTTCCCACTAACGAAGAGATCTTTTAATCGCGGCCCGTCCCGCCATAATTAATCATTAGATCAATGACATTTTTACATCAAGAGCGCGTATAATAATAATTCCAATGATTTATTAACCCCCTAACACGTGTTTACATACATATTAGTTACAAACAATCCTGCATTCCTTAGATAAAAATATATAATTAAAACTATTTTGAAAACATTAGTAAATTACGACGTATTATCAAGATATTAAAAAAATCCGGTAAATGTCTTTTCTATCGTGGTAACAATGGCGATTTGACAAACGTTCACTACAATAATAAAATTTTGGCGGTCCGCTACCTACAAACCCTTTTTTAAATATCTATCTTAATAATGACAGGATTTTCATCAAATTTGGCACCAAGCGATTTTCTGTGGTAAAAAACCCAGATTTGATGATGGTTTTGAGGTATCTTCTGGAGGGCGCACCAGCATGCTGTTGAAGCTCCATAACTTTTTCTGCCTCGGTATATCAAACTTCTAGTTAGAAGTTCTTATTCCCTGATATATTTTCTTCCAAAAAGGTATACCCTGTTTCTGTGATAATCAAACTTAAATGTTTAATTGCGTACTATAATTCATCATAGCAACGACTAAACATTATTAAGTACTGTCAGTGGTTACAAAAGAGTATTGCCAAAAAATTTAGTCTGACAAATCTTTCTTGTAATTTTAATCCCCTTCTTCAATTTTTCGCTATGCCCGTACGCTACACTAACGGAGAAATGACCGATATGATATTAGTTTATGGTTATAGCCAAGGAAATAACCGGGAATGGGTCAGAGTATACCAAGATTTCCAAACAGACATGTTTCAAACCATCAAACACTTGCCACTGTTGAAAGGTGTCCTCAAGCAACCGGTAGTTCTGCTACTGATACGGTTGATTATGGAGGGAATCGTATTATTAGAACAGGAGAGGTTGGGGAAGAAATTTTAGAACGAGTTGAAGAGGATCAGAGCCTGAGCACTAGACACATCGATTTGGCACGTTTCTAAGGATACGGTTAACAGAAGGTGGATAGGGTGCAGGTCAATTTTCTTCGTTGAATTAATCTTTGTGGACATAAAAATCAGGGTCACTTTCAACATTTACTAAGAGTTTAATTCAACAATTTATTATTTAATACAAGTTTGCTGTTTTGCTCGTTTGTTATTGACTTTGTATGCTATTCCTATTGTTCTTTTTCAGTTAATTCTTACATTCTTATGTTGTTATGTTGTTGTGTAAAGTTCTGCTGTTGTTGTCCAGTTGGTCCTTAAACACGCTCCAAACCTCTTGGGCCAGTCCTAAGCCTGGATAAAGTGTGAAGAAGAGCTATGATGAATTTTAGTACGCAATCAAATATTTAAATTCGATTATCTCAGAACGGCTGGCCGAAGCGACATCTACATCTTTTTGAAGAAAAAATAGCAGGGAATAAGGATTTCCGACTAGAAATTTGATATACCGAATAAGAAAAAAGTTGTTGAGCCTTAAATGTAGACAAAGGGCTGCTCGTGGCGCCCTTTAAAAGATACAACAAAACTATGACCAAATTTGGATTTCTCGTCAGAGAAAACCTGTAGGTACAAAATTTCATAAAAATCCTGTTATTATTAAGATTGACATTTAAAAAAGAGTTTGCTTGAGATCACCCATTCTAAATCTTAGTTGTGGAAATTTATAGTTCAAATTGTTTTGTGTAGTATTGTATAGCTACTGATAAGGAGTTGAGAATTAAATTCAATTTCAAACAAGTTTAGACCTGAGATAGGTTGAGACCATACTGTTGTAGCCATTGACATCAAAAGTGAACTTTTAATACGATTTAAAGTATTTACAGAGTCGCCAAGACCTTAAACCTTAAAGATTGAACTGGCATTCTAACAGGGGTAATAATATTCATAATTTAATACAATTTTGGGGAAAGAAAAGTTCAATAAATTAATTAGTATTTTTCAATACATTAAATTGGTCATAATTAAGTTAAAAGTATATTATACAAACTAAAACAAAACTTATTTTATATAAGAAGTTACTTATTAAATTAAATTGAAGTCCCATACGTGAGCATCGGAGAGAGAGAGAGACATATTACTGGGTTTGTTCGCGCCCTTTACTATATTTTGAAAACTGGTTTGATATTAGAAATTGTTACTAATTTTATAAATACATAAATAAAAAGTTTACCTCGAGTAGGGTTTGAACCTACGAACCGTACTTTGCTAGAGTAACGCGCTAACCATCGAGATTTATGTATTTATAAAATTAATAATAATTTTCAATTACATATTTACCTTTGAACTTATTCGTTAATAACAAAACTTATAATAATTTAATGGTTTGATATTACTTAATTATTATTGCTCATGTTGGTAATAGAAAGCGTTTATGTGAATATACGAGGGCAATAGAAAGGGTTCACATGATTGCAAAATATTGTTTACTGGCTCAAACATTAAGTAGGGTTGATAATGTTTTCAAACCTTTATGTGTACAAGAATTATTTAACGATTTCTTTAACTATTCATTATTTTTTATTCAAATAAACCTAAAGCGCTTATTTAAACAAACTTTGGTGAAAATTGAGCTAGTAGTTTATCGAGTGTGCACTTATCGTGATTTTTACTATCATTGAAACCTTTTACCAAAAAATTCCAACTGTAGTGGTGCCTTATGAGCTCTATTTACCATATTGGGTATTATTTTAGAGTACGTGTGATTTTTAACCAATATGTCAGATATTTTATTCTTACCAAGGCCACATATATTTTAATAAACCTAGTACCTAGTGCAAATTGAGTGCGTAACACTCGTAGTGGATATTACATATCGTACTCCTATTGTTCATCCTCAATTATTAACATACTATGGCTAATTCTTTTTTTGCAGCATTAAATGGAAATAATATATTTAGTTTTGGTAAAATTGGCAGACAATGTTTATTAAGCCATGATCCTACAACTTTCAAATCTTGTACCACGCGCGAGCACCATCCTCCGTATAGCCCGTATACAAAATGTAAAAGGGAGATATACTTCCTCTCCACCCTCTATTTAAGATTAGCAAATCATTTATTTACAACGGAAATCAAATCGAGTATTACCGTATTATATTTAATGGAAAGTTGTGCTGTTAGTTTACATTTGTCCGTCTTCGTTATTGAAACTACTACTCTCTCAGTTTTGAAAATATCAAGGTGCGGTTCTTTGCATTAGATTCTGTATTTTATGTATGCTTGGAACCCTCAATGACTTTCAGGAGAGGGCGGGGAGACCGGGTGGGTCAATTGAGATTCTTGCAGGGAAACAATCTGAGAATTAATTTGGTTCGTAGACTACTTATCGCCTTCCAGTTTTCTGTATATGATAGTTTACTACTGTCGGTTGCGCATTCGTTAGCTGATATGTAATAACCCACCCCTTCGCGCCGTTGGAATGGAAATATGTGTACCCCCACCCCTTCAAGGAAAGTATTTTCAACATCTCAATTTGAAATACATATATCTCGAGAACGGAGCGTAGGGGGTTGGTTCCGATAAAGGCAAAAGGAAACGTTTCGACGTGACACGTCCGTCCGTATGGCAAAGGAAAACTCATAGGTTTAAGCAACACGCATCCATTAATGGGGCCAGTAGTGGATAGAACTGGTTTTCTATGTAGCACTGAGTATATTCATCCCCGAAAATCTTAAGATCTAGGATAGTAAGATAGTCATAATTAAGCCGATTCATATCCTTATTACATATAAGGTTTTATCGAAACATGCCATGGTTTACAATATTTGTTAAGTTGTATCCTTGGTTACAAAAATACAAGTTAGCAACTCGGGTATTATGAAATGGTGGCTATTAGCACTTATTATTATGACGTACGTAACACGTAAGTTAACTACCGTGTTAAGCAGACAATAATAGCCATCTTTCGATAAAAGCCAGCGACCTATGAAGTACACATCAACAAGGCGGAGTACAGGACTGCATACATGCAGATCATTGCTTAATGCCAAACTTTTTGTATTGTATAGTGCCATGTAATTTGTAAAAAAAATGAGTTTTAACTATCCTTTATCATATGGGCAGGATCAATTGCGGCAAACTATAAAGCAATGTTTTTTCGGATAATACCGTTGTAAGTAAATTTTTAGAAACTTACGATAAAATGGAAGTAAACAACTAAAAGGTAGTATTTGTATTGGCTAATAAAATACAACCTTAATCCTTTAGAAATTTATACGTCAAACGTGTCTCGAGTGACAGCGTACCCGAGAATAAAACGGTATTTCAATACAATACGGGGAAAATAGAATGGAATAACGAAAATGGACGTTTGAAAGCCATAAATCAAACAAATAAAATGTTGCGTCTTTCCAAAACATACTGAAGGTTGGGAACGTTGCAATGGCGACCTTCAGAATTAGAAACTGCCTAATAACTACATCTTTCATACAAGCAAAGTAACACAATGGATACGACATACACAAAATGACTTATTTATTCTACAGCACAGATATCTTCGTCATTACCTTCCTGCGCACGTGGCAGAACACTTAATCTCAAATTTCCGTTTATAAAGAATATGTATCCGTGTGTACAATCTTTAGAAGGAAATCTAGGTGCCAGTTTGTTTTTTGTACGAATTTGTTTTGAATTCAGGTATATTTAGGTGCAAAGTTTGGTAAGCGCAGGTTATTTGTCTAGAAAAGGAGTTGAGCTGACTTTGCTAGATTAATTGGTAGTAAATTATTAGTTTTCCAATTTAATGAACAGGTTTTTTATGTAAAATAATTCTGAAAATTGCGATTAGGAATACCGCGTGTGTTGATTTATATTTGATTTGCTCGTTTATATTAAAACATAAGAAAAGAATTAAGGAACGTTATTTCTTCTATTTTCGCATGTCAGGTAACCCTAGACTGTTTGATTTTTGGTTTGTTATATTATTGGCTAAGAAAAAAATGCCTCATCAAGCATTAATTCTTTTTGGCATTTCTTCGCCTGAGATAGCTTTCTTCAGGGAAAAATATAATGTGGCGACGTAATACTTTTTTACATATAAGGATTAAAAGTTAAGTAAATATAAACCTTATTAGGAGTTATTTAAGTTTTATTTTTCAATGTAAGTCAAGATGAAAGAAAATATTTTGTTATATGCAAATATGTGGAGTATTTTTCTGATGTTTCTGGCGGGAAATAGACCTGGGGAAATATTGAGCACTTTTGTACTGGTGCTACCTCTTTATCCTGTGACTTATTCGTTCATAAAAAAACTTATAATAATTAATATTAGTCAAGTTGCTTTAGTGTATGTGAATCCTAGCGATATTTCAGGCTCACATTCCAGTAATATAAGTAATTTGATTGTTATCTCTTTAAATTTAGTATTTACATTTACATTTCAGTTCTCCATACATAAAGACAAAATTTACATCGATTGAAGCTTGAATCTCGATAGCGCAGTTGGTTAGCGCGGTACTCTAGCAAGGTACAAGGTCGTAGATTCAATTCCTACTAGAGGTAAACTTTTTATTTATGTATTTAATAAAATTAATAATAATTTTTAATTACGTATTTACCTTTGAACTTATTGGTTCATAACAAAACTTATAACAAATTAATATTAGTCAAGTTGCTTTGGTTTCTGTGAATAATTGCGATATTGCAGGCTCACATTCCACTAATATAAATAATTTGACTGTTATCCCATTAAATTTAGAATTTACATCAGTTCTGCATACATAAAGACAAAGTTTACATTGATTAGGCTTGAATCTCGATAGCGCAGTTGGTTTAGCGCGGTACTCTAGCAAAGTACAGGTCGCAGGTTCAAATCCTACTCGAGGTAAACTTTATGTATTTAATAAAATTAATAACAATGTTTAAATATAAACATTGTTTGTGTGAAAATTTATGGACCTGTTGTAGTTATAGTGCAGTTGTAGTTAGTAACAGTGTACGTTGCCTACTCTACTGCTTATTTAGATTAATAATTACGTATATTTCAATCCACAGTATTTACAGATACATAATATTTAATTAGTTAACAGGTAATATTTTATTTTATTTAAATGTCTAATGAATTTTCTACGTTGGCCGCTGGTGTCTGCATTATACATTAAGTATGTCATTTTTAGAATTTTTATTAACTGAAAACGGCGTGTTCCGCCTTTTTTCGTTGGTGTCTTTTGACAAGAACTTGTAATGCTTGATTTAAAAGTTGTAAGGTGTCCACATTGAATTTTTATATTGATTCAATATGCGACTGTTAATGTGGATTTCTTCTAAGCATCTGATTATGTGTAAAGAAAAAGTTAACGGATGCTAAATCGGTGTTATGAATTTGATTTTTGATAATTCCGTTCTGTTAATGATCTCATTTTAGTTTATCTGATTTAATATCAATTAAGTGCGAGTTCTGTTTGAAGCTCAAATAAATTACTTCTTTATTCAACATTTTAGAATATCCGTTTTTACCATCCAACCGACTTATTAACTAATTTTATAACTTTTGGCCAAATTTCATCAAGATCGGCCATCATGTCTGGATGTGTGTGTATGGATGTATATTAGTATCCACCATAACTTCAGAACCAAATACCTACGTACTTAAAATTTTGTATTTCAGCTTTTTTTGGATGCGGTAGAGAGGAGGGGGGGTTACAGGATCGGTTTTTGGTTTTATCAAATATTTCTAAAACAGCTGCATATTTAAAGGATATAAAAATACCTAGATATAGACCTTATACATATCGCATAATTTAGCGGCAAAAAAATTCCTAAGATAGAATGTAAGTGTTAGTTCAAATTGTTTCATTATCTGAATAACGATTAATTTTATAAGAAAAAGTGTAAATGTATTTCTTATAACGAAAATTTAATTTTACATAAATTTTCTTTACAAAGTTTTTAATGTAAAGCGTAATAAATGTAAAAATTAAATAAATATAATTGAAAATGCTGAAGTTGTATTATCCATATTTTTATAGAAGCGAGCGTCTTTGGATTTTTTTGCGTTAACGTCTATTTATGTATATGAATCTCTATCTGACATGAAGTTTTAAACGTCATTCTGACATAGATTACTGTTTTTCTTTTTACAATGTTGCCTGTTTTCGTTATGAACGTATCAAAAAGAGGTTGCATAGTTATCCCAAAACAATTGAGATTAAAGTTATTTTATTATTTCACTTCTTTTAATTTAAGTTATCATCTAGATGTCTATTAACCTCTGTCTGTCATGAAGTTTTAAACATCTGTTTGACATAGATTATTGTTTTTGTGTTTACAATGTTGCCTATTTTTGTAATGAGCTTATAAAAGATGTTGCATAGTTATGCCCTAAAAAAATGTTATTAAAATTATTTCATTTCTTTTAATTTCCATTTTGTAGGTTGGAAGATGGTGTGATGTTCCACAGCAGATATTTATGATAAGAACATTTGTTTGTGAGTTTAGAAGTTTACTTAAATCTGCTGAAGCTGATAGGCAAGCTACAGGTAGGTCTGCGTAATTTTCTCTGTTCTATAGCGTATTATTAACCAATTTAAGGAAACATCACACTACATCGACTCGGATGAAACCAAGATGCTGATCAAAATTTGCCGCAAGGTGCAAAGCATTTCTTAATAGTTTATCATTGTAATTTACACACGCAATCATCATACTCTGAGAAGAGTAGCATACTGTTATAATTATGTTATTCAGATTTGAAATCTGCAATTTCCGTTTTTTCTCATAAGTATTGAATCAAACAACTCTGCATCTACCCACTACAATCCTAAAATGGGATTAATCAGAAAACATATATGCATACAACTATTTTACGCACAGTTATTGAATTAAATAGGTATGGACATTTTATAACATAATTGTGTAAACGAATTTCTGTGGCAGCTTTTGATTGTTCATTTATTGTCATTATTTCTCATTTGTACCATAGTATGTCTATTAGCTGGTCGGTTTTTTATTCTACATGTTTTGCTCGCTTTGATATCTTTAATTTTTGCTTTTAAACACACCCCATAGGACCAAAGTTTCCTCAAAGAAGTGCTTGTTACGAAATAGTTCCAAATGTAGCTCTTTTTTGAGCTAATTTGACTGTATTATTAATACAAGTTTTGCTACGTAATCAAATGGTTTTTCAGCCTGCATTAATAATAAACTTGCAGGAATCAAATAAGCATAACATACATAATATAACGTCTACGTTCATTTTACAGTAAATCATTTATGAATCACTCACGAATTTCTGAAGTGTGAAATGGAAAAAATAAAAAGCTAAAGTGTGACAGTACGTTACCTGATTCATTTTCAAATCGTATTTTGTTGCTACTTTCAAACTTCTATTCGGAAACTAATGCAGGAAATATAGATGGTAGAATATTGTAAAGCAAAACGAAGTATATACAAATGCAGAAGCACTATTTCATTTTACTTTCTCTATTAAATATTCAACAACAATCTTTCAGAGTTTATTTCGTACCAGAAACGTGTCATATGATCGTGTGTTTAATATTGTATAAGAATTTTTGTACGTAAATGTGTTTTTACCCGACTGGTATTTAAACTCGCTTAGAACAAGAGGTTAAATTAATACTTTTTGTCATGGAGTTTAAAGTCGTCTTAGATACAATTCATGATGTCATAACAAGAAAAGTTATGGAAAATATAATGTATTCCTACAAAAAATACCAGGGAGTATATCAACCTTACTTAATCTACCGTGACCACATTGGGCACCATTTTTTGTGGTGTTGCTTTCCTAACAAATCCCCCACCTAATTTGAAATGTAACTATAATTTATTGATAATGTATTGTTGCCAATAATTGAGTTTATTTATATATAAAAAGTAAATCTGAGTATTTGTAGCAATCTCAATACTTATAGCGGCATGATCATTGCGTATTAGCACATCATGTATGGCTATTATTTAGGCGAATGCAGGGGTGGCACAAAGATTTTGGGAAATGGACAAAAGTGAGCTTCATGCTGTCATCAAGTACTTACAAAAGAAAGGTTTTAACACCTAAAGAAATTCATACAGATATGGTTGGCGTCCTTGAAGATTCTGCTCCTTCCTATCAAGTACCCAAGAAATTGGTCTCGAGAGTTCAAACGTGGCGGAACAACCTGCGAACATGCAAAAGGTGCTGGTAGGCCACATTCTGCATGTACTCAAGAAAACATTGATCGTGTGAATGACATGATCAGAGAAGATCGTCGATTGATGATGGGCAACAAGACGTGTAGCGGAGATAACAGACCTTTCAAATGGTACGATTGGAACCATAATAAATGACTATTTAGGGCTTCATAAGGTGTCAGCAAGATGGATACCCCGAATGTTGACGCCCAAACAAAAACGTTTGAGAGTCACTTATTCAATAGCCAATTTAGCCTTGTTTAACCGTAATACTAAATGTTTCCTCGATCGCTATGTCACGGTTGATGGAAGTGGGGTATATCTCTTCGATCTCGTGTGCCAACAACAAGGTGTGTAGTGGCGTCATTCAGGATCTCCCCCGCCACTCAAATTTCGGGTACAGGCTTTAGCGGGCAAGATAATGTTTATAGTTTTTTGATATACCGAAGGAATTCTACTACTAGATTTTTTGGAACGTGGCCACACAATCACTAGTCAGTATTATGCAGCATTAGTTACAAAACTTCGTTATTGCATTAAACAAAAAAGAAGAAGAAAACTGTCACACGGAATTCTCTTTCACCAAGGGACAACGCCCCACTTCATAAGAGCCTTGTTTCTATGAATGCAATTCATGACGCTGGGATTGAAGTTATGGAGCATCTACCCTACTCCGCTGACTTAGCTCCCAGTGATTTTTATTTATTTCCAAAGCTGAAAGAGAGTTTTCGGGGAACAACATTTGTGAGCGATGACGCAGCTATGGCAGCAGTGCAGGGTTTCTTCTGTGATCAAGACTCGAGTTTTTCAAGAAAGGTGTTGCTATGCTTGGACATAGGTGGAACAAGTGTCTTCACGTTCAAGGGGATTATGGTGAAAAATAGTGTTGTATTCTACACTAGGGACATTAAATACTGTACATCCCTCGTACATCCTGCTTATGTTGATATTTCTTTAAGATTAATTAGATTCCTACTTCACGTATGCAAAAGACATCACTATCACACGTATGTGGTAATCCAAATGGTGATGAGCTGTGTAAATAATATCTGTTGAAATTTAATGAATTTCTTCACCAGTCAATCACATAATTAATGAGATGTATTTTACAACACCTTAATTACGTAGTATTCTTAACAATTGTCCTTCCCCTACGTTTACTTCTCAAAATAAACATCAAGAAGTACAGATAGTGATGTGTAAAGATTATTAATTTTTGTTAACAGTCTTAATATGATTTACACGTACATACGTTTTTATATAACTTTATGTACTAATTCAAGGTACGATAACGACTTTATCCCATACTGATTAATTGATTACACGTGTTTTGTAGATTTAATGTACGAGTAAATTAATATGAATGTTATAAATATCCGTATCGGGACCAACTAACTTTTGTTCTTATATGCTAACATACCAAGACATACGCAAATGAAGGTTACGTGCTGTCCTCGTCGATTTTTTTGTAATATATTCATAATGAAAATAGTAAACATAGTAAAAACAACATTAATAATATATGTCAAACGGAAATTATATCTTCACCTCAGACAGAGGTCAGTAGGCATAGCAGCTAACAAAAAGAAAATTTAAAGCCGTCCGCTTCTATAAAATTATACCTTTTAAATTTTTAAGGCTTATTTAGCTTTGTTTCAAGGAACTTTATAAAGAAAAGCTGAGTCGAAACGTCCTATCTCAAATATTTTTCAACATATTCGAAAAAAACTGAATATCGGACATTTCTATTTTTAGCTATATCTGTTTTATTTGAACAGATATAAAAAAATAAATTATACTTTGCCATTGCCACTTTTTATCCTCTATTGATTGGCGACAGACAAAAAATTAATCCGACGTTTCGTCGATTAGAGACCATCACCAACTTTATTTTTTCATATGGGGCGAAAATTAGCTATTGGCACAAAATGATTCCCTTTTTATTGTGAATCAAACGATGTATAACACTTAATGATAATTCGACGTTTAGACCCTCATTCTTGACATTTTTAAAAAAAAACTACCAAAGCAATTTATTCTGTAAATCTACATTTATTTCAACCCATAATTCATAATAGGACGTTTCGACTCATCAAAAGCGTCAAGTAATCTCTTATGAACAATAGCTACCTATTCGCAGATAGCTATATATTACGATATCGAAAAAGCCTTTCCAAACCTTGTCTTAAAAAAGACATATAAATAACCCTTTTATTAAGTTTAAATTTAAGTAAACACCTAACAATTCATTTACTTCTGTTCCAATAAAACAGATATAGCTGAAAATATAAATTTTCGATTTTCAGTTTTCTTCGAATATTTTGAAAATTATTTTAGATAGCCTTGATTTCAGAATGGCATTACGTGGGTTTAAAATTCTCTAAAACTTTCTCCATTTAACCGTCTTTCGATCTCTTATAGTTTCCAAGATAGCCACACTGCACAGAACAACTTTGGACACACTGCTCAATACTTATAGCGGCATGATCATTGCGTATTAGCACATCATGTATGGCTATTATTTAGGCGAATGCAGGGGTGGCACAAAGATTTTGGCAAATGGAAAAAAGTGAGCTTCATGCTGTCATCAAGTACTTACAAAAGAAAGGTTTTAACACCTAAAGAAATTCATACAGATATGGTTGGCGTCCTTGAAGATTCTGCTCCTTCCTATCAAGTACCCAAGAAATTGGTCTCGAGAGTTCAAACGTGGCGGAACAACATGCGAACATGCAAAAGGTGCTGGTAGGCCACATTCTGCGTGTACTCAAGAAAACATTGATCTTGTGAATGACATGATCAGAGAAGATCGTCGATTGATGATGGGCAACAAGACGTGTAGCGGAGATAACAGACCTTTCAAATGGTACGATTGGAACCATAATAAATGACTATTTAGGGCTTCATAAGGTGTCAGCAAGATGGATATCCCGAATGTTGACGCCCAAACAAAAACGTTTGAGAGTCACTTATTCAATAGCCAATTTAGCCTTGTTTAACCGTAATACTAAATGTTTCCTCGATCTCTATGTCACGGTTGATGGAATTGGGGTATATCTCTTCGATCTCGTGTGCCAACAACAAGGTGTGTAGCGGCGTCATCCAGGATCTACCCCGCCACTCAAATTTCGGGTACAGGCTTTAGCGGGCAAGATAATGTTTATAGTTTTTTGGTATACCGAAGGAATTCTACTACTGGACTTTTTGGAACGTGGCCACACAATCACTAGTCAGTATTATGCAGCATTAGTTACAAAACTTCGTTATTGCATTAAAGAAAAAAGAAGAGGAAAACTGTCACGCGGAATTCTCTTTCACCAAGGGACAACGCCCCAGTTCATAAGAGCCTTGTTTCCATGAATGCAATTCATGACGCTGGAATTGAAGTTACGGAGCATCTACCCTAAACCACGGACTTAGCTCCCAGTGATTTTTATTTATTTCCAAAGCTGAAAGAGAGTTTTCGGGGAACAACATTTGTGAGCGATGACGCAGCTATGGCAGCAGTGCAGGGTTTCTTCTGTGATCAAGACTCGAGTTTTTCAAGAAAGGTGTTGCTATGCTTGGACATAGGTGGAGCAAGTGTCTTCACGTTCAAGGGGATTATGGTGAAAAATAGTGTTGTATTCTACACTAGGGACATTAAATACTGTACATCCCTCGTACATCCTGCTTATGTTGATATTTCTCTAAGATTAATTAGATTCCTACTTCACGTATGCAAAAGACATCACTATCACACGTATGTGGTAATCCAAATGGTGATGAGCTGTGTAAATAATATCTGTTGGAATTTAATGAATTTCTTCACCAGTCAATCACATAATTAATGAGATGTATTTTACAACACCTTAATTACGTAGTATTCTTAATAATTGTCCTTCCCCTACGTTTACTTCCCAAAATAAACATCAAGAAGTACAGACAGTGATGTGTAAAGATTATTAATTTTTGTTAACAGTCTTAATATGATTTACACGTACATACGTTTTTATATAACTTTATGTACTAATTCAAGGTACGATAAGGACTTTATCCCATACTGATTAATTGATTACACGTGTTTTGTAGATTTAATGTACGAGTAAATTAATATGAATGTTATAAATATCCGTATCGGGACCAACTAACTTTTGTTCTTATATGCTAACATACCAAGACATACGCAAATGAAGGTTACGTGCTGTCCTCATCGATTTTTTTGTAATATATTCATAATGAAAATAGACAACATAGTAAAAACAACATTAATAATCTATGTCAAACAGAAATTATATCTTCACCTCAGACAGAGGTCAGTAGGCATAGCAGCTAACAAAAAGAAAATTTAAAGCCGTCCGCTTCTATAAAATTATACCTTTTAAATTTTTAAGGCTTATTTGGCTTTGTTTCAAGGAACTTTATAAAGAAAAGCTGAGTCGAAACGTCCTATCTCAAATATTTTTCAACATATTCGAAAAAAACTGAATATCGGACATTTCTATTTTTAGCTATATCTGTTTTATTTGAACAGATATAAAAAAATAAATTATACTTTGCCATTGCCACTTTTTATCCTCTATTGATTGGCGACAGACAAAAAAATTAATCCGATGTTTCGTCGATTAGAAACCATCACCAACTTTATTTTTTCATATGGGGCGAAAATTAGCTATTGGTACAAAATGATTCCCTTTTTATTGTAAATCAAACGATGTATAACACTTAATGATAATTCGACGTTTAGACCCTCATTCTTGACATTTTTGAAAAAAAAACTACCAAATCAATTTATTCTGTAAATCTACATTTATTTCAACTCATAATTCATAATAGGACGTTTCGGCTCATCAAAAGCGTCAAGTAATCTCTTATGAACAATAGCTACCTATTCGTAGATAGCTATATATTACGATATCGAAAAATCCTTTCCAAACCTTGTCTTAAACAAGACATATAAATAACCCTTTTATTAAGTTTAAATTTAAGTAAACACCTAACAATTCATTTACTTCTGTTCCAATAAAACCGATATAGCTGAAAATATAAATTTTCGATTTTCAGTTTTTTCGAATATTTTGAAAAATATTTTAGATAGCCTTAATTTCAGAATGGCATTATGTGGGCTCAAAAATTCTAATAGCTTTCGTCCATTAAACCGTCTTTCACAGATCTCTTATAGTTTTCCAAGATAGGCACACATTAGCACATGAACAAATCCTTTTTGGACAAACGTATGTATATAATAATGATATATATATATAACCCTATTTATAATTTATAATATATAATAATACTACCATAATGCAATTATTTGAAACTCATTTGTTTCACAATTAAAAGCGTTTGACTAAAAACTAAAACTCTTTACAATAGTACCTTTCTAGTATTTTTCGATATCGAAAACTAATCCAGATACCTTGATTTAAAAGCATAATAACCCTTTTATAAGTTTAAATTTAAGTAAACACTAACAATTCATTTACGTCTGTTCGCATAGCAACGATACTGCACAAACAATTTCGATTTCATTTTCGAATATATAAAATATTAGATAAGCACACTTATTTCACGAAATGGCATTACTGGGCTTAAAATACATCAAAAACTATTCTCCATTTGAACACGTCTTTCACCTAAGTTTCCAAGAACCACACTGCACAGACACACACTTGACACGACTCATCGCAAACATAAATACAATAAAAAATCAATTTAAATAATACACACACTACACTGCACACAGCATGTCACAGCACACACGTTACACACACACACACACGCACACACACACACGCACACCACGCATCACGCACAACGCACACACGCATACAAAGCACTAATACGCACACAACACACGCACGATCACAACACCACACACGAACACAGCACACACACACACACGCACACAGCACACACCACACGCACACACGCACACGCACACACGCACACACGCACACACACGCACACAGCACACTGCCACACGCACACGCACCACGCACACACAGCACACACAACACAGCACACACACGCACACACGCACACACACGCACACACGCACCACGCACACACGCACACGCACACACGCACGCACGCACACACGCACACGCACGCACACACGCACACAGCACACACGCACACACGCACACGCACGCACACGCACGCACACAGACACGCACACACGCACACACGCACGCACACACGCACACAGCACACGCACGCACACGCACGCACACGCACGCACGCACACACGCACACACGCACACACGCACACGCACACACGACACACCACACACGCACACGCACACACGCACACACGCACACACGCACCACGCACACACGCACCACGCACACACGCACACGCACGCACACGCACACACGCACGACACGCACACACGCACACGCACACACGCACACGCACACACGACACGCACACAGCACACGCACACACGCACACGCACACACGCACACACGCACACACGCCACACGCACACACGCACACACGCACACACGCACACACGCCACACGCACACACGCAGTCACGTACACGCACACGCGCAAATGCTCAGATACGTACATGTATACGCACACGCATACAAACGCATAATGGTTAGTGTCAGAAACATCGATTCCCATTCATGTTCAACATTTATAGTCAAAATTGTGTCCATACCGTCCACTCTCTTAAATTCATATTTCTGGATACAAAAAGTATTTCTAACATTGTTGAGGTGTACTTTAATGAAACGTAGTGCACTAAATTCTAAACTTTATCTTGGATGGACGTCAGGTATTCGTCAATTATAGAGCACTTAGGTTAGCCTTGACGAATAAGCAAAATTTTTTCAGTTAAATTTTAAAATTATGGTCCACAGATTTGCTTGTCAATTTAATCAATGCCGTAATGAACTGTGGAATATCCCAGTTTTGAATAATAGTCGCATTAATAGGGACATAATTGTTGAAATACTCTTCTTTTATTTTTTCCTTTCCTAAATCGTTGCATTAATTAATGCAACCATCAAGTTTCCGAAACTTGTCATATTTTCTCTTATAGAAGCAAAAGCGTGAGTTATGACCTGCACAAATATGTTGTATCCTTATTCTAAACTTTTTGGTACTCAATTGGAGAATTGGATTAAGATCATTGGCTGTAATGTGTACAAACACCGTTTGGAAGATAATTTATTTCATTTGTGCTAGGAATCCCTTTGGACACCGCAATGCATTGCGCACTAATTGTTTAAGATCAAAATAATTTATCGTTGTTGTTACCATCATGTAAATGGCCAAGTCTTTTATCAGAATGTACATTCAATAATCACTGCTCTGGTTATGTCACTAATTTAAACCGACAAGAATTGGCTATTTCTTATTTCATCTCTAGTATGATCATTTACGTAACTGATAATGAATGTGTCGCTACCAATCAGAACATCCCAATTATTTACATTACCTCGTATAAATTCGATAATATATAAAGTAACTCTACGAATTCGATTGGTCGGATTACATTTTAAAGTCTCAAACTGGAACTATAATTAGGTATAAATTTATCGATATACAGGGTGTACGAATTGCGCATACAACGTACTCAGCTTAAAATATCTCCCTATAACCCAATGAAACTTTGCGTAGCGGAGTTTTGTAAGTGGAAAAATTGAAATTTGGTATTAATTTTCACAAACCCCGCCATAAGTCGAAATTTACAAGCCATTAAAACGGAAACGGAAACCTTTGATAATTACTTCATATACAACTTATCGTACAAAAATACTAAATAAAAAATCTGACCGAGCAAAGCAGGAATACCTTTTCAAAGTTGTTAATATAATTAAGTGTAAAATTATAACAAATACTTTTACAACTTACCTTACCTAAAATGAACAATAAATCATATTAAATGTAAAAAATCGGCACCATCCTCATCAATAGGTATTGCTTTGCAGTATCTTTATACGATAAATCAGAAACTTTTCTAATTTTCATTGTAAAACATTCAATCTCCATATTATCTCGACTGTACTAATTTAAGGTGGGTTAGATAGCATTAATAAAGCAGTGAATTAGCGTGTTTAATCTTTTTCCACAACTTGACTGCGAACTGATTACAGTAAGTAAAGTATATTACTTTATGGGCACTTATTGCGAAGTGTTTCGTTTACTTAAACGCTGCGTCTAGGACCATTATTCATTATCTTCAGTTAAGGTTTTGCAAGTTCATTGTACAAAGTTTACATGATTCATTTAGATATATGCTGTGTAGTTTAAGAATTGGGAGTGGGTTTCGCATGGATCTAGAAGGACCAACAGCGTAAATTATAATACGCCCCTCACCTCTGTTAGGGTTGCAAACTACGGAGGACAAATGTTTTTTATGCCAAAGGCAACACTACTGTGAGCGTTAGTTACTTTGTATTTGTGCTAAGTTATGGATGGTACAAGACCACTATTCAACCACGAGTCACAAAAATGTTTCATTGAAAAGTCACAATTAAATTTGAAAATGCAAGCTTACCCGATTATCACTCATAATTGTAGTAGTGATCTTTTGTGTATGTAATCGTGTATTTTCATTAGCTTTTCACATAAATTAAACGTTTCCATAACAATTACAATTATCAAAATACTATCTTTTTGGGTTTTTAATGGTGTATTTGTTTGTTAATGTAGTACAATCTAAACGTTTCGATAATACTTATAGTTATCTTCGTCAGTAATAATATCTATTAAAATTGATAAAGATGTTCAAACAATTTTGTGAAAGTTGCCGAAATGCTCGGACCTGAACATATTTCCGAAATCAATTCTGGCACAACCACTATTGCAATGGGTAACAGCAGAGTTGAACAAAATTTCCTCACTAATGAGAATTTCCCGGGGATTGTAATTACTTCCAAAGACAATTCAAACGTAATCGTTAATGTTTACAATAACTGTACTTTTTACGGCCATAATCCTAAATAAGTTGTAGATGTAGTTTTGATCATTAGTTTGTTGAAATAACCTACATTATATATTATAATTTAAAGTACTAAACATGATTCAATTTTGATAATTTTAATTTTGTGGTTTTTACCTCTGAACTGTCCGTATTAAGTGCCTTTTCCAGAGTAATTATCGAAGATTCTGCTTTGTACCACTGAAAAGAAAATAAAAAATTATGTATAAAGTTGTTTAAAGCTCCATTTCGTACAAAATAGGAAGTGACTTTTATCTGCAATGTATAGGTTTAATGTTTACATTTTATAAATTTTGAGGTTATTAGGAAATTATTTCTAAATTGGCGCAAAAACGTACCTGTCAACGAAAGTATAGCGATTTATTACTAGCATTGTTTTTAGTTTTCAATATTAACTTAATTACACGGATGGTTGTCACTACTGTTCGAGTGTTTCCACAGTTATAAAAATTAATTGTACTGCTTCTAGTCTTTTTATTATAGCACCGTTTTTGTTTCTTTTGAAACTCAAAACAGTTTCATTACAGCTCTCGTACGAACGCAAAGTAGAACAAAATTCTTTTAGATACTACTCCAACATATGATTTAACGAATAATCAAAACTAATCAATCTTAAAATTATGGTATTAGTTTATTATGTAAACGGTTTACTTGTTTTAAAAGATTTAGGACTTACAAACGCAAAAGTTCATTAGCTACCTACATTAAAAAGATAAATAAGAAAAGAAACGAGCAACGTACCGATTTGGGTACTAATTGGTACACATAATCATTATTAAAGCAAACAATTACAATAATAGGTACCAAGATTAAGAATTATCCAGATTACCCGTTAACACGCTATATAAAATGACTCTCATAATGCACAGTTCTGAAAACTCAGACGATCAAATTTAAACCCAATTTCGTTTGAATTTGAAACATGAAGTTACCAAGTTATAAAAATCAATACTCTTGTTCAATCCAAATAAACAATAGAAAAAAATAAAGTTGAATAGAGCTTATGCACCAAGGTCCTTCGTAGACAGACAACATGCTGTATGGTTTATATACCGAATCTCTGCATCGATAATCTTCATAACTGGTACGCTGGCGATACGCTATCGTCTATTATAATCTATAAAGAGATTAATCCCTAAAAAACACAACCAGCTTGCAAAAATCACAAATGCATCGATAATCTTCATAAATGGTATGCTGACGATACACTTTTGTCTTTTAAAATCTATACGAGATTACTGCCTAAAGTACACAACCAGCCTGCAAAAATCGTAAATGTTAATGTATAATATATTTCCACAAAATTTTCACGCACTTTAACGAAATTGTTTATTTAAATTCTCATTGCAAAATAGTGGCTAAAGTCATGTACTCACTCATTAGTTCACTACTAAATTGTTAAGCTTCTGAGAGAGTTTTCATTTATCGATAATCGATACTAAAACTTTCACTACATCTCGTTATAAAATCGATTTTCACTTATACGCCCCAAAGAGCACGACTACAAATCACCCCACATATTTTAAACAACGGTACTCCGGCAGAAACAATAACTATTTAGACATATCGGTGTTTTGCCAAAAGAAAACCCACTAGTGTCTGCTTGAAAATGTCTGCTTTGCACCAAATTTTTGTTGTGACGTCATGAATTAAAAATACGAAAAAATGCATAAAGGTATATTTTATAGTCCTACGCATTACCATATAACAAAAGCCTTCGGGTTCTTAATCCCGATCCACATCACAACAACTCAGCCGTAACGGCCACCGCTACTTAACTTTCTTATCGTGCTACATCTTCCTGACCGAAGACCTAACTTGTACTGTTTGCTCACGATCAAAATTTTCCCCTTTTAGTTAGAAGTTAATGAATTAAAATTTATTTTCTAATATTATTCTTGACTTGGCCTCATGGTGTCTCAACTCGCAACTAGTGGCATCGCCCACTTTTGAAGATTTCGCACTACCAAAAGCACCAAAGATCTACAAGGTGCGTTGATGTAAACTGGTAACTTGATACTTTTTTTTAACCCTACTACATTATAGGGAACTAGAGGAAGCTCATAAATGGACCAACTGTAGTTACATAGTATAAAATAACGTCTAGATAAGATTTGACACAATTTTTAACTTAATTCTAGCAAAACTTTTAATGTACACGCATCCCATTCCCTCTAGAATAGTAATTTTAATTCGTAAACTGTTTATAAATATTGCAATTTTACGTCGAATAAAACTTTCAAAATTTTTTACTACTCCATAAATGCCAGAAAGTTAACTGTACTTCTCACACGAATTATTAAATATTATTGGAATTTCTGGGATCAACCAACGGTCGTAATCGCTTCCAGATATTGTTTATTTTACATATAATTTATTATAATTTTTTATTATGAACGAAAAAGTTCAAAAGCAAATATGTAATTAAAATTTATTATTAATTTGTTGCACACTGATGATCGATCTACTAAATAGGCACATTACTAAACCACTTTAATGAAGTCTTCACAAATATGTATCGGAGATATGATAGATTATTTTCTTGTCAATACATTCGACGCAAAAAACATACATTTGCGAAATTTTCGAATGCAATCGTTTGGTATTAAAAACACTATACGGAAAAATATAACCGACTCAACAGCGGCATTTCGACGTTTGATAATTCTTTAGAATTCACCAAATATATTACTACCCACAGAACTGTGACAAAACGGTGAAACAGACAATGAAATCCTATTGACCTGGTAAACAAAAAACAGAAATAGAAACGTACCGGTGAAATATTTTATACTATTTGGTATGTAATTTACATAATGGAAATGCACACATTACCGGTTACGCTTAAATATTTTCATAGAAGGGTTTGGATTTTCGTAAAGTGTTTTTTTCATACTTATTACAAAAAATAAGGAATTTATTGGCCTCCGAAAATAGATTGCATGTCGACTAACAATAAATGGTATTTTTGGAAAAGTACCTTAAGGTTGTTATTTTCAGTAAGGCTCGTTTAGATCAAAAATTTTGGGGCACAAGAGCCTTAACAGTTAAAAAAGAAAACAATGAGAATTTGATAAATACAATGTTGCATGAAAATATAGATTTTACAAAAACAAAGCTTCAGGTTATTTACAAAATAGAAGTAATAAGGCTAGAATAATTAAATTAAATTAAATGGAGTACTATAAATGTTGAAAATGCCTTCCACCGACTTCAATACACATAATCAAATTTGTACAAAACTTATTTAAACTATTAACTGAAAATTCTTTTGATTGATCTAAAGGTAGTGGATGATGGCATCGTCCGTTTACATATCCTTATAGGAAGAAATCTGGAACTGTCAAGTCTGGAGAACGAGGTGCCCCCATTTCAATAATCCATCGGTTTCTAAAAACGTTGTTTTCCAATATTCCATACCGATACAATTTCCTACAACGCTTGATAGGTGTATCTTATCACCAATACTCAATGATGTACCACGAACGCATGTTTTAATCAGCCCTAAGTTGGCATGTTGGTTATTTTGCTAATTTTATTTCCATCATGAACATTGTGATGCTCATAGAAATGCTTAATCATTTTTAGAGATGCCCCAATCTTCTCGATTAAGGCCATTTCTAAAAAAAATCATTAAGAATGGATTTGCTCTAAATGATAAATATTATACCTAAATATCTAGCGAGCGAACCGCAATAGCAAATAATATATGGTGGATTTTCTCAAACCTAGAATTTACCGATAGAATTAATTCCTCAAATATAACTGTACGGCTTACCCGAAGCAATGCAAGAATTAGAATAGTAACCAGATAGGTACAACATCGAGCACTTTTTATAATGTAAACAGTTATATCTAAAAGATTCATCTATATAATCAATGCTTTAAGTAAAATGAAAAACATTATTTTTAAAATGTAATTGGAAACTCATAGGATAACAACTGATGTACAGCCATATCTTATATTGCTCTTATATACGTCAGGCACCGGATGTTCCGATAAATTGTACTAGAAAAAATGACATTTACTAAAAAATTCGTTGCACTTTATGAGTTATTGTGCTTAATATATTTGCCACAATAATTGTTTATTTTGTATCAAGCATTAAATCATCAAAAACGATAGTTTAGGTATTTATGTAAATTTCAATTAACAATAAGAAAATATAGTATTTTTAAGTCCGGATGTGTCTGCGTTTTATAGTTAACGCGTTTATTACTAAATGCATTTTTTCGATTTGATTTTATTTTAAATACAATTATTCATCATCAGAATGCGTATAATTCTCTTTCCTGCTTTAGCATATGAATAAGAATACCATGGAAATTATTTTCCTTAGCTCATACTAGAAACTACAGGATGTTATTTAATTGATTAATAAAAGATCGTTGCAGATGTACTAACCTTGTTTCTTTGCAAATGTAATTACGTATTATTTACCAAATGCATTATTTAACTTAACTAGTAAGTGCATTCTTAAGTATTGATTTTCTATATCGACTTATTTTTAACCGCAAGAGCACATTTCGATACGTTCCGTGACGTCAGCAGAAATATTTGTTATTGACACAGTAGTAAACAAACAGGTTTACTAAACTTTCTCGAGTTCTAACCCCACTGCAAGAAAACAATTTTTTCATGCGTTATACTTTCACCAAAAGTTGACGTCTTCACCAACAGCAACCAGCATAATTAGCTCTTCAACAGCGGCGAAGAAGCTACCAAGCACCGTTCCAGAAACGGTACAACACTGATCCGTGGTACTACTTAATATCTCTAATAAGAGATATTTTAAGAATTAATATTGGTATCATCGACATTTGCACTTTTACTATTATTAAGATTAGATACTAACGTGAATATTTGATTAGGTGTGGTTGGTACAAGGAAAAATAATTGGTTGGTTCCGATGAAGGTATAAACGTAAATTTATCAAAAGAGTGATTATTAACCATTACGTTTGGATCTGAGACTACATTGTTATTTATAGTACCTATTTTTTTTACAAAAACGCTTAATTTCTGCCTATTCAGTTTTGGATATGTTAGATGAACTAATTATATTCAGTTCGATTAATCTCTTTGTTGCGAATTTTATGGTCGTTTTAAAATGGCACAATACCTATTACAAAATGACTTCAACAGTTCACGAGGGTTTGATTTCAAAAACGTATGCAGTAACACTTGCTCGATATTTTAATACCCTGTGTTAACCCAGGGCTTAGGTTTACCTTGACCCATTTCTTGAAATTGGAAATTCGTTTAAAAATATATCACAGTACAGGCTATAAAACACACTATCTAAGTTAGAAGGAGAGACAATAAATTGAGAAATGCTTACATCAGTGTACACTTACCGTATGAGCTGGCGTGTTTGGTGCTTTTACATTCAATCTCGCTATTATTGCATTGTGGACCAAAAACTCTGACTATCATATACATTTGCAGTAGACCATCATCCACATTAGTAAACACATTGTCATTAGTAGTGTAGAAGTTGAGGGTGGACCACTAACGCATTTTGTTAAATGACATATGTAAACCATGTTGTCGCATGTTTTGCGTAGCTATCTTTTATTTTTAAAGCATACATTAAAATCACCACAAACGTAAAGAAATTTATTAGAGCTATAAATAAATGTAAGTACCTTTTCTAGTGATAAGAGGAATTTAGAAAAGGTTTCGCTATTAAATTATTACTCCGATAGACTCACACTATTGTTACAGAGTAGTTTTGGTTACCGACGATTTCAACGTACTTCACTTTTTCATGAGCATATATAGCCACAACACCTCATAAACAGTTTTTTTATAATAATTGCTTGCTGTTAGGATGGAGTCAATATTAAAACTATCGGTTCTAGCAGCCACTGCACGCAAAGACAAATAATGATGATAATAGTAAATCCTCCAAAAACGCTTCTACATAATACTTCTTGTTTTCAATTCGTTCTATATTGAAATAACAGATACCATAAATGTTTTTGTTCTACAGTATTACTTAGATTAGTATAATCACCAATATATTCACTGCATGTTATTGATATTAAAATATTCATGATTGTGTAGTTTGGTTGACTTGGATATTTCCGCGTAGTAACATGTTGCCTAATAACTTTTTTCATTCTTGCGGATTTTCTGTTCACCATGTGTATTTAAAGGTAGACCCTGTCTACTAAAATCACTTATATAAAGTACGTTGTTAACATCTAGAAAAACACAATTACATTTAACAGCAAACTGTTTTCAATTTGTCTGGTTTTATCGCCCGTGTATGCTAAAACGGTATACCAATTAAAAAAAGATTAGTACGGACCGAGCACAATTTAATCTTATCTAATACATTATGATATAAATCTTTTAACCTTTAATGGCATTGTCTATATCACCTAGTATTATGATAAAGTCGTTTTTATCAAAGTTAGCTGTTAGAGTATTTATGCTAATAAGAGCTGTAAATTGTAATGAATGATGATCAAGGACCTTTAGGCTACTTAGAACTCATCAAACTTTCACTATCACTTTCACCACATATATGTATATATATATATATATATATATATATATATATATATATATATATATATATATATACATATATGAGGGTCGTTTTTGTATTCTAGGACTAGGCATGATAAGAGTAGATTAGAACAGCAACAGAAATTTATTTTTAAATATAGGTCCCTTGATTTTCAATACAAGTATTACATCGTTTCAATAACATCTTTAACCCATTATAAAAATATTCTTTTCGTTTGCTCGTATAATGGCTTTCAACAGGCGCTATAAGTTCATCACCGTCCCTAAATTCTCTTCTTTTGAGATCTGGAAGCAAAAATAGTCACAGGGGGCTAAATATGGGCTATAAGGTGAATGATCAATTTTTACAAAGCCACATTTAGCTACGGCGGCTTTTGAAAGTCTTGACTTATGGGCTGGTGCATTATCATGAAGCAGCAGGACACTTCGCGTTAGTTTTCCGCGTCTCTTCTCTTTAATAACATATCTCTGAGGCGATGCATTAAGCTTGCATAATACTCTCCTGTGATTGTACCACCCTTCTTCAGATAATTAATCATTAAAATTCCTTGGCAATCCCAAAAACGGTTGCCATTATTTTTCCTGCAGAAGGGGTGACTTTAAACCTCTTGGGAGGACTGTAACCCCTAATATGCCACTGGATCGACTCTTGTTTCTACTCAGGATCAAAATGGTGGACCTAAGTTTCATCTCCGGTGATAAGTCGATTGATAATTGAATCTGGTTCGTCCCTACAAAGCGTAAAAAATTCTTCACATTTCTCCATTCGAGTAAGCATTTGAAAAGGCGTAAGCAATCGTGGAACCCATCGCGCACTGACCTTTGTCATGCCAAGATAATCGTGTAAAATTCTGAAAACTGTGGTTTCTGAAACTCCTAACAAAGACGCTAATTGTCGCTTCTTTAATCTTGCATCTTCCAATACCAAACACTTGGTTTTTTAATAACATCCGAAGTGATCATGTCAACAGGCCGACCTGGACGGGGATCACCATCTAGTGATTCTCGGCCATATTTAAACAATTTTGACCATTCACAAATAGTCGACTTGGAAGGCCAATTATCCCCGTATTCAATCAACATTTCTTCACGAATAACTTTTGGAGATTTTCCTTGTTTTGTAAGAAACTTTATAACAGCTCGATATTCAAATTTGTCCATTTTGAGACGTTACAACACAAACTGACAGATATTAGAACTATTAATGCTGCAATTGTTTTGTAAATTGTCAAACACGTCACCATGGCATATGTGATTTAAAATCTATAAAATGAAAAATTGCATTAACATTGAAAATTGCCTAGTCCGGGAATATAAAACGACCCCGCGTATATATATATATATATATATATATATATATATATATATATATATATATATATATATATATATATATATATATACACACACACATAGCAGACGCTGATGATAATAGCTTAGCTATTGAAACCCGTTCGGTGCTTTTTAATTTAGTGTGGTACGTGGGTGTATTCTGACTTTTAGAACATATACATATGTAGGTACAAAAGGAAATGTAGTTGAATTTTTTTTCACTACCGCTAATTAGACTTATTAGTTCATTTTACAACGTTTGGCCAAGTTTCACTAAGATAGGCGTGATGACTGTGTGTGTGTGGATGTATGTTAACATACACGATAACTCCACAACGAAAACACATACCTACTTAAAAATTTTGTATTTAAGCTTGTTTTCACTTCTCCTGGATCCGATTAGATTTTCGTGGACATTAACCGGCGGGAAGGGGAGTTTATTAGGAGCTGTTTTTGAATTTTATCAAATGTTTCTGAAACAGCAGTATATTTGAAACATAAAAATACCAATATACACACCTTAATTAGGTATATAGATTAATTATGTTTATGCAATTTTTTGATACGACTCGTAATTTAGTGGTAAAAAAATTCCTATGGTAGAATTTATATGTTAGTTCAGGTTTTTTCAGTAGAACGTGTAGGCATATTTTATATACATATTGATATTTCTATGGAAATGGCTTTGGAATTTTGTTTAAGGTAGTATCTTGATGTCCATTAATCTCTATCTGAAGTAATGTTTTTAACGTCTGATTAAAAATGATTAATACTGTTATTAAATACATAGTAGGATTTGAATCCACATTTACTTTGCGAGGTAACGCTCTAACCAACTGAGCTATCAAGATACAAGCCGTAATCAATGCAAATTTTGTATTGATGTATGTAGGATTTATATAAATTCTAAATATAATGAGTTTACAGTTAAATTACTTATATTAATGGAATGTGATGCTGCAAGTATTCACACATACCAAAGTAGCTTGACTAATATTAAACTATTATAAGTCTTTGTTATAAACTCATAAGTTCAAAAGTAAATATATAATTAAAATTATTAATAATTTTATTAAACAAACGAATACAAAGTTTACCTCGAGTAGGATTTGAACCTGCGACATTTACTTTGGAGCTTGTATCTCGATATCTCAGTTGGTTAGAGAGTTACTCGAGAAAAGTAAATGTCGCAAGTTCAAATCCTACTCGAGGTAAACTTTCTACTTATCTATTTAATAAAATGAATAATAATTTTTAATTGCATATTTACTTTTGAACTTATACGTTCATAACGAAAACCTGTAATAATTTTAAACGTCTGTTTGACGTTGATTATTGCTTTCGTTTTTATAATGTTGCCTATTTTCGTAATTAACTTATTATAAGAGACTTCATAATTATCCTAAAAAAATTGTTACTAAAATTATTTCATTTCCTTTAATTTCCGCTTTGTAGGTTAGGTCGGAAGGTAGTGTGTTGTTCCACACCAGATATTTTGATTATTGACTCTTTCGATTAAGGTTGCTTCGTTTCTTACCTTGCATTTTACCATCAATTTGAATTGAATCGGCAAACTTTACATTATCAATTTATGCATTATTATTTAGTCGCAGTCATGCATTTAATGAGCGTATTATCGGGCATTTGAATAGTTTGAAAGCTAGCCATTCGTTACCAAGGTTACGATCCGGGCGGAAACATATTTGAAGTTTGTTTCCACCAGGGTGGAAAAAAATTAAAAATTTAATTTAATTTGCCCACTATCAGTGCAATATTCTTAATAGCTTTCAAAATGTCAACTGATTTTTGGATGACACTGAAGCATTTGCAACGCGTACCGATATGGTTATCTTATGACTGACTACATCGAATTTCTATTGATTATTATTTTATTTCCAAATGATTGTGAATAAAATAGTATATGTACTTCGGTAGAAGAACGTCATTATTATTTTGTCGAGATCTATCTTTCCTCTCGAGAATGATAACGTTCTTTCCACCTTGGTACGTAATATACTGTTACTTTATTTCTAGAAATTGTTTTATTAGACTAATAAATAATGAATGCCTTGCCCACCTTAACACATTTTAAATTTTGAGATTCATGGAAACAATAATTATTTGTTCTAAGTTTATTTTCCAATATTTTAACTTTTTTTTTCAAGAAATAGTATTTTCTGATACAGGTACTTTTATTTTTACTCATTTATAAGTTGAATTTGAGTCACTTACAGTTACGAACGGTGAACTGAATGCACTCTTAAGTTTATTCACTCATGTTAACTTTTTACCTGTAACTTATTAAGTTGCTTTACTTTTAGACATTTTTCTACACTCTGTGAAATTACACAGAGAACGTCCGTATGCTTGCAGGGCAAGTATATTACAATTCAATTTTCAAGTGCCAAATATGAAAACATGCATATCTTTTAAACGAGCTTGTTCATAGTGGGCTTAAATTCAGAACATTTAAAGCACGAGACTTGTAGATGCGATGTCAATGTTTCCATTTAAGTTGTCAACTTTTCTGTTATACAATCTGGTTATCAAACTACTTAACAAAATATTTTTGTCATTGTGATAACAAAGAACCAAAGCAAACGAGCGTGTTGCTATACCAGGAGTGTACGACGTGAAATTTAATAATTGTGAGTGCTTGATCTGGTTTGTTACAGAAATTAGTAGATACTTGCTTTTTTCAATTATGTCTTTAATTCTGATATTTGTATGAAAACGTCAGCTCCAAAAATAGTGAGAGTTACCATATGGTTTATAAATGAAATTAGTACACAATGCATGAAAATTAATTTACATTTTCCTTATTTTTCTTTGTTCGGTCGCATAAAGAATGTGCACCTCATTACTGGCAAGACGCATAGAATAAAGCAACGACTCTACTGCGATATTGCATAAATTACTTACTATTGCTTAAAGTTAGTACCTATAATAAAATGGAAGCAATAGAACTTAAATCAGAATTTTTAACGTATCTGAAGCTGATTTCAATCAAATCTGTCAATAACAACTATTTCGAGCAATAAAAGATGAAGTAGACGAGTAAAAATGAAATCGCAGTCAAGTCAACAAACCCATAATAAATTATTTTATTTAGAACGGATATTATTGCCCAATTAAGCATTTGCAACTGACTTTAATGTAAGTAAAAATACGTCCATATAGAATAAATAAGTAATAAATTAGAAATTTTATCAGCACATGCTTTAAGCATTTAATTCATGACCCGAAAGTTCCTCAAATATTATGAACTTTACGTTTTTCCCTTCAGCGTTTTTTATTTATAAACTAACCGATATTTGTTTATCCAAACCTTACAATGAAGATAAAAATTAGTCTAGACAGAGTTACACTCAGCAGTTCATAGGGAGAAACATATAGTTAACGTTTATAAATTAGAAATGTATAATTGTAGATTTAAGAGGAACCATTCATGTTTGAATGCAAGCTTTTCATATTCTCTAAGATTTCCAATTATTTTTCTGAAAAGCTTGATTTATAAAACGATTAGAAAATTATTCGCATTCATGTTTTAACTAAGAATGCTACCCGTTTACATAGTAAAAATGCTCGCTAATAAAAATCGAATGTGGGCCACAGAGCACGTACCTCAGGATAACGAATTATTGGTCTATCTTGAGATTTGTTGGCTGCTCATAATAAAACTGTTTTTCCATGTATACAAAGAACTGGTTGAAACAGGAAATGACCAAAACAGAACCATTCGGGATAATTACAATTAGCTTTAATGATTGATGAAGTAGGAAACTATTATTTCATATTTAATTTTTCTTCGTCGAGAACCTAAGTTCTCTCAATATTGTTTCCATCACACTTAAAACAACATTTTCACTAAAAAACTAGTATAAGTAGCCTGATGAACTACGTCTATGTTAATACACTTTACCGCTGCTTTAGTTCAGAAATTGAAGTTTAGGCGTGAGTTCTTTTTGATACGACAAATTGTTAGGTACCTTGGTTATTACACTGACACCGACAAGAAACTCGAAAAGCTTTGACACGTGCATTAACCTACAACTTTTTAAAATGCTAAATAGCAGAAATCGTACGCTAACAGATTACTTGCGAAAAAAACTAAATAAATAATAAGAAAAAAAGACACTCTTCGCATAAAGTGACGGAACAGTAACCCCGGGCGCTCTCAGTCCCGCTCACTCGTCCAGCTAGAGATCGTAGCCTAGTAACTTGTAAAAGAATGAAGTCAAAATACGTTAAAAATAAAGATCAATACGGCCCTGAATTATGATAAGGGAATAACCTTATTGAAACCTACGTGTAAAAATGCATAACAAAGACCGTTTTATTACTCTTTCAAATTTACTAAAGAGAAGAGTATGTGGGTAGAATTATGTACAAAAATAAGGTAGATTAGGGAATTGCGAAAATCGATACTTTCAATTTTAATCTCGTGCATACATGTTTTAATTTTACATATAAGTTTAACGTATTTAAATATTAGTAAATTTACTTATTTATATTGAAGGACAATGTTCTAATTAGTTTCAATAATCAACTGAAATTGAAAGTAAGGGTGTTTTCTTTTCTCTTTATGAAAACAATAAGTTCTGGAACGAAACTAGCAGACAGCCTTGCTAACGATTGCATTTGCTGTTTGAATGGTGGTATTGACGGTGGTGTCAGATACAATGATAGTGGAAATCTACTGTACCTTATCTTAACATAAAGAAAAATGTTAGATTTAAAATCTAACGTTGCGGATGATTTCTGCATGTAATGCTTTTCACAGGATTATTTTTACAGGAAATAATGGTCAGTTGGGGGTCTGATGATGGATAGAAAAGCTGTGGTGGATTTTGATACAGGGTGAATTTACTATTTCCTGATAAATTCACCTTCAGAAAAGATTAGCTTACGTAAATAAATTATATATTCACACATACAGTCGTGTTAAAATTAACAGTTTTATGTATTCTGGTGCTGGATAATAACTAAAACAGCAATGTCTCTTTAAATTAATCTTTACAGTATTTGCTAATGGTACCACATAATACAATATAATCAGGGCTCTAGTTCAGGACTTCTTAAAGGAAGTAAACCAGTAATAAAGCTGGTAATTACGCAGGTAATTTAACACTTGCTTTTGTGTTGCGTAGTTTCTAATGCCTGGATCTTTAAGATGAAAACACTCTGCACTTGTAAGATAGTAGAGGTGGCGGGTAAGTGTGTGTACGTTTTGCCTATCAATAGAAAGTCACTTTTAACTACTATGAAAGGCTTCGAAGACAAATGAAATAACATGGATCAGTAAGATCAAGATCATCTTTCTATAATACGTGTGCTACAAAATATTTTGGAGCTTACACACTTTTATAAATTGATATTAGATATATGATACATATACGTAGGTATAGAAGGTTATGTAATCGACGTTTTTTTCAGTCGACTTATTAGATCATTTTACGACCCTTTTGCTACAAACTTTTGAACAGATTTTATACCCCGCAGTTGGAATATTAATAATAAATAAAGATAATAATAATCTAACCAGTAGAAGTTTTGTAACGTGTAAATTTAGTTGAAATAGGCGCGAAAATAACATTTAGGAGTGCTATAGTATTAAATTTCTACGAAAAAATACGGCTCTTTTAAACCCATACCAGACGTGATTGTTAAAACACGCAAAATTGTAAAGTAAACTTAAAGCGTAAATACCACCATTTTGTATGAGGATTGAACTCAAACTGGTAAACATTTTCGCACTAACAATGAATTATACAGAACTAATAAAATAATTTATTTTTTCCCACGGCAGCGCGTAGCATAAAACAATCATAAATACGAATCTGTAACTGTAGAAAAAATACAAGATGTGATTCATCCTTGTAATTAAACCCTTTCTATAACAGATCCAAACGTAAGCATTGTCAAAGGTTTATTAGCTTAAATGATAATAATAAATAACTAGATCGAATCCGTAATCCGAAGTATAAAAAAAGCAGATAAATACATAAGATAAACAAATAACTGGCTCTAATTTGTAATCGAAATTCTAAATGAAAGTAATTAAATAATTTTTTTCCCGAATAAATAACAGCATGTCGTGCTATCTAATCTAAATGCAAGTAGGAAGTTACTGAATAGATGTCATCGGTTTGAATATTACTAATAAACAAAAATAATAATAATCTAAACAGTAGAATTTTGCAACGTGTAAAATGCCTCTTTAAATAAAAAAAGGCGAGTAAATAAAATTTAGGATTGCTATGGAATTTAACTTCTACGAAAAATAAGGTTCCTTTAAAACCCATGTCAGATTTGGTGAAACTCATAAAATCGTACTGACATAAATATGAAATACAAAAGATGTGATTATGCATAAGTGGTAAGTTTTTAAACAATTTTTTTCCTTATTTTCAAATTTGAAGGTTAATCCAACTTTTATTTTTGGTATTGTAAGTAATTTTAAGATTAATTATAACATTGTGTTACATATTGTCTTATACTATATTTTTCCTTGACTGTAATTTAAACTAACTTTTACACTGTTTGATCTTAATTATAATTAATTAATCCTAAAAGTAGACAATTAAACGAGGGAGAGCAACAGGGACATAATCGTTATGTATTGTTACCCTTCAATTGAATAAAAGTGAAACTGAGAGGATGGAAACGTTTAAGTGGTCACGGTTTGAGACAATAGTAAGGGAATGCTACATCGTCGGGGCACGTTATGGCCAGCAACCGGTCTGCTCGCTATGGTATTGCTCAACAGAACAATACAATTGCCTCGGATCGACCTGGCTACAAGGGGCGGTTAAGGTCGAAACAGAGATGCCCCATTGCTGACGACTGTGCAAGAAATGAATGACGAGTAAAGAATGTGATATAACGAATGTAATCTACGAAAGACACCTTAATATTCTGTATCTCTCCGGATAATGTGGGTTAGAATGAAAGTTGAGTTTCAAAGTATTTTTCTTATTGCATGCTATACATCGGTGAATGGAGAATGAGACCAGGAGCGTAAGAACTTCTGGAATGAGGTAGAGAACGTGTTGAACGTATGTGAGCCAAATGAAAAAGTTAAGATTGTGGGCCATATGAACGGATGGGTGGGTGTACTAAGAAAACAAACTGAACGCGTTCTAAGAAAGTTCGGAGACCAAAAAGCCAATGAGAATGGTAAACAACTGATGGACATCTGTGTGGAGAGAAGCCTGTTTGTACCCAATACGTGGTCTAAACATAAAAATGTGAATATGTATATATGGCAAAGAGGTGAATCTAAAAGTACACTTGATAGTGTATAATGAACAGCTTAGAAATCTGGCGAAAGACACAAAAGTAATGCGCGGAGTGTGGATCGCACCACTTTTCGTACCACAGTGTGTTTATGGCAAAAGTGGGTTGGAGAAAGAAATCAAACGTAGTGCGAACGTCCGGAATTAAGGTAGGCAAACTAGTGGATAATGATATGAGAATGAAATACACAGATACTGTAAGTAAAGGGTTGAAGGTGAATGAAACAGTGTGGAACGAACGAATAAAAGACACTGACGTTGAAAGTGCATGAATAAGCTTAAAAAACTGTGCCGTGCGGATATGTGGAAGAGCGACTGTACGTAGACAGAAAAAATGTGCTTGGTGGGATGAGAAGGAAAAAAGCCAGTATGTGAGAAAAAAGATGCGTACATGGCAGTGATTGCTGCAAAAAATGAGACTGAGGAAAAGCGATTGTATGAGGTGTAGAAATTAAGAAACAAAGAAGCGAAGGAGACGGTGAGAATAAGAGAGGATGAAGTGATGGCTGTGGAAGGAGAGAAAAGGCAGAATAATCTTGACGGAAACAAAAAACTCTTCTAGAAGTGGGTCATAAATACAAAACGTGGCCCAAAATAGAACGCTGCAGGAGAGATGATTATAAGCAACGAAATAGTGTAGGACGCTTGTGAAGTAAGGAAATTCTGGCAGGAACGTGTTGGAAAGCTGTACAGTAATAAGGAAGGTAAGACTGAAGGGTTAAATAAGGAGAATGTAGAAGGAGTATGAAACTGATAAGGACATTGGGTAAATGAGGTAAAGAAAACGGTAGGAAGGTTGAAAGACGGCAAGGGAGCAGGCGTAAATGAAAACACTGGTGAAATGTTAAAGCATGAAGGTGCAACGCTTATACGAAGATTGTGTAAATTATTCAATGTATGCCTTATGTGTGGAAAACTGCCGAGGAATTGAAAGAGCGCGGTCAATGTACCACTGTATAAGAGTAACAAGGGTAAGGGGAATAAGAGTGATTTTAAGAACAACAGAGGAATAGGTTTGCTTAGCGTGCCTGGTAAAGTATTTGGAAGCATACTGATTGATAGAGTACTAGTAAAATACGACAGAATGAATAGGGCATGTGTTAGGGTGAGAAGTAGGTGTGACTGAATACCTTAATATTTGACTGTGTGGCTCTTCAATGTATACATTGATAAATGTGTTAGATAAGCGTGTACCGATACAAATGGTGTGATGGTCGGTGACGTAACTGTACTTCTGGTGTATGCAGATGACAGATGACACAGTCTTATTAAGTGACTGAGCGGATGAGCTAAAAACTGCTTTGAGGAAGTTTGATTTAGTCTGTGAGAGCATGGACCTAAAGGTAGACGAGAATAAAACTAACATTGTGGTGTTCAATCGCGAAGGTGGAAAGGAGAGTAAAGTATTTACTCTGCAAGATGTGTGGAGCAAGTGAACGAGCAGGAATATCTGGGTAGAATGTTTACTGGAGATGGTATAATGGAGGGCAAGATTGGGTGATGGGTCATTGCTGGAAGGAAAGTGATTGCAAGTATGTGGACGATAAAGAGAAATCAAAGCATGAGCCTTGCTGCGAAACGAGCAATCTATTATGGCATGTTTGTCCCTTCAGTACTGTATGGAAGTGAGATATGGGTATGTCAAAAAAACTACGAAAGAGAAGTAAATGCCGTGGGTATGAGATTTCTTGGAAACGCATATGGTAAAACGAGAAGGGTCAAGATAAAAGACGAATGCATAATGACGAATTGTAGCGAGAAAAAGACTATGATGGATAGATATAAAAGTAGCACATTACGTTGGTTTGGTCACATTAAGAGAATAAAAAACGCAAGATTAACGAACCCTATATATATATATATATATATATATATATATATATATATATATATATATATATATATATATATATATATATATATAAGTGGTTAGGAAAGACCGTGCTCGTTAGCGTTGAATGTAGTAGAAGTGATGTAGGTTAGTGTTGTAATGAAGTGTGGTGTGTGTAGCGTGAGACGTGTAGTTTGTGTAAAGTGAAAGTGCGTGCTGGTGTGTTGTAGCGAGAATAGCGTTAGTTGCGATGTATAGTCGTGTTAGTAGCTGTGTGTGCTCGGTGGATGTGTTGGTGTTAAGGTGTGTGTGCAGCATCTGTACGTGCGGAAGTAAAAGTGGACAGTATGTAGATGAGTAATGTCTAGTGTGATGTAGTTGTTGCGTGCAGTGTGTGTGTGTAGGAGGTTATTAAGGCAGTTTAAGTTTTCGTCAAATACTTCT
>JARFJB010000966.1:6700000-6887500 GCA_036346205.1 Vesta saturnalis | reverse complement strand
CCATGGAAGAATTCTTTGCTAAGCAAATTACGCGTCGTAATTAAAAAAATTGCGTTATAAATGTCATATTACATTTCTCGGTCTTGAAATATCACTGTTCTAAGAAATATTTGTTAGGAAGACGCAAAACGTGCATACTTACAAAAAACCTTAACTACTGAACTTTTCCAAAATTATATCAAAAGAAAATACCTTAAATCATGTGTTTTAAAATACCTTAAATGATTAAGATATACTCATACTATTTTAACTAAATAAAATATCTGGTGTATAACAACATATGATCAACAACCATACAAGGTAGTGTAAGATTATAAAAAATTAAATAACGTTTACTATAATTTTTACGTCATAACTATGTAATTTCATTTGTTAATACATTAATTGGTAAATAGGATATTGTTTAGGAAAGACATGGCAAAATCTGATGTCAGATGTCACTTTTGACAAAAAAAAAATCCCTTGAGATGCTCGGAAGTCTTCTAAGATCCTTGAAGAATTTTATAGGTTCTCGGAAATCTTCAGAAATTCCATGAAATCCTGTGAGATCCTTTAAAAACTACCTTAAATACTTCATTTTTTTTAGATTATAACAGTTTGCAGTATCTACCATTTTCTTGCAAATAAGACTATCGTTAATAACAACTATTTATTAAAACCGATAAAAGGTATTTGGTAAAATTATTTAAAGGTATGGAATAAATGTAACGTTACCTACTAAATAACAGTCAAAGCTGGAATAGATAGATTTATTTGTAAAGTGTACAGGGTGTCCCATTTTGGTTGAAATTGTAGGGTATCTCGTTGCGGGCAGAGATGGAAAGATCTGTTTTTTGCGACTCTGTTCTACTTTTTCGTGAAATGAAAGATGCCACAAACAGAACTGTCATAGTCCTCTTAGTATTTAAGGTACAGGGCGAAATTCAAAATTTGCACATTTTAAGCAACCCTCCTAACTGCTTTTGCTTGTAATTGATCGAAATGTTGAAAAGTGGCTTTTATACATAATTTTCCGTAGAATTTACTGGCGCGCATAGTTTTCCCCACAAAAAGTCAGTTTCTTCTTAGTAAGCCAAAGTTTTCTTTTTTTAAATGAAACACCCTGTAAATTTTTTATTATATAATAGAGATTACTCTCAGCTTTCAAAAAATATATTGTGTGGGACTTCTTTTGCATTATTAACCTCAAAAATGGATGTTGCGTTAATTTAACATTTTGATGATATAGTTGGTCATGAAAAAACAAGGTTAAGGGTTAGGAAGTTTTATGCAAAAATACCAAATTAAAAACTGAGCATAATACCTACAACTTTACGCTTTTACCTTCGGTGGACGGTTAGTTGGTAGCAAAGTTGTCTGAGAGGGGTCGGGCAGTGAATTGCGGTTGGACTATCGCGGTATAAACGGGTTGCTCGAGCGCCAATCTAGGTAACTGGTGATATAGAGGCCTAGATTCCTCTTCGCAGAGAATTAAATGGGTAAAAGCGGTCCAAGTAGCGTCAGTGAAGACGTCGGCCTACCAGGGTTTGTGAAGATTTAAATCGGTGCCGGTATTTAGTCCGGTATTAAGCGGCAAACGGACGGCGAGTTGAGATTTAAACAGTTTTAAAAAATAGTCAACTCGGTAATGCAAACGGAGGAGGAGAACGTTATTTATTAATAGAAAATTAATGATAATTGAGCAACCCGATAAAAGAAAATTTTATTAAAACAGTCATGAATAAAGAACTCCTCATGGAGTAACAAAATTGTTCACAAAATAAAAATAAATGTAATTTATTTACATAAATATACCAAAACTCACAAATGGTTAATAAAAAAAATTATTCTAACTAATAAATACGGCAGCGGAAAATTAACCAAAACCACAAAATCAAACTTATCATAAAATTAAAGCATCACGTATTAATCGGTGATAATTCTCAAACTTAATATAATGTAAAATATTCCTAAAGGAAGATTATAAATAATTGCCAACGGCGACGGAAAACCAAAATCAAATTCGCAAAAAAAAATATAAACTAAAATGTCGCTTTTAAACAGGCTGTAAACTAATTAGCCCTTGTAATCGGTTTGAGGCGGCCTAACGGTATAACGGTTATGATCTGACAACTTAAATAATAAATCGTGATCCAAAATTATAAAACAAAAAAAAAATATTTATAATTTATAGTCGGCTACTGGTTTAATAAAATTATTTTGTCGAAATAAAATTACTTACTGTATCGGGTGCAATATTTGGATGATTCGTAGCAATTTATTCTTTTAACACCAGCATAACAGAAGAATCCTAATTACGAAATTTAGTTAGCAAAAAAATTGCCGTTCTATAAATGCTTACACACAAAAAATTAAGGTAATCGGTGACGGAAACCTTGACTCAATAAATTAAATACTACAATTTCTGGTCTTATCGGATAATTGCACACATGCAAATACAATGTTTGTTAAATATATTTACCATGATATTATGTCTACTAATATAAGATGTAAGATTTATATCTTATAAAAAAATAGCGGACGGTATTTGTCAGTACATTGACAGTAATTAAAAGTAAATTAAATCAGTATACTTAAACAACAAACTCACTTGAATAGATCAGGGCACGCACCTTCACCAAAACTCGTATATATAATAATAATTTTGTATCTTATGAAAATAGTGAAAGTATTTGTCAATACATTGACGGTAATTAGTATAGCTAAAATCAATTAATATTTATACTCAATATCTTACTTTATAGATCAGGGCACCACACGCACTTCACTCGTATCTATAATAATAATACTGCATCAATGCCAATTGCAAAAAAATATCACGTTTGGTGTATTTGATAAGAAACACGTCTTTTAAACCTGAAATACTTTTATGTGAATTTATGAATTATAAGTAAAATCAAGTATACCGGGCGGTTAATACACCGCTATTTAACAATTTATACGGTTGTTCGTAACGAAATTATAGATTCGTTACACACCTCGTTCTTCGGTAGAAAAAGCGTAGCTTTTTCTGTTGGTACTTCGGTGTCGGCGGTAATTTAAATAAAAGTTAACGAGGCGGTCGGTTAGTTCTCATCGCGGTGGTAGGGTTTTAGGTCCTTGACGTGTATCCGGATTAATTTGTGGTTGTCGGCGGCGTGTTTTAAAGTTAAAGACAACAGGAGACAGGACCTTAGTAATTATATACGGCCCGGAGTATTTCGGCGCAAGCTTGGCGGGACGCCCTGTGCGGCAGAGGATAACGGATGTTCCTTACGTATGACACGGTCTCCCAGGTGCGGTTTCCATTCGCGGCGTCGTAGATTATAGTGGCCTTCCTGTTTAGTGTATGCGCGGCCTAAATTGTGCCGTACCAATTGAAATATATCTTCTAATTGACCTAGTCGGCGGCTATGAGCGGGTACAATGTTTTCGGCGTTTATCTCGTCAGAGTTTGGTGACGGGTCGGTTTCGCGTCGCAAAGTTCCCGGAAGTTCCAGTTCGCGACCGAAATTCAAGAAAGCGGGAGTAAATTTGGTTGATTCCTGAACGGCTGTGTTCATCGCGAAAGTTAGGGCGGGAAGGTGACGGTCCCAATCGCGGTGATTGTTATCGCAAAACTGGGCGATCATGGTTTTCAGCGTGCGGTTCGCCCCTTCGACTGAGTTCGCTTGCGGAGTGTACAGCGGGTATAACGGTGGTGGATGCCGAGTTCTGATAGCAAGTGGTTGAAAGCACGGCTATCATACTGTGGGCCATTATCGGTTAGTACCACACGTGGTGTACCGAACTTGGTAATAACATCGGCGTATAAAGCTTCTGAGATGGTAGTGGCGGTAGCTTTCCTTAGAGGTTTGGCAACTACCCACTTTGTAAAACGGTCTTGAAAAACGGCTAGATAAGAATGACCTTTAGATGATCGGGGTAGTGGTCCTATGATGTCGGAGCTAACTATGTCCCACGGTAAACGGTTCGGATACTGTTGCATCTGACCCGCGGTTTTCTGTTGTGACACTTTGTACTTTTGGCAGAGTGGACAGTTTCGGACATAGGTGTTGATGTCTCTGACCATTCCTGGCCAATAATACCGTTCTAGAATACGGTTGGTGGTTTTAGTGACCCCTAAATGACCAGCAGTGGAGAATCGTGATTCTCCTTGAAAACACGGGGCGGTGCGGTTTAGCCACAAAAGTTTCCAGGGTCGGTAATTAATTCGCCCTTTAATTCATTTGTGTTTAAATGGCGGTAAAGTCGGCTTTTTGATACAGTAATCCGGCAGTCGGTCGGGATGATGTGTAACTTCATACAGTTTTGATTATACCAATTGCACTCGGGAGCTCTATAGCAAAGATTTCATTTTCGGTAGTAGGAGCGGGTCACGGGATAAAGCATCGGCCACACGGTTCATCACCCCTTTCGGTATTTAATTTCGAAGTCAAATTGTTGCAGGAAAATACTCCACCTTGCAAGGCGGCCAGCTGGACTTTTATGGAATGGAGCCAGGTTAGGGATTGATGGTCGGTTATAACTGTGAAGCGATATCCCTCGAGATATGGCCTCATCTTTCAATGCCGAAAACTATGGCAAGGCATTCTTTTCCGTTACCGAATAATTACGTTCCGGGAGCTCAACGTTCGGCTGGCATACGCAATTACATGATCTTCGCCATTTATGGTTTGAGTTAGGGCAGCACCTAACCCACTTTCGGATGCATCGGTTTGAAGGACAAAGGAACATTGAAATTCGGGCAGGTAAGTACGAATTAACTAAAGCGGTCTTTAGTTGTTCGAAAGCAGTAGTCTGCTCGTTTGACCATTTCCAGCGAACGTCTTTGTGTAGGAGCTTAGTTAGAGGCAGTACAGTTTTGGAAAAGTTCGGGATAAAACGGCGGTACCAGGATGACATCCCTAGGAACCCTCGTAGACTTCCGACGTTGTGCGGGGGTGGCATTTCTATCATAGCAGCAACTTTGTCAGGGTCTGTTTGTATTCCGCCGTCACTGACGACGTGACCCAAATATTTTAATGCCTTACGGCAAAACTGACATTTGTCCGTATTTATACGGAGGTTAGCTGCTCTTAGTCTGCGAAACACTTCTTTTAAATTTACTAAGTGTTCGTCAAAAGTTTCCCCCAACACAATAATGTCGTCCAGGTACGCAAAAGCGTACGGTTCCATTTTAGGGCCTATAATGCGGTCTAATAGCCGCTGAAAGGTAGCGGGTGCGGAGTGAAGGCCAAACGGCATCACTTTAAATTGGAATAGACCACGGCCGGCAATGGTAAATGCCGTGATCGGTCGGGATTTGGATGTTAACGGGATTTGCCAATAACCGTCCTTCAAGTCGATGCTGGAAATGTATCGCGCGTGACGTAGTCGGTCTAGGATGTGATGGATAAAAGGTAATGGGTAGGCATCTTTGACGGATATTTCATTTATTTTTCGGAAGTCGATGCAAAAGCGTGCTTTGCCATCTTTTTTTTTCGCGATGACGATCGGTGAGCTCCACGGGCTTTCCGCGGGTTCAATTATATTTTCATCAATCATACGGTCGACCTCTTCGTTTACGAGGTTTTGCATTTTCGGGTTGAGGGGACGGTATCGTTGCTTGATGGGAGTAAGGGTAGTGAGACGGATATCATGTTCTACCAAATCGGTAGTGCCTTGTATTGTTTCAAATCTCGGGAGTTCGGTATTTAGGAATCTGTGCAGCTGGTTTTCTTCAATAGCTGTCAAAGGGTGATGGCGTGACAGTCGTTACTGTCGGTGTTGGTTTTGTAGTCTTAGGGACAAGTCGGTTTTCAAGGAAAAGGTTTCCGGATTTCATATTAAAATGAAAATTAGTCCTTGCTAAAAGTCCATTCCCAAGAGCACGTCGTAACATAGCGACGGAACATGTGTAATAAATGCCGGATTTCGGTATCCAAGATTTTAATGGTTGAATAGAAGGCTTGCCGAATAATGACGGACTGGTTAGTGATACCAGTTGCTTTGGTGTACTTTGGAAGTTGGGCAGAGTCGGCATAAGAAGCAGGTTTGTCACCAACAAAGGTAATAGCGGATCCGGTATCAACTAACGCTGTAAAGGGTTGTTCGGCGATATAAACGGTAACAAATGGGCGGGGGTCGTTAGCGGTGGAGGCGGTTGTGGGAGAGAGCTTCAGGCCTCCCAGCGGAAGCTCTCACTGGTCGTTTCCGGCCGGTCGCATGGACAGTCACGTGACAAAATGTTACGCCTGCCACAACGGGAACAGAAAAGTACGGAACGATTACGGCACTGGGTACGGTAATGACCTTCTGGCCACACCTCCAGCATTCAGGGTCGGTGTCGGTAGAAGGGGCGCTTCCGTTCTTTGGTTAGGTCGGACGGGTGCATCGTACGACGCGGTGGAGTGGTGGTCGAGTCGGCCTTTGAAGCGGCGGTCGACTCGTATGAAGTGGTGGTATCGGAGTTGAAACGGGGCAGATCGTTGTGGGTTCTGCTTAATTATCTGTGCCCTAGGTGACGGAGTATTGTACGTTGGCCTGCCAGAACTTTGGCGATTTGGGGCCTCAAACCGAGGTGCACTATTTGTTAAGTGTTCCGGTCTTGAAAATTGGGGCCTGTATGTCGGAGATTCGGGCGCGTAATTTGTCGGTCGTTGGGCGTTCTGAACGGAAACCGAAAAACGTCGTGAGTTTGCAATCTCCATTTGAAGTTGTTCGTGATTGCGACTATTTGTATCAACTCGGCAACAGACTGGAAATCGGAGCGGCGTACGTACATGCGGTATTCCGGTAATAAATTTCGGTGTAACCAGTATAATTCTTGCTCGGCAGACATGTGGCCATGTCGCCGGATTAGGGTCTGCAACTCGTTAATGATGTCATTACCGGTTCGTTGCGCTTATGTACGCGGCGGCTGATTTCGGCTTCCAGGTTGATATGGTAGTCAATCGGAAGAAAACAATTATGAAAATCGTCCAAGAACGTGTTCCAGTCCTGCCAGCGGTATTTATTGTTGCGGTACCAGGACAGCGCGTTAGGTAAGTAAGTCCGGTAAAACTATGATTAAATCATTCAGCGAGATATCGTACCGTTCGCTGATTTCCTCCATTCGTTCTAAGAACGAGACTGGATCGGTTACCGTCAAACTCGACGTTCCATCCCCGAGTTTCGATTCTCGGTGGTGGTACAGGTGGCGGCTGTTGTTGCACCAGCGGTTGTTGCATAAACGGTTGTTGCGATACCGGCGGATGTTGAAATGCCGGCGGTTGAATTGGCGTTGGCATTGACCAAACCGTATGCGGTAATGTCGATACCGCCATGGTTATGGTGCAATAAACCGTTGTTAGCGTGGTCAGCGGATGAGTCGTAACCGGCGGTTGCATTAAAACGATGTTATGCTTGATGTGGTTACCGGTATAAACGGGGCAGTGGTAGCGATAACGGTCGGTGGGCGAGTCCCACTTCGGATGTACTGGCTAAGGCGACGGCGTAATTCTGCTTGGTTGCCTTCTACGGACAAACCGAACTTGGCTAACCCCTCGGAGTTCGGGTTTACGCAGGCGGTATATCCAGCCAACGCGTTCGTCTTCTGCGTAGGGGTTGTACGCTGCCTCCTCAACTGGGAGTTCATATACCAGTTCGCTATCCGCATTTGTTTCGCCCGGTAATATCGTCGCGTCTATTTCGCGATCGGCAGACGTTGTCGCAGGTCTATATGGTGGTGGGCTTCTGGTGAGCATTTTCGTAAAAAATTCTTTACAAAACGATTTATGTTTATTTAAACACCGGTATAAATCTTCTAAATATGCTCGCGCAAATTTATAACGCTTTTACCTTCGGTGGACGGTTAGTTGGTACAAAGTTGTCTGAGAGGTCGGGCAGTGAATTGCGGTTGGACTATCGCGGTATAAACGGGTTGCTCGAGCGCCAATCTAGGTAACTGGTGATATAGAGGCCTAGATTCCTCTTCGCAGAGAATTAAATGGGTAAAAGCGGTCCAAGTCCAGTGAAGACGTCGGCCTACCAGGGTTTGTGAAGATTTAAATCGGTGCCGGTATTTAGTCCGGTATTAAGCGGCAAACGGACGGCGAGTTGAGATTTAAACAGTTTTAAAAAATAGTCAACTCGGTAATGCAAACGGAGGGAGGAGAACGTTATTTATTAATAGAAAATTAATGATAATTGAGCAACCGCTGATAAAAGAAAATTTTATTATTAAACAGTCATGAATAAAGAACTCCTCATGGAGTAACAAAATTGTTCACAAAATAAAATAAATGTAATTTATTTACATAAATATACCAAAACTCACAAATGGTTAACAAAAAATCTATTCTAACTAGATAAATACGGCAGCGGAAAATTAACCAAAACCACAAAATCAAACTTATCATAAAATTAAAGCATCACGTATTAATCGGTGATAATTCTCAAACTTAATTATAATGTAAAATATTACTAAAGGAAGATTATAAATAATTGCCAACGGCGACGGAAAACCAAAATCAAATTCGCAAAAAAAATATAAACTAAAATGTCGCTTACTTAAACAGGCTGTAAACTAATTAGCCCTTGTAATCGGTTTGAGGCGGCCTAACGGTATAACGGTTATGATCTGACAACTTAAATAATAAATCGTACCAGATCCAAAATTATAAAACAAAAATCAGAAAACAATATTTATAATTTATAGTCGGCTACTGGCTGTTAATAAAAATTATTTTGTCGAAATAAAATTACTTACTGTATCGGGTGCAATATTTGGATGATTCGAGCAATTTATTCTTTTAACACCAGCATAACAGAAGAATCCTAATTACGAAATTTAGTTAGCAAAAAATTGCGTTCTATAAATGCTTACACACAAAAAAATTAAGGTGTAATCGGTGACGGAAACCTTGACTCAATAAATTAAATACTACAATTTCTGGTCTTATCGGATAATTGCACACATGCAAATACAATGTTTGTTAAATATATTTACCATGATATTATGTCTACTAATATAAGATGTAAGATTTATATCTTATAAAAAAAATAGCGGACGGTATTTGTCAGTACATTGACAGTAATTATTATAAGTAAATTAAATCAGTATACTTAAACAACAAACTCACTTGAATAGATCAGGGCACGCACCTTCACCAAAACTCGTATATATAATAATATTTGTATCTTATGAAAATAGTGAACAGTATTTGTCAATACATTGACGGTAATTAGTATAGCTAAAATCAATTAATATTTATACTCAATATCTTACTCTTATAGATCAGGGCACCACACGCACTTCACTCGTATCTATAATAATAATACTGCATCAATGCCAATTGCAATAAAAATATCACGTTTGGTGTATTTGATAAGAAACACGTCTTTTAAACCTGAAATACTTTTATGTGAATTTATGAATTATAAGTAAAATCAAGTATACCGGGCGGTTAATACACCGCTATTTAACAATTTATACGGTTGTTCGTAACGAAAATTATAGATTCGTTACACACCCCTCGTTCTTCGGTAGAAAAAGCGTAGCTTTTTCTGTTGGTACTTCGGTGTCGGCGGTAATTTAAATAAAAGTTAACGAGGCGGTCGGTTAGTTCTCATCGCGGTGGTAGGGTTTTAAGTCCTTGACGTGTATCCGGATTAATTTGTGGTTGTCGGCGGCGTGTTTTAAGTTAAAGACAACAGGAGACAGGACCTTAGTAATTATATACGGCCCGGAGTATTTCGGCGCAAGCTTGGCGGCGACGCCCTGTGCGGCAGAGGATAACGGATGTTCCTTACGTAGGACACGGTCTCCCAGGTGCGGTTTCCATTCGCGGCGTCGTAGATTATAGTGGCCTTCCTGTTTAGTGTATGCGCGGCCTAAATTGTGCCGTACCAGTTGAAATATATCTTAATTGACCTAGTCGGCGGCTTGAGCGGGTACAATGTTTCCGGCGTTTATCTCGTCAGAGTTTGGTGACGGGTCGGTTTCGCGTCGCAAAGTTCCCGGAAGTTCCAGTTCGCGACCGAAATTTAAGAAAGCGGGAGTAAATCTGGTTGATTCCTGTACGGCCGTGTTCATCGCGAAAGTTAGGGCGGGAAGGTGACGGTCCCAATCGCGGTGGATTGTTATCGCAAAACTGGGCGATCATGGTTTTCAGCGTGCGGTTCGCCCTTTCGACGGAGTTCGCTTGCGGAGTGTACAGCGGGTATAACGGTGGTGGATGCCGAGTTCTGATAGCAAGTGGTTGAAAGCACGGCTATCATACTGTGGGCCATTATCGGTTAGTACCACACGTGGTGTACCGAACTTGGTAATGACATCGGCGTGTAAAGCTTCTGAGATGGTAGTGGCGGTAGCTTTCCTTAGAGGTTTGGCAACTACCCACTTTGTAAAACGGTCTTGAAAAACGGCTAGATAAGAATGACCTTTAGATGATCGGGGTAGTGGTCCTATGATGTCGGAGCTAACTATGTCCCACGGTAAACGGTTCGGATACTGTTGCATCTGACCCGCGGTCTTCTGTTGTGACACTTTGTACTTTTGGCATAGTGGACAGTTTCGGACATAGGTGTTGATGTCTCTGACCATTCCTGGCCAATAATACCGTTCTAGAATACGGTTGGTGGTTTTAGTGACCCCTAAATGACCAGCAGTGGGAGAATCGTGATTCTCCTTGAAAACACGGGGCGGTGCGGTTTAGCCACACAAAGTTTCCAGGGTCGGTAATTAATTCGCCCTTTAATTCATTTGTGTTTAAATGGCGGTAAAGTCGGCCTTCTTGATACAGTAATCCGGCAGTCGGTCGGGATGATGTGTAACTTCATATAGTTTTGATTATACCAATTGCACTCGGGAGCTCTATAGCAAAGATTTCATTTTCGGTAGTAGGGAGCGGGTCACGGATAAAGCATCGGCCACACGGTTCATCACCCCTTTCGGTATTTAATTTCAAGTCAAATTTTGGGAAAATACTCCACCTTGCAAGGCGGCCAGCTGGACTTTTATGGAATGGAGCCAGGTTAGGGATTGATGGTCGGTTATAACTGTGAAGCGATATCCCTCGAGATATGGCCTCATCTTTTCAATGCCGAAAACTATGGCAAGGCATTCTTTTCCGTTACCGAATAATTACGTTCCGGGAGCTCAACGTTCGGCTGGCATACGCAATTACATGATCTTCGCCATTTATGGTTTGAGTTAGGGCAGCACCTAACCCACTTTCGGATGCATCGGTTTGAAGGACAAAGGGAACATTGAAATTCGGGCAGGTAAGTACGGGAGAATTAACTAAAGCGGTCTTTAGTTGTTCGAAAGCAGTAGTCTGCTCGTTTGACCATTTCCAGCGAACGTCTTTGTGTAGGAGCTTAGTTAGAGGCAGTACAGTTTTGGAAAAGTTCGGGATAAAACGGCGGTACCAGGATGACATCCCTAGGAACCTTCGTAGACTTCGGACGTTGTGTGGGGGTGGCATTTCGATGATAGCAGTAACTTTGTCAGGGTCTGTTTGTATTCCGCCGTCACTGACGACGTGACCCAAATATTTTAATGCCTTACGGCAAAATTGACATTTGTCCGGGTTTATACGGAGGTTAGCTGCTCTTAGCCTGCGAAACACTTCTTTTAAATTTGCTAAGTGTTCGTCAAAAGTTTCCCCCAACACAATAATATCGTCCAGGTACGCAAAAGCGTACGGGTGCGGAGTGAAGGCCAAACGGCATCACTTTAAATTGGAATAGACCACGGCCGGCAATGGTAAATGCCGTGATCGGTCGGGATTCGGGTGTTAACGGGATTTGCCAATAACCGTCCTTCAAGTCGATGCTGGAAATGTATCGCGCGTGACGTAGTCGGTCTAGGATGTGATGGATAAAAGGTAATGGGTAGGCATCTTTGACGGATATTTCATTTATTTTTCGGAAGTCGATGCAAAAGCGTGCTTTGCCATCTTTTTTTTTCGCGATGACGATCGGTGAGCTCCACGGGCTTTCCGCGGGTTCAATTATATTTTCATCAATCATACGGTCGACCTCTTCGTTTACGAGGTTTTGCATTTTCGGGTTGAGGGGACGGTATCGTTGCTTGATGGGAGTAAGGGTAGTGAGACGGATATCATGTTCTACCAAATCGGTAGTGCCTTGTATTGTTTCAAATCTCGGGAGTTCGGTATTTAGGAATCTGTGCAGCTGGTTTTCTTCAATAGCTGTCAAAGGGGTGATGGCGTGACAGTCGTTACTCGTCGGTGTTGGTTTTGTAGTCTTAGGGACAAGTCGGTTTTCAAGGAAAAGGTTTCCGGATTTCATATTAAAATGAAAATTAGTCCTTGCTAAAAAGTCCATTCCCAAGAGCACGTCGTAACATAGCGACGGAACATGATGTAATAAATGCCGGATTTCGGTATCCAAGATTTTAATGGTTGAATAGAAGGCTTGCCGAATAATGACGGACTGGTTAGTGATACCAGTTGCTTTGGTGTACTTTGGAAGTTGGGCAGAGTCGGCCAATAAAGAAGCAGGTTTGTCACCAACAAAGGTAATAGCGGATCCGGTATCAACTAACGCTGTAAAGGGTTGTTCGGCGATATAAACGGTAACAAATGGGCGGGGGTCGTTAGCGGTGGAGGCGGTTGTGGGAGAGAGAGCTTCAGGCCTCCCAGCGGAAGCTCTCACTGGTCGTTTCCCGGCCGGTCGCATGGACAGTCACGTGACAAAATGTTACGCCTGCCACAACGGGAACAGAAAAGTACGGAAAGATTTCGGCACTGGGTACGGTAATGACCTCTCTGGCCACACCTCCAGCATTCAGGGTCGGTGTCGGTAGAAGGGGCGCTTGCCGCTTCTCTTTGGTTAGGTCGGACGGGTGCATCTGTACGACGCGGTGGAGTGGGTGGTGGTCGAGTCGGCCTTTGAAGCGGCGGTCGACTCGTATGAAGTGGTGGTATCGGAGTTGAAACGGGGGCAGATCGTTGTGGGTTCTGCCGGTTATTATCTGGTGCCCTAGGTGACGGAGTATTGTACGTTGGCCTACCAGAACTTTGGCGATTTGGGGCCTCAAACCGAGGTGCACTATTTGTTAAGTGTTCCGGTCTTGAAAATTGGGGCCTGTATGTCGGAGATTCGGCGGGCGCGTATAATTTGTCGGTCGTTGGACGTTCTGAACGGAAACCGAAAACGTCGTGAGTTTGCAATCTCCATTTGAAGTTGTTCGTGATTGCGACTATTTGTATCAACTCGGCAATAGACTGGAAATCGGAGCGGCGTACGTACATGCGGTATTCCGGTAATAAATTTCGGTGTAACCAGTATAATTCTTGCTCGGCAGACATGTGGCCATGTCGCCGGATTAGGGTTTGCAACTCGTTAATGAATGTCATTACCGGTTCGTTGCGCTTATGTACGCGGCGGCTGATTTCGGCTTCCAGGTTGATATGGTAGTCAATCGGAAGAAAACAATTATGAAAATCGTCCAAGAACGTGTTCCAGTCCTGCCAGCGGTATTTATTGTTGCGGTACCAGGACAGCGCGTTACCGGTAAGTAAGTCCGGTAAAACTATGATTAAATCATTCAGCGAGATATCGTACCGTTCGCTGATTTCCTCCATTCGTTCTAAGAACGAGACTGGATCGGTGGTACCGTCAAACTCGACGTTCCATCCCCGAGTTTCGATTCTCGGTGGTGGTACAGGTGGCGGCTGTTGTTGCACCAGCGGTTGTTGCATAAACGGTTGTTGCGATACCGGCGGATGTTGAAATGCCGGCGGTTGAATTGGAGTTGGCATTGACCAAACCGTATGCGGTAATGTCGATACCGGCGCATGCGTTATGGTATTTGTGCAATAAACCATTGTTAGCGTGGTCAGCGGATGAGTAGTAACCGGCGGTTGCATTAAAAACGATGTTATGCTTGATGTGGTTACCGGTATAAACGGGGCAGTGGTAGCGATAACGGTCGGTGGGCGAGTCCCACTTCGGATGTACTGGCTAAGGCGACGGCGTAAATCTGCTTGGTTGCCTTCTACGGACAAACCGAACTTGGCTAACTCCCCTCGGAGTTCGGGTTTACGCAGGCGGTATATCCAGCCAACGCGTTCGTCTTCTGCGTAGGGGTTGTACGCTGCCTCCTCAACTGGGAGTTCATATACCAGTTCGCTATCCGCATTTGTTTCGCCCGGTAATATCGTCGCGTCTATTTCGCGATCGGCAGACGTTGTCGCAGGTCTATATGGTGGTGGGCTTCTGGTGAGCATTTTCGTAAAAAAATTCTTTACAAAACGATTTATGTTTATTTAAACACCGGTATAAATCTTCTAAATATGCTCGGGCGCCAAATTTATAACGCTTTTACCTTCGGTGGACGGTTAGTTGGTAGCAAAGTTGTCTGAGAGGGGTCGGGCAGTGAATTGCGGTTGGACTATCGCGGTATAAACGGGTTGCTCGAGCGCCAATCTAGGTAACTGGTGATATAGAGGCCTAGATTCCTCTTCGCAGAGAATTAAATGGGTAAAAGCGGTCCAAGTAGCGTCAGTGAAGACGTCGGCCTACCAGGGTTTGTGAAGATTTAAATCGGTGCCGGTATTTAGTCCGGTATTAAGCGGCAAACGGACGGCGAGTTGAGATTTAAACAGTTTTAAAAAAATAGTCAACTCGGTAATGCAAACGGAGGGAGGAGAACGTTATTTATTAATAGAAAATTAATGATAATTGAGCAACCGCTGATAAAAGAAAATTTTATTATTAAACAGTCATGAATAAAGAACTCCTCATGGAGTAACAAAATTGTTCACAAAATAAAAATAAATGTAATTTATTTACATAAATATACCAAAACTCACTAAATGGTTAATAAAAAAAAATCTATTCTAACTAGATAAATACGGCAGCGGAAAATTAACCAAAACCACAAAATCAAACTTATCATAAAATTAAAGCATCACGTATTAATCGGTGATAATTCTCAAACTTAATGATAATGTAACATATTCCTAAAGGAAGATTATAAATAATTGCCAACGGCGACGGAAAACCAAAATCAAATTCGCAAAAAAAAATATAAACTAAAATGTCGCTTACTTAAACAGGCTGTAAACTAATTAGCCCTTGTAATCGGTTTGAGGCGGCCTAACGGTATAACGGTTATGATCTGACAACTTAAATAATAAATCGTACCAGATCCAAAATTATAAAACAAAAATCAGAAAACAATATTTATAATTTATAGTCGGCTACTGGCTGTTAATAAAAATTATTTTGTCGAAATAAAATTACTTACTGTATCGGGTGCAATATTTGGATGATTCGTAGCAATTTATTCTTTTAACACCAGCATAACAGAAGAATCCTAATTACGAAATTTAGTTAGCAAAAAAAATTGCCGTTCTATAAATGCTTACACACAAAAAAATTAAGGTGTAGTCGGTGACGGAAACCTTGACTCAATAAATTAAATACTACAATTTCTGGTCTTATCGGATAATTGCACACATGCAAATACAATGTTTGTTAAATATATTTACCATGATATTATGTCTACTAATATAAGATGTAAGATTTATATCTTATAAAAAAAATAGCGGACGGTATTTGTCAGTACATTGACAGTAATTATTATAAGTAAATTAAATCAGTATACTTAAACAACAAACTCACTTGAATAGATCAGGGCACGCACCTTCACCAAAACTCGTATATATAATAATAATATTTGTATCTTATGAAAATAGTGAACAGTATTTGTCAATACATTGACGGTAATTAGTATAGCTAAAATCAATTAATATTTATACTCAATATCTTACTCTTATAGATCAGGGCACCACACGCACTTCACTCGTATCTATAATAATAATACTGCATCAATGCCAATTGCAATAAAAATATCACGTTTGGTGTATTTGATAAGAAACACGTCTTTTAAACCTGAAATACTTTTATGTGAATTTATGAATTATAAGTAAAATCAAGTATACCGGGCGGTTAATACACCGCTATTTAACAATTTATACGGTTGTTCGTAACGAAAATTATAGATTCGTTACAAAGCCTAATATAAATTACTAAAAGAGATGTTCTAACTGATGACCATTCTGTTTTATACATGCTTCACACACTCTTCCAATTCGTTCTATAGCATTCAGCACAATAATAGGGTGATCTTGTAAATGTTTGAAAGCTTCTCATTAGTGCCAATCCATCTTTTACCAAAGTTGTTTTCCAAAAACGGACGTATAATTTACGCATTGTGAGATTGGGCTCCATCCTGTTGGAAATGAATTTGGTTCAAGCGAGCTAATGGAATATCATTTAATAATTCAGGCACAGCCATTTCTAGAATGTCCAAATATCTAGAAGCGGATAGGTTCCCATCGAAAATGTAAAACGTTTAGTCCAAATCGTCCTTGTTGCCTATGAAATAATATGTGGTGTTGATTTTTTTAAGACCAGAATCTGCTATTGTGCCTGTTTAAAACACCTGAATTTCCAAAATGTGCCTCCTCTGACTATATGACATTTCTTCTCAAATTTCGTATTATATTTAACATGTTTAACTATAAATTACAAAATATTAACCTACGTTCAGCGTCACCTGGATTTAGCCTAAATTTATATGGTTTATATTTATGGCGGCGGAGTATTCTTTGGATTCTGTTTTCGAAACTCCAATACTACTTTCTATAGTTCTGCAATAACTTATAGGATTAGCCTCCACACTGGCTAAACCGATAATCTCATCATTCTCTCGATTTTCTTTTTTATATTTTTTTGCTCACAAACAATTTCAATCAAAATGGGACACAGTGTACATGATTCCTGTGTAAAATGTGTCATTTAATGATAAGATTATAGTCATTTGGACAGCGATGAAGTGCATCCTTTTTTATCGCCGATAACCAAACTACATCTAGTACAAACGTCGGTACGTCACTTTTATGTTTGTTTTGTCCGTTATAATTATTAAGTTTTGTTGATATTGAAACATTATGAAATGAGTCGTTTTGATGAGTTGTTGTTCATTCATGTATCCTATTGTTAATTTATCTTGCCAAAAAACACTCCAGCTTTTATTTTATGGGATAAATTTCTCCTTGTAAAGAAATAATTTTGCCAATCAGTAATTTTGCTCGAAAAGCTGGCATTTGTCATTTTTCACTTTTTCTCGTAAAATAACTGGTGGGCAAAATAATTTTGAATATTCAGACATTAGATTTCTTAGTTTTGGTTTCTTCGTACAACTGCGTGAAGCCTTGTGTACCACAAGGTGGTTGATACTGGGTTTGTTGTATGTGAAAAACGTCTCTCAGTACTAACCCGATGTTTTTCATCCAAAAAGCAATACAGAGTGGAATCCTTCATGGTGACACTTTTTTTCATTGACACTTATAACACTACTTTAATATCTTTAATATATCTAAATATGCTGATTACAAATTAAATTGTCTACAACGCCTTTGTGGTGAATATTAGCAACAATTTTAATGAGGTTCTCAACATAGTTGTTTGGATACCTAGAGCATTGAACATTTCGTTATTATTAATGGAATGTTGGTCATGAATATCTGTTAACCGTTCATCTATTTTACTTTCAGCCTCGTTTTCATCTGAATCCATGTACATTCTCAAATCTTGTCACGTCATGTAAAACTCGTTCAAGGCGTCAAGTGGCCTAAGATTATCTGAAAGTAAGTTGATATTTTAGTGACATTTGAAGTTTTTATTGGGTTACTTGCTTTGTTTTAGTGGAAAATTAATGTTGACTGTGTGTATTGTGTGAATCCGATTAAAGCGGTACATAATGTACTTTATGCTAAAGTTTACCACTGTGTCAAATGTTGAGTTCATAAACATGGTGGTACTAAACGTATTTTCTCAACTTTCACTTCTAATCAGGCAGGATAAGGGCATATCACCATTTAGAAGAAGGATTCTCAGAAATTTCCTTGCTGTGTTAGTCGATTTCTAACTTGTTAAGTCAGCATTTGTATTTTCTTTCTAAACTTTTGAATTTCTCATGCCTGTTTGCAAGCAACACACTTTACACGTAGATATGAGTCGTTAATACGTGGGAACGCCGCACAAAATGATTGACCATTTTTCCCCCGATTCTTCTGGGAGCTATGCTGAAACTGATTCTTCAACTGTACGTTGGATTATTCTCGAAACCAGGAGTTGTGATTAGCCCTGGGTCGAAGATAGGCACTGTGTTTTTTTATCCACTCTGTTTGGACCAATATTGGTCTGCTGTATATGTAACATATCTAATTCTTTTAATATCTCTGATTGATATATATATATATATATATATATATATATATATATATATATATATATATATATATATATATATATATATATATATATATATATATATATATATATATATATATATATATATATATATATATATATATATATATATATATATTCTAAGAACGTTGCGCCATTAAGCTAAAAAAAGAGTATTCTTAAAACACCGTTACAATTTGAAAGTCAGATGAAGGAAATTGCAAACCCATGACTTAAAAATATCTACACAGTTTTATACACTATTTGGAATTAGTAGCTTTTTTTATACATTGTGTTAAAGTCTTTACACTTTTCGTTAGTAAACCATATTGTGAATCACGCTTTTCCTAAAAGTTTTATTTGTACACTTTAAGCGTAGAAAAACATTTTACATTAATTAATATTGGGAAACTCGAACGTATAGGAAGTTTTTATCATTGATATTATATCTGTTTGCTTTAAAGCCCTTTAAAAGTATACCTTAAATTTTAAATTACAGATGTAGGTTAATGTCTAAATGTCTAAAATAAATGTATATTTAATAAACATAACAAGTACATTCTATAGAAGGATTTCACTTAATCTAACAATATTTGCAAATAAAATTAGACGTAGCATATGACTCCAACTTACCACATCAAATTTATTGTTGCTGCATGTAACTCATCTCGGCATTAGTAAAACAGTTAGCATGTCGACTGCGGTAGTCCAGGTAGGGAGTTTGAGCTTGAGTTTGGCGAAAAGCGGTGTATGTGCAGTGCGGTAAGGATTTATTTGGTAGGGATAGTGTGTGAAGTTCGTATGCTGTCTGTATGGTTCACCTGTTTTGTATTGTGTATTGAGGTAACTGGGGTTTCATCTAAAGTTAGTGTAAAGAAAAGCTCGGTAATCTATAAAATGCTGAATGCAGATCTGGTATGTCTAATGTTTTATGGTGGGAACCTTTGATTCGACATCTAAGGGAGCTCAGTAGCTTCGCAGAGTTTCAGTCATTCGGTCCTGAAGGAGACTGCAACATTCTACTCGGATAGATTGGGCGTATGGTAGTCTAGGAAGTTTGGATGCTGGAAGAGGATTGATTAGATTTTCATGGGTTTAATAGAGCTTCATTATCTTTTGGGTCAGGTGGAGAAGTTCAATAGTTTTTTTTGAAATGGTACTTTTCGACTTTTTGCTGCTCCGATGCACTGCTCATAAAACAGTTTCATTCACAAACTGCGCGACGGGGTCACTCCGGGTTGTGCAAATGTAGAAATGCCACAAGAGACTATACGATTAGAGTTGAAAAATCATTTCCTACTTTGACCTGTGCTATCCGGTTAGTGAGGTACTAGAGCAGGAGTTTAGAAGAGTGGACTAGGATACCGACTGTACGGATTTTGTCACCGTGTGTCCAGAGCGATCGCTAGGTTGCACTGATTGTGATTAAATGCCCTGGTGGTACCTGTGAGCAGCTTCAACAACAGATCGTAGCACGTTCGATCGGGTTTAAAATCTAATTGGATATCAGGAAGAATATGTGTCGTCTTGGTAGAATCTGCTCAAAGCGCTTTTCTAGACAATTTATAAAGGACATGAGTCTATGAAAAAGGGGAGATGGTAAGTCTGAGTATGGTTTGGTTAGCATGACCGCGAGCGCAGATTCCTAAGCCGCCGAGAAATAGGAAAGTGTAATACATTTCTTGTACGTTCGTTAGTAGCTGTACCAATACCTCAGTGTTCGTTTAGCGTACTGATCTGTATGTAATAATGGTAATTGTAAAAATTTGGTGTGCATATGTTTGAGTTTTTGTTTCGGTGCAGGAGAAGATAACTATGTTACGTTATGTTATTGCGTCGAGTATCGTATCCATGAGGAAATATTTAGGGATTGGATAGATGAAGGAACGGGATGTTGAGTCATTGATACGGTCAGTCTTGGCTGACCGGTCAATAAATACTTGGAAGAGGGTACCTGTTAGTAAACAGTGTTTAATTTAGGGGGTTTCGCGTCTGGTATTCGTGTAAGGCGAGTGTCATCTGCATCGTATTCAGAATATGAGACAATTGCATATAGGGATGCTGTCTTTTACGGGGAACTGTAAGGTTTCCGACGCTTCTGGCGTTGAAACGAAAAGGATAGATAAACTTCCTCGCAATTTCTACACTTCGCTTGAAGGATGGATTTACATGAGAAGGGTTTTTGAGTATTGGGGCATCGGATGGCGCAGGAACTTGATTCCGCAGTATAACTACCTATTTGCGTGCAGGTAGAGAAATATTTGGTGAATGGCGATTGGATTAGCGAAGAGTTGCATTCGTAGGGTCCTCCGAAGACGGCGCCATTTGCAACCAGGTACTTGAGGGTAGTTTTCAATTTGGTAATGAGACAGATAAGGGAGTAGGTGTATTGGTAGTCTTTGTGATTATTCGTATTGCTTTGTGCAGAGTAATTGAATCGGTGACCTGTAGACCATACATATGCTTATTCACGTGACGCAGGAAGAAACGTAGTAGTTTTGGAGGGAGGGTAGGAAAATTGGACGAAGGTGACCCTATGTTCATAGACAGAACATCGCCGCATAAACTGCGTACCATCCGGTAAAGGGAGGGTAGTGTCAAGTTACATGGTTGTGGGTGGTCGGGTGGCTTCGGGAGTTGGAGTTGGGGAAAAAACAATTGGTGTTAGTTACGGTGTTGAGATATGGGGGTAGACAGAATTGTGTGTATCATAACAGCGGGAATCCGACGAGGTACGGAGTTGATGGCGACGTCCACCTTGCTTCAGTGATGCGGAGTGCTGTGTCCTAGATACGCTCCTCATAATAATACACGGTCTTTTGTGCTTTTTCAGTGTATATGTACTTCCTATCTTCTTCAGTATGCTGTTTCTCACTCCTGTACCTCGACTTCGTAGTCTCCTAGTCCTGATGAGACCGTAGCAGTGACGACTGGTTTCTTTTGAAAAAGATGAACGTCTCCGATGTAGCGCGGAATGTTCAATTAAACGAATTCTTGAGTTATATTTATTTTTAGTTACTTTATTTTAATTTAAACGCTCACGATGGTAACATTAAAGGTGGTATGTACTGAAGTTGGCACATATACAGTAAATGTTATAACGGTACATATTTTACCAAAACGCTAGTATAATTATGGTAGCGGGCCAGCAAGCCTATTTAACAATGTGCGGTGCAGGTAACACCAAAGTGGCTTTGTTAGTAGATCGAGTATGGAACACACATTTACAATATTAAATTGGTCATGTAATATTGAACAATATAAGACGTAGAACGTAAGTATTCCTACACATATAAGGTGCATTTCAGTCAAGGCTTACTGGAACCACGCTACTAAGGATGTGTGTAAATCTGGATCAGAATTCGTAACAGCATCGTATGTTCTAAGGGTGAATATTGCGTAGAAGAAGTTACATAGATTAATATTGGAGAGTTAGAGGAAAAGGTAGTGACAATGCAAAATTTGACAACGTGTTTGTTAATACACGAGATAGATGGTAAATGAGGTATTAAAAAGATAATTACGAGATTATAATTAAGTTGTTACGTTTTTAATAAACTTTGTCACGTAACACAGCTAGTTCAGATTTAGTATGACAAAACAGAAGTGAGCGTTGAAAATATTTTGCTTAGGCAGATAAAGCATTTCTTTCTTTATACTTTAAAATAAATTAAACACTTCTGCACTAACTAATAATTATGCTAAATCGTTGGAAACTCTTAAACACAAACAATATAGTTCGTTGCTCCAATATCTAAATGTAGTACTTTACTCAGTTTAACGAACTCTATTTATGAGATTAAACGCAATTCTAGAATGATATAACGTTTCGAAAATATTGTATGATTCTGAATGGGTAGAAGCAATCGTGTAGTAACAACATTTTAAATACTTAAAGACGAAGATGTCTCATAACACCCGAAAAAATCAGGAACACAAAATAACTTACCCTCCTATCCGGTAATAGCACCAACTTGAACACAGAGATTCGTATTCAATAAAGACGATAAGGAATCAACCGATAAATAGTAACAAATTTTGTGTTAAACAGTAACTTTTCTAAGAAGGGAATATTAATTAAATAAACAATACGAAACAGTAGAATATTTCGTAAATAGTAAAGTTTCGGTGAAAGCTTGTACCATACTGTCAAAAAGTTACATGAATATAAATCTCATTAATATTGAATAATGCCTTTCTAAATTACCTTAAATGTATCGTGAAATATAAATGAAAGGATTGCAATTAATTGCAGAAGGCAAAATCTCGGAACGAAATATAAGTTTTAGTTCAACCGGTACAATATGGAAACCAAAAAAAAATGAAATAATTTTTTTAGGATAATTATGCTACTTTCTTTATTATAAGTTCATTACGAAAATAGGCAACAGTGTAATGATGTGTGGGTGTGTGGGTGTGTGGGTACCATAATAAGCCGTTAGTTTATTGGTAATTTCCTGATTTTTAGTTTTGGAACACCTGCTTCTTGTTTCTACGCTTTTAATGAATTTATTTTATATTTTTGCTGATTTTAATTTATGTATAGCATGTCCTTCTTCTACTATATCAGTTTACGTATCATTAACCCCCTAGTTAGTTCTATGCCTTATTTTGTAGTTGCCAGACCTTGAACGTATCTAACAGTGTAATTTTATTTAATATACAAGTGTATATAATATAATACTAATAGCAGGCTTATGTTTATGTTTGAATTTTTCAAGTTTGACAAAATTGTTTACTACATCTTTAACAATTTTTAACAAACATTACTACTGACGAAGATAACTGTAAGTGTTATCGAAACGTTTAGATTGTATAATTTAAAGTACACCATTAAAAAATCCCAAAAAGGATAAGTATTTTATTATGAGTGTTAATGGTGAAAGTTTACATTTTCATATACAAGTGTATATGTGTAAAAATAAAACTTTAAATTAAGAACCGAGGTATAGCACATGGGTACACTTTTGGTGCGTTTCTTTCAACAACACGATATATATCGAAACAAAATAGCTGACATTTCATTTATTTTTTGGAAATAAATGTAATTGACCACATGACACCGTATGTGCGCAGTTGCTTTACACAATTTTGGTGATTAACCAAAAAAAATTTTTGATTTTGATTCTGTACCAAAACTCTAGTACGCAAAAGTATCGTTAAAAAATCTATTGAACTATAAAAGGTTTAACCTTAAAGTGTAGAAATAACAAAGAATTTGTTTAACTAACTTAGCTGAGTAACTGTGTAAACTTCCCTGGTGCAATGGGGTAAAGTCTAAAGTTAAATAGCGCAAAGTAATAATTGTGCTAGAAGTTGAATGCGTTGAATTATTACATAAACAAATAAAGGCGATTATCAAAGATAGTTGTTAACCGATGATAATTAATACGCAGAACAGGGAATTAGTTACTATTATATAGGGTGTTTCGGGAGAAGAGTAAATTATTTTAAGGGGGTGATATGAAGGTCAAAATAAACAAAACATGTTAACATACTTAGATGGGAATCTTAATAGTTTTAAAATATTCAGTAGTTTCACAAAATGTGTAATTAATGAAAACAACAAATACCAAACATCGCATGTACTCTTATTATGTTACACGGCCTAATTCGCACTAATTCGTCGCGTATCTTATTAAACGAAGTGGGTTGCAACGCTACCTCAATGGTGAGAGCCGTAGGTCGTCGTAAGATGTAAACTAGCTGAAGAACAACTTCAAACTTACTGTAAACTAATCTTTAAAAACAGACAATTCAAAGGCAATAAGCATGTTACAACCAATTGTAACGGTAGTTCATGTTTACTTGAGAAAATAATATTTGATAAAGTACAAACACTTTCATCTTCTTTCTTATTTCTTTCACTTTAAATTTCAACAGCACCCTTAAATTTCTTTAAATATGCTCATTCAACCTATTTACATTCAAAATAGTAAATAAAAAATCGTTAATTAAATTTAGAACATGTCTTCACCAATGAATACTTCAGAGAAATATAATTACCCAACCTTTTCTAATTCACCTCGTACACTTTATGTATATTATTACTTAAACAACAATAAAAAGAAATCAAACAACATTGACTTAACTACAAAATTATATTGAAAATGCATAATCTAATTTTTGCTTATTAAATAATATATATAAATATATATATATATATATATATATATATATATATATATATATATATATATATATATATATATATATATATATATATATATATATATATATATATATATATATATATATATATATAATACATTAATAGTCATTATCTACCAAAAAAGCTTTTCTTTCATTTACTAAAAATATGGTTAATAATAATAATAATGATGCAAGACCTGGAGGTCGTTTTAAAACATTAAATAATGTAATAATCCCTTTGTGTACTATAATATTTGTCATACGTAAAAGTTCTGTTAATAATCACTTGAATCAATCACTCTGAAATAAATTACGCTAAATAGGTATTTTTTGAAAAAAGAGGAAATATCTCAACATTTAATACATATATGGGATAAAGAAAATACTAAGTCTGAACCACCTACACTACGTTCTACATGGCAATGAATATCGATACTCCTATTTGTGCATAAAAAACCGAGAAAAATAAAAAGGCTTGGTACTTAAAGTTAAAGATCTCAAGCTTTTTGCTTTAATCTGTGTATCATAGTATCCCCAGATGCGGGTCACTATATTCTTCAACTAGTCTAGAACGTTTACCCGGCAACCAACGCTTAAGGCCCACGATATGACAATAACTCCCGTTAATATGGATGATATAGGTCGATCACTCTGTCGCTCGATAAGAGCTATTCCACTGACTGATATTTTTGCTCAAATATCCACACTGCAATCATTTACATAATATGAGGGTTTACCGCTGATAACCTCTTGAATATGGTTTGTTAAATACACTTTGTTACATGATCAAATGGCACCAGAGTCTGCAGTTTAAGCATATTGTCGACTAACTACAAAGGAAGTTGGGCGGGTTCGAGCTAAGACGTAAAATGGCTGAAATTTGACTACAAATATCTCAAACTAGACTAAAATATAGTGGGAATAAGCGTCCTGAGAGTGCCACCAAATCCTAAGCTTATCTGGAAAATTGTCTTAAGCTGAACTAATACTTGTAATTATCACCAATAATTGAAAATAAATTAATAGGGTCCAATTTGTACAAATAATGGTTACATCCATTCATTTTTTTAATACGAAACCACTTTTATCTGTCCTAAAATAATATAAGCGCGTAATTTGGCAGTTATGCTTCATCAAACTATCGTTTGAAATTTTAGAATTAATATTTTAAACTTCGCTTGCCCACCACATAACCCCGACTTGACCCACCCTGGTAGAATTTCCAGCGGAACTGCTCCAACAGCAGTTTCAGAATTAAAAACAGCAATAGAATCATTCTTCCAAAATTTACACCAGCCTTTATTTAAAGACATAGTATCCAATCTTGGAACAAGATGATGGTTATGTGGAGCATTTCATACATCAATAATTATTATCTTTGTATACATTTATACACAATTCTAGTTTGACATTTTAATAATAAATTAATTTTTGAGTTTCAACATCTATTATTTACTGTCATACTGTACTTGTACAATATTCGATTTCAACATAACTATACGCAAAATTGCAATCTTAATTCGGAACCAGCAGACAGAACATTTGTATTGATTGAACATGGTAATCTAGCAAACTTTTTTCCAAATCGTTGCATATAAAGTATTAATTTCGGTTGTAGTGCGTCATGTACTTCTAGAGCTTATACGCATTCCATTCTCGCGAATACTAGTGAATGCTTTTCTATTCAGAATTCTTCTATTCGGGAAAACACTCTGATACCCATTAACTGCTGTACACCACTGCAGATTCTGTAACTATATGTTAGTATTATTCTGTATGGCTAAATGTATCAGACACTTACTAAATCGATCATTAAATTTTTAAGTTATTAATGGATATTTGCAAAATAATGACCCAAGATTTTGGTGACACCATTGCTCTGTTATTTTGTTTTAATGCCTAATGCGCGTAAAGATCAGTTGTTATACGAGTTATGTTTTAGGGGACGTAAAACAAATAACTAAATACTTTAAAAAACGATCTAGCTTTGTATCTAAATATATTGGCTTATTTTTACTTTCTGAAGACCTACTTCAAATACTTCTCTCCTCTTGAAACACCCTGTATAGTTCAGATATGTAGTATACGGTATGCACGTTAACATGTTAAGCGCGGATTACTTTTATTGAACTTTATGTAGACAAAGTAAGTGTTTCCATTGTATCACTTCTGACTCTATGCTATTACATACTATTGTATGTGTACAACCAAAACCAAAACGGCTAAAAGGAAATTAATTTTTATTTGAACATTAAGTATATGATGGATTGCATTAACACCAGATGAAAAGTTATTCATAAACTTAGGAATTAGTGAAGTCAAATTAAAGAAAACAAAAGCTAGAATCGAATGGTATTAGATAATTCATCTAAATGCCCGTGTACATTACAAATTCATACCAATGCCCAGAGGCGGATTACGTTTGGCACGTGCCTATAGACGCGCAAAGAAAAACGCACAATCGCACTATTCGCTATAAATTTTATATTAAGGGAAAAAAGCGCGTGAACATAATTAAAGTGGTACGTGCACGAAAATCTGAATGTATGTTGCGTAGATATAGGTAAAAAAAATTGTTTCATTTCACGCCCGTTAAAAAAATAGCAAGTTTAATCAACTACTGTACCTGTTAAATAAACATGATTATAATAAGGGTCTTAAGTGTCAGTTTGATGTCGCTGACTAACTTGTTTCAGTGGAAAATTAGACACAGTGGAAAAATGTTATTATTCACATTAGCATTAAAATTGCAATGCAGCATAATACCTAATTTCTTAATCGCATAAATAGTATAATTAAAGGGTAGGTAACGCCCCCCCCTCACGGATAAAAATATCAAAGCACAAAGTGGTACCGATTACCCGCTTCACCTGCAAGATACCGACGTCGGCGTCCAGTCTACAACGTAGAACAAGCATCTTTCTCATTCGGCATTTCTAACTAGTATTTCGTCATTTAAACATCAAACAGAATATTAACGAGGTACCTAATCCTAATAATAATATTACAAAACGCGTATGCAAATAAAAGCAAAGAAATGAGCAAGACGAAAAAGATGTTGCTGAATTTCAAAAATTGGCGAAATAAAAACAAGGGCAATTCGGTAAACTTTGCAAGAAAGAAAAGAAGATAGTCTAGAACCACCATGATCGCAGCAAAAAAGCACTATCGAAATAGAACCAACAATAGAACAAAGTTACAGTGGTGATAGAGGTGAGCGACTGTTGTTATTGCGCATATAGTACACGATAGGGAGTGAGGGTGAGGTTTTTCGAGCGGTTACTACTTTTGTGTGAAACCTAGAAAACGCCACTACTAACAGATCTATCGTATCCCCAAGTTATAGAGCGTTCTATAATAAATCATTTTTTTCATCCCCATCGCTAGTGTAACTGAGATTTGAAAACAAAATTAAGCAATGTTAGTTGTCTTAAGGTCAACTTACTTAACTAGCTAATTAGTGGATTTTACCAGACCCGTTAGAGTTAATTGAATAGTGAAAGTTTGTTATTACTGTTACATAGGCGTGGGGAAATCCAGAAAATAGCTATGTTAATCGAGAACAAGTCCCGGCGTACTATACTGCCCCATGTGATAGTATGAGGGCTCCCATACGATTTCAAATTTCCTGACATGGGGTGCCGATAAGGGGCAAAGACCCTAACACAACCTCCTATACATGGCTTATGAGATAGTATGAGCGCTCACCCCATACCATTTCAAATTTCCCGCCAAAAAAAAAACGGCCGAGGGCTTTGATTATGACTCATACTTAAAATAATTGGGTCCCAGAGGGCAGGTTCCGAAGGCCTACACCTGAACGGCCGAGAGTTCTGATTATGACTCATTTCCAACGTGCTATACTGGTCTTACGAGATAGTATGAGGTCCCCCATATCATTTCAAATTTTATGAATTTTTTTAAGGATAGCTTTTACAGCAGAACGGTCATTTTCTGTACTAAAAAGAATAAAATCTTAGGGCATCAATGAGTGAAGAACGTTTAATTGTTTAGCAATACTTAATATAAGTGCAGATGTGATCTACAGTGATAAATTTAATTTTGAAAGTTTCAATAAAGAAATCTAAATACAAAAAGCAAAAAAAAAAGTTTTTTTGATTTTCGCATTGTATACATTTACGTTCCAGGCCTATGCTTGCCTTTTATTTTTTATTATATTTTTGTTTGTTTTTTTGCCGAGCTTTGTGTTCATTATTGTGATGATTGTATTTGAAGTTTGACTTTTGTGTTTTATTTATTATTTTGCTTATTAATAAACATGTAAAAATAAGACTTTCCATTTGGAGGCTTTTAGGTCTTCAGCGAGGCTCAGACTTGAGGCGCTCTAAACTCCCCACTGTCGATGCCACATTTAGTATACCACACAATGCCAAACTTAGGCATGTGCATAAATGAGACGAACCATTGTAATTAAATTTAGTTCTGATATGTTCTGTAGTCCATGAATAAATGGTACATACTCAATATTCCACGATTTAAAAAAATTGCTGGCTGTTAAAATTATCGATAATTGTTTGGTAGTTTAAGCAATACATAATCGTTATTTAAGAAGCGATTAATAATCGTTATATTTTAACACGTGAGCCAAGCAAACGTGTTAATGGTCGACATTACTAATTGCCAATTACATACATATGAGTTAGTTACAATATTTTTTCATCAACAGTATACCTGATCAAAATGATAAAAATATTTTTAAAATCGTTGTATGTAACCAAACATGCGAGCAGTTCATAAAATAAATGACCGTTTATGAAATTTATGAGAAATATGTCAAAAAGTTACTTCTTATTCTGATATAAGTAAAAATGCTTAATCTTTGTTGGTGGTAGTTATATTAGTAATATGTAGTGTAGGTTACTATATTTGATATATGTAATGTCGGTTACCTATATTAATAGAGGCAAAATGGACAAAAATGATTTGAAAATCATTTCTTAGTTTTTCAAAGAATATAATTCATTAATGAGTTTACTAATAAATGTTTGGCGGAAAATGTGTTTATGACTAATATTCTAAAGAGTATAAGTGTTTAACAATGATAAATTTTAAAAAAAGTACTGAATCAAAACTTCACAGCTCGGATGAAGGTAACCATTACTGTTATCCCTCCTGAACTATCTATTTCAATGAATAGAAACAGTGATAGTAAATGAAAAACCATAAGTATGGATTTCTAACTTAAAACCCCTCATTTAAGGCCTGCTATAAATAATTATGTGCGTAATATCATACTTTATAACAGCACACGGATAATAACAGATATGGTTAAATACATATAATTATCAAGTAATAACTATATCTAGTGTGGTCAGATCGATATGTCTCCCTTAATCAGATCTGACATATACAACGATGTATTTCAAGCGTTAATATTCAGTCTTCCTGAAAGCGTATAAGATGATGGAGACTATCTGATATAAATCGTTACTGAGTTGAATTAATCAATCGTTTGTGGTACAAGTATACTAAATGTAACATAATACTCATAAATGTAAATTAGAAACCATATAATTAAGATGCACTTAAAAAAACACAGTGTAATTTTAATTTTTAGATCACATCAGATGCATAAGTTTATAGTTATAGCTGTTTCTGTACGTTTAGTATTTCATGAGAGAAATTTTCATCGAATTTAACGCAATATTACTTATAACTAGAAATCATCCGTGACATTTAAGTGGAACAGTAACGTTTACGTTTAATCAAGTTAGGAAACCTTCAGCAGAAATGTTCAAATGTAGAAACCTGTTTCGTGCACCTATAAATTTGCATACGCTGTTACTCTCAGATGCAGTTTCAATACTAATTTAATACAATCAATACTGACACAGATGGACATGCAAATTATTTTAACGGGCAATATACAGATCAGCAATTAAAGAACATATTACGAGTTTCGAGATTTTCACAAATATCATGTAGCTGCATTTCGTACTACTGGTATCAAATTTACTTTACTGAAAGTATCAGTTCGTAACTGGCATAAAACTGTAACAAGTAAAGTTGCATTTAAAACACGTACCTATAAACGCAGACCGCATATATACAGCGTTCAAAAAACAAATGTTTTATTACTGAGCCACCTAGTGATTAGAATTCCATTAAAATTAAACTTTATATACAGGGTGTCTAATAATGAGCTGTACACAGAACCATGGTAGAACCCTGACCTAAAATTATGATGATTCGCCAAATATGACCTTAGTAAAATGTTGATAATTAACAAGTTACAGGGTTATGAAAATGTAAACTTTCACCATTAACACTCATAATAAAATACTTATCTAGTTTGGGTTTTTTTAATGGTGTACTTTAAATTATACAATCTAAACGTTTCGATAACACTTACAGTTATCTTCGTCAGTAGTAATTTTTGTTAAAAAAACCCCAAAAAGATAAGTTACAGGGTGTTAAAATTAAAAATTGTTAAACTTTTAATGGCTCTAACTTTTTTAATACCCTGTATTTTTGTACTAAATTTACTAGAAAGTTTTACTGACCTAAGGCGCACCCAACCGTATAACATTCTGTTAAATCGCTTTTGCTAGTGGCGTACAACATGAATGATAATCCATTTCACTCCTTCTAAACAATTGTGTGAATATCAATTTCAACCATAAATTGGATAATTATCGATATATGAACCATTAAAGTGGTAAAAACACAGTAATTATAATTTATTTTTCTTAGCCGCAATACTTTGCTAAAAGTCATGTTTGTTAAATCGTCATAATTTTAGGCAAGGATTGCTCTGTTTATAATTCATTATTTTGGTTTTAAATTTATTCTTGTTAGGAATCCAGAATAATGAAATAAGAATAATAATAATACATGGTTTTCCTTCTTGATACCAAATGTACTGTGGATAGGCAGAAATATATGTTTTTAGTGGTTAATATCTCGATAATTATCCACTTTATGGGTTCTTAACAAAAGTACATATTTTACGTAAAACACATTAGAAAATATGATTTTGTAGTTGAAATAGGTATTCTCAGTGGCATAATATTCAGGAGGGGCTATCATTCATGTTGTACGCCACTGGAAAGAGCGATTTAACCTATTGTTCTATGGTTGGGTGCGCCAGTAAAATTTTCCACTAAATTTAGTACAAAAATACAGGGTATTAAAAAAGTTAGAGCCATTAACAATTTAATAATTTTCAGCTTTAACACCCTGTAACTTGTTCATTATCAACATTTTACTAAAGTCATATTTGGCAAATCATCATATTTTTATGTTAGGAGTATACCATGGTTCGGTGTACAATTCATTATGGGATTCCTTGTATATAACTATATGTATTTACATACAGGGTGTAAATGAAATACACCGACAAACTTTAGGAGGTTGTTCCTGGCGTCAACAAAAAAAGTTCTTATGAGCGCGTGTCCTAAAATGCACCGTTTTCCGTCTGTCCGTCTGTCAGTGTTTTTTACATTATAATTTCTTTCTAAGCAGCCATTAAAGGTAGAAAGTTTAAATTTTCAACGTACGCTATACTCGCAAGTACCTTTAATTTAAAGAAAACTTTTTTTATTTTCTAACAAAATTCAAAATTACGGCTTGTTAAAGACTTTAATGTTGAACTCCTTAAAAACCCTGTATAAAAATTTTTCAAATTTTATAAAATTGTAGTATTCTGCATGTGCTAACAAAATGGAATAAAAACATCTCTGCATTATTTTGCAAGTTTTAAACTGTCATTATTAAGAAATACTCAACAACTTGAAAGTATGTACAACAATGATTTCCAAACCTTACAACAAATGTTACAACTGAATTGTAAAAAAACAATCTGGATCAGATAAGTGATTAATTGCTTTGTTTATTTTGGACTAGATATAATTGTTTACTTTCATTTGTATTGAAAATTTTTTATTGATATGGTTCTTATCCCATTTAAGACAGCAGGTTATCCATTTCACCATCAAGCTGACATTATATTTATGTATGGATAAGCTGACGGTAATGGTCGTCTAGCAGCCAGTCTGTATTAAGAATCATTTCCATATCAACAACAACCCATCCACTCCAGATTTGCAGCTGTTTTCCACCGACTTAAGGAGACTGACACTTCTTTACTTCCATCGCAGACCGAGGTGTACGCAGACAATGTAGAACTCCTGATTTGTAAGACCACATCTTACAACAAGTCGAGGAAGATCCAACGTAGACCACATGACAGTATGATGACTTCTACATGGATAGTTGTTATATCCATACCATTTTCAGCGCGGACAAGCTCTTTGCCCTGTTGACAAGCTAACAAGCCTGGCTTTATATCATTAGTTATGTTTACAGATTAAGCTTGTTTCAATCGAAATGAAACAACGAACTACCACAATACGCATCAATGGGCTCATGAAAACCCACACGAAATTCGTGAAGGAGGACATTAGCAGCAGTTTAAAATAAATGTTTGGGCAGGCGTACTTGGAGACTGTTTATTAGGTTCTATAGTATTACCTGACAGGGTGTGAGAGTAAATTGTTGGTTCATGCATGATGGAGTTCCTCCGCATTTTAGACTGAACATCAGACTCTTTCTGGATCAAACTTATGGTGAAAGCTGGATAGAGAGAGGAGGGCCTGTATTATGGCCGCCTCGGTCGCCTGATCCGAACCCAATTTATTTCTCTGTTTGGGGTCATTTAAAAACTAGCATACGAAAGACCTGTTAACACCAGATATGACCTTTTACAGCGTATCACTGCGGCTTGTAACACCATAAGGAATACATCAGGAATATTCGAAAGAACTCGACAATCAATAACCAGACGTGTTAATGCATGCATCTCACCAAATGGAAGACACGTCGAACATTTGTTGTAAAGTGATCCGTACGGTTTGGAAATCATAGTTGTACTTTTAAGTTGTCGTAATAATGACTTGCAAAATACTGTAGAGATATTTTTGTTCCATTTTGTTAGCACATGCAGAATACTGTAATTTTATAAAACTTGAAAACTTGTCAATTTTACATGCAACTAGATTATGAAAAATGTCACAACTTTTTCCCTTCGTGTGCGATTTCAATAAATGAGGTAGGTATTGTTCAATACCTACAATTTATAATATTTTATGAATCTAGTAACATTTTTATACAGGGTGTGGTTTTCATGAAATTCAACACTAAGTCTTTAACAAGCCGTCATTTTGGATTTAGTTCGAAAATAAAACTTAAGTTTTCTTTAAATTAAAGGTACTTAATTGCTACTTAGAAAAAAATTATAATGTAAAAAACACAGACAGACGGATAGACTGAAACGATGGATTTTAGAACATGCGCTTATGAGAACTTAGTTTGTTTTGAACCTAGGGACAACCTCCTGAGGTTTATCGTTGTATTTCAGTTACACCATTATATATATATATATATATATATATATATATATATATATATATATATATATATATATATATATATATATACAGGGACCGCCATAAAATTGGACCCATATGGGTAAAATTTTATTATTGAAATTTCTGAAAAACTCTATTGTCGGTTCTCAAAAATTTATTGTGACATTTGTTACGTGACCATATATTTGGCGGGAATCTTAAAAAATATTAACTGTGATGCTGAAAAATGAGTCCAATTGATAGGATATCGAAAAATTGTATTAAGAAAATGTACTATATACGAATTTTCAACCAAATCAGAAATAAAAATAAAAAAACAATTTATTCCCCTCTACTTTTATTAACAAACATCATAAAATCTTGCTTTACCCGGAAATAGTTTTAATGACATAAATTACATAATTTTATGTCAAAATTAATGAAACATTTGTAAAATAAATAATTTGTGAGAGGAAAATTTAAAAAATACGATTTAGCCTCGTCAATGATTGTGTTCATGCCCTGTATATTGAATCGCATAAGCTGATCTAATATTTTTAACCGGTAAATATAGTGTAAACGAACTAAGATCTTTAATTAAAACTTAACAACTCATTGTTTATCCTTATTAAATTTAATATTGGTTAGTACATTTGAAATTAGTGATATTTTTGAATTTAATAGGTTGGCTTTGGAAGAATCAAATATTTGGGCTTTAAAAATGAAAATTATTATCTTTAAAGTGCACCTCATGGTTTGAGATACCTAAAATTATGTAATTTATGTTATTGAAACTATTTCCACAAGATTTTATGATTTTTTGGTAATAAAAGTAGAGGGGAATAAATGGTATTTTTTTAATGATTTGGTTGAAAATTGGTATTTAGGGTCTTTGTTGCATTCTAAATATGTTTTCTTAATATAATTTTTCGATATCTTGTCAATTTGACCCATATCCGGCATCACAGTTAACATTTTCCAAATTCCTGCCAAATCTATGGGCACGTGACAAATGTCACAATGGATTTTTTGTTGCCAGACATCCAGAAACGAAACGCCAATAGAGTTTTTCATAAATTTCAATAATAAAATTTTTCCATTTGTCCAACTATATATATACGCGTTAACTGGTTGTTAAGTTACTATTTATGGATCCGTTAAGCGCGCCCGCAGTACCACCCAGGTTTAACACGTAACTGATGTAAATTTTTTAGTTTAATAATATTAGTAACATACGAAAAGCTTTAATTATGAACTTTGTATTCATGGTAAAGGGATACATATTTTTTATGTACATGTTTCCTTCGATATTGATTTTGTCGATTTCAATTTTCTTCATTGACTCAATAATGCCTCATGCAATTGCTGTTATCCTGATATGTCATTGTTCAGGAACTTTTTTACGACAAAATTGTTGCTGCTAACAGAAACTTCCGATTTTCATTTGTTCTCAAGTTATCAGCGCTATCTTTTGTTTTTCAAATGACGGCCATTTTCAGTTTTTGATCAGTTAGATAGCCCTCGAAAGGGGCTTTTCAATGAGGTGAAAAGTGCCCTAAAAATCTTAATTTCTAGGAGAGTTGTTAACAAAAAATGTATTTGACTATGGTAGGCTATGACAGAAAACTTCAGTGTGATATAGATGATAAGATATGTCAATATTCACATGTAAAAGGGGAATTGGTGAGTGAGTCGGAACTTTGTGTACTAGCGATTGATGAGTAATCACCGTTAACCGCCGTTATTAATAAGTACTGATAATGGCACATAAATTTTCAAATGAAGAAATAGTTGATATGTCTATTTCAAAACAAATCTAAACTCGAACAATGCTTGCACGAGTTATGCTCAGTATTTTCTGGAACCGTACAACATTTAATAGAATCTGATATTTAGTGAACTTTGGAAACTTTGAATAGAAGAGAGATAGAGAGAGAGAGAGAGAGAAACGATGCTGATACACGAGAAAATATTGTTGTGCAAAGTGTTGCGAACAATACAAGTACGTCAGTTCGTCAACTCGCTCAAAAAACTGGAATTCCGAAATCAAAATATTGAAGAGAAAGAATAGCACCCATACAAACCAACAATTGTACAAGGCTTAATCGATGATGACTATCATCTGAGATTACAATTAAGCAGGTGGTATCTGCAAAAATTTGAAGATAATACAGATTTCCCTTTAGACCATACTTTCTACTCTACTGATGAAACACGGTTCACGAGTTGTAAAGTGTACAATAGGCACTATCCTCATTGGTTTTTTAGAAATTAACATTTGGTAAATCAAGGAAGATTTCAAGTTTGATTTGGTTTTAATATCTAGTATGGTTTGATTGGTACTGGCATTTATTGACTTTATTTTGTTCTTATGAGTACTTGCCTTTCATAGTACATGACCACTTAATATGTCCTTTTATGTTTAATAACAATTTAACTGGAAACAGATATATGGAGGTACTAATGAACGACATAATCCCCGTTGAGACAAACTGTTAACCCTGGGAATATGCAAAACATCTGGTAAATCCAAAATTTTTTCAGAGAAAACTGATACAGTTATTTTAAATAATGGAACTGTACAGGGTGTCCCAACGATAGAGTAAAGTAAGTTTATGCTTAACTAGAATTATTTGTGTAAATATTGTATGGACCATGGGGTAGAGGTAAGAAGTGTGCATTTTTTTAAAATATTGGAAGTTATACAGGGTGTGCCAGAAAAGCAGGACATGAAAAAGTATGATTTTTTTAAATAGAACACCCCGTATTTGATTTTAGTTTTTAATTCTACGTGTCCATACAAACATATTTTGTCATACAAAAGATTGGCTGAAAGTTTTTAGTTCTTGAGATATTCGCGTTTAAAGATTATTATGGTCATTTTCGTGGGGTTGATGAATGGGCAATTGTTCCGTTATTTCACAACAAAAAAAATTGATATTTCGTGTGAAAAATGAGTGATATTATACTAACGTTTAGACCGAGTAGTATTTCTAATTTTCTCAACAGGGTGTTTGTTATAACCATTCAAATTTGAAAATTCTCAAATTAGAAAAAATCAGTTTTTTTTAATTGCACACCCTATATATTTTTATTTCATTTTATTCGGGATTAAAAAATCTATCATTTTTGTCAAATATATCCTATATCTATCTTTGATAGTTTTCGAGTAATTTCGATTTTTTCACACTAGCTACTTTATTTTCGATAACATTGCATTGCATGGATCTTGGTAGCCATGGAAAATAATAATTGCGTTACTAAGATACAAAGGTTTCCTACTTGTCAAAATAAGCACATATTAAATTTGTCGTTTTCGCATTTAACTTGTTATCAATTCTTGTATCAATTATGGATTATTCGACAAATGAATTAATTGATATGATATACGTGTTGGGCGAGGCTGAAAAAAACCCTTTATTGGCACAACGAATCTACAAAATGAAATAACCTGAACTTCGAATACCTACTACTGTTGGCTTGGAAAATTTGATGGATAGATTTGATTCTAGCGGTAGTGTTAAATACTCCAAACGTAAAGTTGTTAATAAAAGGGCAGCTAATGAAGAAAAAGAACTTGAAATATTATTAAATATTCAAGAAAATCCCCAAGTGAGTTATCCGAAGTGAGACAGAACATGAGAAAAAGGTTCAATATGTGTATTCAGCAAGAAGGCCGTCTATTTGAGCATTTACTAAGACGCAATGTTGAATAATTATTGAATTACTGTTTCTCATTAATAAAAACTGTTAATATTCTCGCTTAGGTGGTTTGTTTTATTTCGTCGCAATTGTTTTCCATGGCTACCACGATCCACAATAATGTTATAGTATCGTATGTAACGTAGCTAGTGAGAAAAATCGAAATTCCTCGAAAACTATCAAAGATAGATATAGGATATGTTTGACAAAATGATAGATTTTTAATCCCGAATAAAATGAAATAAAAATATATAGGGTGTGCAATTAAAAAACTGATTTTTTTAATTTGAGAATTTTCAAATTTGAATGGTTATAACAAACACCCTGTTGAGAAAATTAGAAATACTACTCGGTCTAAACGTTAGTATAATATCACTCATTTTTCACACGAAATATCAATTTTTTTTATTGTGAAATAACGGAACAATTGCCCATTCATCAACCCCACGAAAATGACCATAATAATCTTTAAACGCGAATATCTCAAGAACTAAAAACTTTCAGCCAATCTTTTGTATGACAAAATATGTTTGTATGGACACGTATAATTAAAAACTAAAATCAAATACGGGGTGTTCTATTTAAAAAATCATACTTTTTCACGTCCTGCTTTTCTGGCACACCCTGTATAACTTCCAATATTTAAAAAAAATGCACACTTCTTACCTCTACACCATGGTCCATACAATATTTACACAAATAATTCTAGTTAAGCATAAACTTACTTTACTCTATCGTTGGGACACCCTGTACAGTAGCCTGCGAAATCACCCGACCTTATCCCCCTTTATTTTTACCTATGGGCCACTAAAAACGAAGTATTAAATTTTGATCCTCCAGAGACTCAATAAATTTTGGAACAATGCTGGATGTGCTAGAACTATTAAATGAGAACACATTACATAGTGTTTGTAACTATGTTAGAACAAGGCGTGTGGAGCAGAATGCTAGCCATATTCAACAGCTTGTTTAAGTGAATTTGACCTTTTCATTTCGGAATGGAGGTTAATTAATTCTTCTGTTAATATCTCTCGCACAAAGTAACATTTTACAAACATGTTGTATTTCATTGAAAAGTTCTTCTCGAGGGATAATGAAAAACTAAAAATGGCCACCATTAAAAAACGAAAAATAGCGCTGATAACTTGTGAACAAATGCAAATCGAAGGTTTCTGTTACCAGCCACGAATTTGTCATAAAAGTGTCTGAACAATAGTAAAGTCCAAAACCGGTTGAATAAGGCGTTATTGAGTAACTGAAATGGGCAAATTTAATTTATTCAAAATACCTCAAATGTAGACACAAGTCTGTCTGAATACAAATTTGAAGACAAAGAGTTCATATGAATGTGGGTGAGCACCGGTTTTGATTTTGAGCTAGAGGGCGAAGGAACTAATAATATTATTCTAAACATTTCCAAAACTACACACTCGGTATATTCATTGTTATATTTTCCACATATGATTCCTTTAGGTGCATAATGCTTTCCAATGTTTTTTTAAATTGTACTCTATTGAGTTTTGTCTTACATCCAACACCGATATAGGTACATAAGGTTGTAGAATCGAGATTATTTTTCACTGTCGCTAAGTTGATATAATACACTATTTTACGACGTGTCGATCAAAATGGTCCGAACAGGGGCAGGACCGCATCCATGGCCGCTTAAACCTCTCGAAATTGGATTTTTCGATTTCGCATACAGGACATTTTAAATCTGTAGTACACCAAATCATATTCAAATTTGTATAGGATTTAAGAATAAGAATCATTCAATCACGTCAGACTATACGAAATAAGTTGGAAATTTTCGGGAGAATCCGACACTCAATTAAATTATACAAGCGATTTGCTTTTTTCGCCACCTATTGTATTGAAATTTTTAAAGAAAAATGTACCATTCGATATACTGGCTTTTAAATAACCACGGTTGATTGGTCTGAAAATATGAATATATTTAGAACAACAGTTATTTTTGTGCCAAGGGCGCAAAATGACAATATGACGACCGAAAGGAAAATTGGCGGGTGAAGCCACTTACGACCTAGATCGACAATCTTGGGGTCGCCAAAGACACTATGAGTCCGTGGCAGACAAAAAATTTTGTGCGTAACCGTAAAATTAATATGAATACAATGAAGTTACTTATGTGCACAATCAGTACTAATACTGCAAAGGTGCTGAAGAATCAACATAAAGTGTCATCTATCACATTGCTAGAAGTAATGGAGCGAACAGAAAGGTAATTCGCGTCCGCAACCTATGGAAACGGACAAAAATCTATTATGCATTCGCTCTCCATGGAAACTGACCTAAAATTGAATTTTGAAGTCGCTGTATGGGGTGCAAAATTACATTATGCAGACAGTTGTATAATTTTTTTTTTTTTTTTTTGATAACATATAGCTTGAAATTAAAGACGTTGTGGACTCATATGAAAGTTAACATATTATCGGTCAAAGCTACTGTGATATACTGGACCTGTAGAATTCCAGATTGGTGTCAACGTATTTGCAAAGAAAGAGGGTGTTTATTTACGTTTTATCAAATTTTACAAGCGCGGGAGAGGCAGAAGGTATTGCTAAAAAATTAAAAAGTTATTTTTGGTAATATAGTTTTGTATAATGCAACTGTTGTCCACTGTCGGTACAAGCACTATAGATGCTTTTTTCTCGCAATTTCACAAAGGTGTGGAGGTAGAAGATATTTCCAAATAATTAAAAAAAGTTTTTTGGGGAATATAGTTTTATATAACGCAACTCTTTCTCACTATTGCCAAAAGATATTTCAAATGTTTATTTATTCGCAATTTCACAATGGTGGGGGAGGCAGAAGATACTGTCAAAAAATAAAAATAAAATTTGGTAATATAGTTTTATATAACGCAAATTTTTCCCACTCTTGGTACAAGCATTTCAGACGATGATTTTTTTGCTTCACCCTAACACAGCGCACACGCACACAAGCACACATGCACACACGCACACACGCACACACACATACACACACACACACACACACACACACACACACACACACACACACACACGCACACACACAGGACTTACGCAGTGACGCACGGGGTCACTCGAGAAATAGATATACCGAAAATGATTAAGACTTCCATAATAGCGTTATTAGAAAAGAAAGGGAGAAATCCTTTACAAATTCAAAACTGGAGACCAATTTCCTTTCTAACAACCAATTATAAAACATTAGCGAAAACAATTCCCAACAGGTTGATGAATGTGATAGGACAACTAGTGCATACAAACCAATCATAGCGTTCCAGGTAGATCAATTTATGACAGCCTTCGCCTACAAAGAGAAATACTACACCAAGCAAGTGCAGAAAACCCACGTCTAGGAATTCGCTAGATTTAGAAAGCGAATATGACAATATTCGACATGATTATACTTTGTTTTATACTTGTTGGCAAAAATGAACTCCCCGAAACATCTCATTGACATAAGTAACTTACCAAAACCAAAAGGTTGGTGGTGCGGGAAATGAAAAATAGAACAGATTCACCAAATTGTCGAAGGACCTCTAAATCGTTAAAAATATTGTATGTAGTTTTTAGCGCTACGGAAAAAAAATCAATACATATAGCAGAAGAAGACCTAAAACAAAAAGTAGCAAGTGCAATAACAAACCGGAACCACAAAGCAAACATTCTATCATGTAGAGGACGGACAAAAGTAGGCAATGGGTGTATAGCCCCAATAACATGGCACACAATATCGGAAAAAGGTATGGAAATTACTCAAAGCAAACCGATTGATTTCGTATGGTGCAACAAAACACCGGAGTGACAGGAGAAACGTGTTATTACCAGTTCGATTAGGGGGTCGAGTCTAGTAAAAATAAAATCAAAGATGATATCATTCAGAACACTTACTGAAATTAACTTACTCAAAGATACAGAGAACATATGGGGGAAATTACTATACTACAACAATAAATATAAAAGCCAGAAATACACTGGCAAGAAGCTTATCATAAGCAAAAAGGCACAAGTTCAGCAGATACCACAAAATATGCAAAAAGCATAAGTAATGCCTGGAACACGGTATACTTAAAATTCAGCAACTTTCCTCTATGCCAAAACGACTTAAATATGTTACCCATGTGAATATTGTCCTTTTTGACAAAAACCCCTCGCAGAAGTAATATATAGCTATATTTGGCATAGATAGGACTTAAATCTGTATCGATAGAGTAACGTTCAAAGAAGAAATGTTCGCACAATACACAATACAGAAAAAAATAAGAAAATTATGTCAACTGGAAAAACATCTTAAACAACCTTCTCTAGGAATACACAGTGAAATAGCATCGAGATTTGCAAAAAACCGCTTACATGATATGTATCCACAACCACCACAAATATGTGTCTCAAGTGCAATGTAGAAGCAAATTCCTGGCACATAATTATTACATGTAAGCTCACAAATAAAACATTGAGTTTTGAAATTCAGAAAATAAATAATTTACTGAATTTTTCAAAAGTACCTGTGAAAGACATATCCTGCAGCTAACTTACTGCTAGTGTCGGCAATTAGTAATATTCACAAACAGTACGTAGCGTACATTAAAAATTCGATAACTAAGCCAAACTACGTCAGTAGTTATAAAAACAAAATAAAGTGATGGCTAATCACGGAATACCAGTGACGTGAAAAATTATAGAATCAATGACTTTTTAACAAAAAGTGGTGTATAAGGAACACTGTGTGTAGCATCAAAAACAATGAACTAATCTTGTGTTGTGATTTATACTAAAAAAGAAGATGAGACGTTAATAACAATCATTTACATAACAAGAAATTAAGTTTGTATTATGTAACAATATACTACAACACCACAAAATACTAATAATACTAATAATATTAACACACCCACACTCTCATGCACAAGCAACGCCACACACAGAGACAGACACACAGACACACAGACATACAGACACACAGACACACAGACACACAGAAACACAGACACACATTCACACAGACACACAGACACACAGGCACACAGACACACAGACACACAGACACACAGATACACATACACACAGACACGACACACAGACACACAGACACACAGACACACAGACACACAGACACACAGACACACAGACACACAGACACACAGACACACAGACACACAGACACACTGACACACAGACACACAGACTCGCAGACACACTGACACACACACACACAGACACACAGACACACAGACACACAGACACACAGACACACAGACACACAGACACACAGACACACAGACACACAGACACACAGACACACAGACACACAACGACACAGACACACAGACACACAGACACACAGACACACAGACACACAGACACACAGACACACAGACACACAGACACACAGACACACAGACACACAGACACACAGACACACAGACACACAGACACACAGACACAGACACAGACACACAGACACACAGACACACAGACACACAGACACACAGACACACAGACACACAGACACACAGACACACAGACACACAGACACACAGACACACAGACACACAGACACACAGACACACAGACACACAGACACACAGACACACAGACACACAGACACACGGGCACACGGGCACACGGGCACACGGGCACACGGACACACGGACACACGGACACACGGACACACGGACACACGGACACACGGACACACGGACACACGGACACACGGACACACGGACATACGGACACACAGACACACAGACACACAGACACACAGACACAAAGACACGCAGACACGCAGGTACGCAGACAGGCAGACGCAGACACGCAGACACGCAGACACGCAGACACGCAGACACGCAGACACGCAGACACGCAGACACGCAGACACGCAGACACTCAAACACTCAGACGGAGATGCAGACGCAGACGCAGACGCAGGCGCAGACGTAGGCGCAGACGCACACGCACACGCACACGCACACGCACACGCAGACGCAGACGCAGACGCAGACGCAGACGCAGACGCAGACGCAGACGCAGACGCAGACGCAGACGCAGACGCAGACGCAGACGCAGACGCAGACGCAGACGCAGACGCAGACGCAGACGCAGACGCAGACGCAGACGCAGACGCAGACGCAGACGCAGACGCAGACGCAGACGCAGACGCAGACGCGGACCCAAACGCAGACTCAGACTCAGGCGCAGACACAGAAGCAGACGCAGACAATTGCACGTGCATGTGCGCGCACGCACCCACATATGTATATGTTGTTTTGAAGGTAAAAATTGTTGTTTGTTTTTATACTTGGTACCATCTCTCGTCGACCATATGTTTTGTGTACTTTTTCAACAGGTTTATGTATTTTATAGTTAAGTATTCTTAAATTATTGATAGAAGCACTTTATCTATTTTTTCTTGCACGTACTTTGTGTACTCGATCAATACCATTCTTGTAGATATTAGTGTGCAGCTTTCTACTTTTCTTCCAGTCCTTCTTTACCTTCCTCCTGTAATCCAAATAGCTATTTATTCTGCTATAGTTCTCTAAATCGGCTTGTAAAATATTCTTTCTCTTTTCAAGATCGGGAATTCTGTTTTCACAATATAAATATACACTTTTGATAGTGTTACTACTAACACGATTTACAGTAGTTCCCTGATGAAAATCTTAGTATTCTAAGATATACTTGATTACATTTGAAATGCATATTGCCTTAGAATTATCATTAAAAGCAATTTGGAAAATATGTCGATAAACTGATAATTAACACGTATCTTTAAGCGAAACACCTTAATACGTCTACACGCATTCGAATACAAGTTTACATTTTTCAACTAAAAAGAGCTGTAATGAATGCATCGCAGAAGGAATATTATATTATACGTCCGATACATTTGTATATATCACGGATAGTGTTTTTAAAAGCAGATATTCACTTCTGTGCCTTCTGCTCCATCTAATACACAAAAAGTCTTTCCTGTATACATGTTGAACAGCAACACAGACGAGTGCGCTTAGATCGGTTACATTGATAATAACTATCTGTGAAAATCGTTAGTCGCATTTTCAAAAATGGAAATATCTAATTCTACACACAATTATTTTTATCTTATTCCATATGAAAGAAAACTCTCCAAATACATTTAGAAACTCGTAAAACAATTACAACTTTCCAAATTTCTTTTAAAACTTTTCCGCGTTCGTTTCTAAAAAAGTTTTGTTATTTTGCGTTATATTGTATTTTAATATGTCGGAATAATATGATCAGAATACGTACTCTGCATTTGATTTAAAACTTCAAACTGACATTTAAAGACATTTATATAAATTATGCGATCAGACATTTTTAGTTCCAGCTTGATCCACAATAGTAATTTTTCTCTTGTTGTACTCTTTTTTTCTAAATCAAAACACACAAAAGCTTTTTGTATTGATTCTGTAAAGGCGTATTAATGCTCTGACTGAGATGAAAACGGCTGGAAACCAATCTAACTGGTTGTCACCCACATTGAAATATAATGAAAATGCCCGTTTCTTTATGTTTGAATCTTTCGCATTATATATATATTTTTTAAATTCAAGATATAATTTTGTAGACATGGCACAATTGTAAATAATAAAAATATGGGATAAAAGGTTTGAATATTAAAGTTTTATACAAGATTTTATACCTACATCATTCGTGATTTATGAACGTTGTATTACAACGGCACAAAGGAAAGTATTTGTTTTTGCAAAATTGTAGTATTACTTTGTAATACTATAATATAGTATTCGACCACTTACATATACGTCTTACAGGTTTAGACAAGATATATATATATATATATATATATATATATATATATATATATATATATAAATATGAATATTGAATTGTACAAGGCATGTTTTGAAAAACCCAGAAAATCTGCATGTTACAACCACCTAAACGATGCGAAGTGCCAGGTATATTATAATAGTTAAATTGTGTACAGTATAAAGTTTAATTTTTATTAAAGATTCAGTTATGGGCTATAAATCGATAAATGTATAATTAACAGATTCTAATTACTTGAAAAGTTTATGAACGAACTTCCATCAGCTTTCCCTTTTTTGTGGAATAAATACTTCAAGGTTCTGAAAGAAGCCAAAGTTTATAGTGACTGTTTAGTAACCACTTTGAAATAATTTCATAACTTCAATAACTTTACCACGTCAGAAAATTTAAATTTTTAAACGGATGCTACTTATTATTAAATAAACCTACAATTATAAATTACTTATATACTAAGCCAAAAAACATTGTATTCGATTAATTTTGAACACATATTTGTAATATTTTTACACTACGTGTTAATGAAACCATTTGTAGTGATAATAATTAATTCAATCAGACTTTACTCGGTAAACTTAATTTTTTATAACAACCTTTAATTGTAAGTACCGGGTGTGTGGTTGAGCCCGTCGCGCGATTTATTTCGGGAAACCCCAGTGTTAGAGCTCTGACTTTTTTTCTTTGCTTCAACAAAAGGAAACTTCAAAGTTCATCGAAAACTTCCTAAAATATCCGCAAGATGGCACAATAAGGTAACCAATTAAAGAATAGTTATTTGTATGCCAAGGATGCAAAATGCTACTTTGATGGACAAAAGGAGAATTGGCCAACGAGACCGTTTGCAGCTGAGCCCGACAATCTTGGGCCGTCAAAGCAATGTTGCGTTCGTGGCGTACACAAAATTTTGTTTGCAACCGTTAAATAAATTTGAATACATAATTAAGTTCAAGTTAACCAAAAATAGTCTAGAGAAGATAGCGTAAAACGGAAAAGGTACACGGAAACATGATCATGCATACAACAGATATCCTCCAACAGTTTTATATATACCCCTAGATAATGATGATAAACCAATTACAGAAAACTTTCCACTAGCTTTTAAAATACACCACAAGATAGTAGCACAAACAAACAAAGGTCGCCTGCAATGGTGCTGCGACTGAGGCAAATTTCGGTGTCCTATGAGATAGTATGGGGCCCCCTCAGAATTAGAATTTATATCAAATTTTAATTTTTCCCGCCTTCTAATAATTTTAAAATACACCTCTATGTGGGATCACTATTACAGAAAGCTTCCATTAACTTTTTAAGAATTACAACACTAGAGAAGGTCAAACGCAATTACAAGAGTACCCTAAAATGGGTCTGAGACTCTAAGGCAAGTTCCATATCCACAACGCAGTTCTATGGGAGAGTATGGGGTCCCCCTACTATTAGAATACTATTTGAAATTTTAAGCTTTTCAGCCGTAACAAACAAGTTGGGCCCCTTCCATGGCGTAGCCCCAGCTGATAGAAAATGGGCTTCTGGCGAAGCAGTAACTATCAGAATTAGGACCGCGTCGGAGTCCTACCTAATATGAAAAGTGGCGCCCAATCAATGAGCAGCATGCTTCTAGAAGATAGACTGCCAAAAATGTTATAATTAGGGTCCAAAGATATCGAAGGGACACTAAGTACATTATCAAGGGGTTGCAAATAGCACTGTAAAAAAGGTGGACTGTCCACTGTTAAAGTTGACAAAAGGATCTTAAATGCGTCAGCAAGTCGTTGAAAACGGTGCCGGAAAAAAGGGAAGTGGAATCATGTGGGTGGGTCCAAGTGGCACAGGTGTGTAACCACGCACACCACTTAGTGTGATGTCACAACTAAAAAATCGTGGCGAAAAGTGACCTACTTCTACTTCCATATCTAACAATGCCGAATAAATTATATTATGTTGCTTGTAACACTGCACACTTCGGCGTTAGGCTGTTGTGAAATTTTAATATATACCCACACCTGTTCACATATATTTTTTAGTGTATGCATCACATATTGACTTATACGGATAATCCTTTACAGTTAAGTCTTCACTGATTACAAAATTGCTTGGTTTAGTACCTTCCTTTTTAAAAATAGTTCAGACATTTCCCGAAAAGTAACAATGTCTAGCTCTCTCTTTAAGTTTTTCAATGTCTTGATAGTGATCAATGTATGCCTCTGGAGACGTAACTTCTAATTTGTTTTTTGAAAATGTTACAATGGACGAATCTGTAACTTCAATGACAGCCTGCTTTTGAGTAAACTTATATAGTTATTTAACTTTATAAATATTCGTTATATCAACCAATGATTATAAAAATAATCAACAAGCGCTAAATAAGCGCAAAAGCGACGGATTAAAGCCACCCATAAACGAGGTGCAAAAACGATATATGTAGGCTACCAAAGCATTAATCACTTTCTAATATTAACAAGCCTAAAATTCCACCAATATATCTACGCAATGCAGCAAACCATAAGAGCCTAGTGGCTGATATCAGCGAAATGACAACTGGCACGTTACTACAATGTGCAACACAAACAAGCTTCGAATTAATTCATCAAACGAAAACGATTACCGGACCTTAACACGTTCCAAAACCCTAATCAAAAATTACAGTCGGTGGTAATTAAAAACGTGATGTCTTCGCTCACTGATACTGAAATAAAAGGAGAACTAAAGATTTTCCCCATCATCAATGTAACTAGGCTATTAACTAAAGATAAAAAGCCACTGCTAGTATACGTTGTTGATTTAACCAATAATGATAAGGGGAAAAAATTCGCCTTCATATCTATGTATCACTCGATAGTAACCTTGGAGATTAAGAAAAAATCAATTAAAATACCACAATGTCATCGATGCTAGCGATATGGCCACACAAAAAGAAACTGCACCCTCTCTCCAAGATGCGCTAAGTGCGCAAAAAACCACTAACATAATGAATGTACTAAGCAAGCTAACACTAATCCGACGACTTTTTTAAATTGCAGCGGAGACCACCCGCAAGGTTATCGCGGTTGATCTCGCCACATTGAACTCCAACAGAGACTTGTTAAAAATAGGCCAATCACCAACAACTCACGTGTCAATCAGCTGAATCTACAAACATTATCAAAATTCTTATAGAATTAATAACACCCTACCTACCACAAATCAAATCATTCCTTACAACCGTCATACTACCCCTCCTGTTCAATGTACCCTAAGACCCAAAGAGCAATAGAAAATTTAATTATCCTCAATTGGAATTTAAACGGAATTGCTAATAAAAAATCTGTTTTTGTAGCCTTTTTGATTGAAAATGACGCACTTCTTAAAATACCAGCATACAGTGTGCATCGCAAAGATAGAATCTCCCGAGTTGCATCTGGAGGAGTAGCTATCATTATTAGGAAAAAAATTGAGCACTCGGTTATTCTAGAAATCCCAAGCATTACGCTCGAATCTTTTGGAGTTAATATTAAACTAAATGATCAATGTCTCCTAACTATCTACAGAGTATATAGGCAGCCAAATAAAAATCTAGATGAAAACGACATAAATGCCCTATTCAATACAACAGATCAAATGCTAGTAATCGGAGATATTAATTGTAAGCATATAACATGGGGATGTCCAGCCACAAATCCCGAAGATACTAAGCTCGATCATTAATCAACTACCTATGCTTTTCACATCATCCCTCCAGACGAGAATACTTACTTCCCTTACGTAAACACCTCCTACCAGACATACTAGATATCGTACTGTAAAATACTTCTCGAAGCAAATCAACCAGACAGTCGGACAAACGGACACACGGACACACGGACACACGACACACACACGGACACACGGACACACGGACACACGGACACACGGACACACAGACACACGGACACACGGACACACGGACACACGGACACACGGACACACGGACACACGGACACACGGACACGGACACACGGACACACGGACACACGCACACACGGACACACGGACACACGGACACACGGACACACGGACACACGGACACACGGACACACGGACACACGGACACACGGACACACGGACACACGGACACACGGACACACGGACACACGGACACACGGACACACGGACACACGGACACACGGACACACGGACACACGGACACACGGACACACGGACACACGGACACACGGACACACGGACACACGGACACACGGACACACGGACACACGGACACACGGACACACGGACACACGGACACACGGACACACAGACACAGACACAAAGACACACAGACATGCAGACATACAGACACACAGACACACAGACACACAGACACACAGACACACAGACACACAGACACACAGACACACAGACACACAGACACACAGACACACAGACACAGCCACGTTTGAACTTGTTTAGAAATTAGTTTAGGGTTTGGTAATTTGTTCAGTGTTTCCTATTATCAAATCTAGGAAAACTGTAACGACTTTACTTTTTGGCTTATCTTGGCTAATGGCTTGAATATTTCCATGATTTAAAAATAAATTTGTAAGTTTTCTAGAAATCAGACTAAGGGTAGTGGCTTCAATTATGTTTATGTTTATTATGTTTTCCTATTTTATCATCCATAGGATATACATTTTCTAATAGCTAAATTACAAAATAAAGTTTATTGTTTTGTGTTAAATACGCTACAACGATAATTTACTGAGATTTTCCAAGAAAGCTTTTAAACTATATAGAACGTTAAACAATGAGAAACAAACAATCAAACAAAAGATGCGCAATTAATTTTGTGAATAATACTGTCTAGGCGCTAATTTTTAAGCAAGTCTTACTTTGAATGAGTAATTTAATACGTATTTATATACGTTAACGTTTTATGGAAAATCTATTGCACAGTTTTATAAAAATTTATTCTATCTATGGACACTGAAAGTAATTATTAGGTATATAACTAACACAGATGGTGCAATTTGATTTAAGATATTTGGAAAATTATAATATTTAACATTTACTGACCCGTATTTCGAATTTGGCTAATCATAACATTAAGCAAATTTAACTATTTGGAGTAAATAAATAGAAGCTCCCTTCTTTTATATACAAATGTTTGCCTAGTTTCTGTGGAATTTGTCACCCATCAATTATTTATTTAGATGAAGACAACAATACCGACTCTAATGATCTATTTAAGATAAAGGATTTTTTAATTTATTGTATTTGTTTGCATTAATTGGGCTTGCACGTCAATTAAGTTTCAAATATTGACACTATTAAATTTATATACGCATGTTGAAGTTGTGTGTTTATAGCACAATTAAATAACTTTTAACTTTTTAATAATTCAAAGTTACGATTGTGACAAATTGCTTATACTATCTCTAATCATTTTTATCTGGGATTACTGTTATCCCGTTAGGGCCCGAAGTAGGTTTTTCTTAAAAATCTTAGTTAAATTCATATTTTAAATCTAAATAATGCTTGTTAACAATAGCAAAACGTCTCGATACAAATATTTTTCTTTTATTTTGGGATATTTGATGTGTGTCACTAACGACCCCCTGGGACTTAGGAGTACATTAATAGAGCTTATTACTTTTGCTGTCAATTTATTTAAAAATAAAACAAAATAAAACAGAAAAAATAAGACATTTCTTAGACTTAATTAGGTAATTTAGTATAGCTTAAGTTTATTGGTATGATTTACATGTTAGTTTTCATGGTGCCCTTCAAACATTTATCATGGACATCACAAGTTTCACAGGGTTTTGTGGTTTTGTTTTTACATACTTCACATCGCCTCCTTTTTTGTTGAGTTAAAATGATGTGTCTTCCGCTGGCACTTGGATCTCTAACACATACTCTCTTTAGTCCTGGAATGATACTTCTTGTGCCATATTTTAGGAGTAGAGAATAGACGACTGATCGACGAAAGCAAAGCTTATCCCCTGAATAACCATACTCACGGGCTAAAAGCCTCGCATTTGTGAGGTACAAATCAAACAACCAGAAAATAATTTGAATGTACCACCTCATAAAACTTAATGCAATCCGGTAATTAGACATGTGATTGTCTAATTGCTCCACACCCCCCTTAAAAGTATTGTACCCATCTACTAGATAGGTTTCAGATATCACAACCTTCGATTTTTCTTTTACTGAACATCATAATAGGGTAGCTGCATCGTTGTGTTTCCAACGATCTCCCACAATATTGTTTTGCGCATCAAGGGCAGAGCACATAGAATCCCGATCAAGTTTCTTCATTTGTGAACTATCAATAACACTTTCTAGTTCGGTTCTCTCTAGCTGTGCCGATAGTTCCTATTCCTAATTTCACCCACATAGACATAAGTTTTGCGAAAGTAGAAAAATTGTCAAAATATAATAATTATTGGTCCAGAAAATGATTTTTCAAAATTTCGGAGAAGTGAAGTACGACGATTCTCCAAGTCCGTTACCTTTGACAGCATCAAAATTTTTGTCCTCTCCCTGATACATTTAAAACTGCATACAACAGACAAAACTTAGAACCTGCAACCCAGGCCTTGTAGAGATCATAGACCCGTCATAGATATGTTTAGGTTCAATAGGTGCAAACAGAAGAAACCGGGTATTTAGTGCATCAATAAAATATCTAAAGTTACTAAACTTATCATGTTCCGCTAAGTTGTCATTATCAGCTGCATGTAAATTTGAAGATATATCACACAAATGATTTCTTCGCATTTAATTTGAAATTGGGGTATTATGTATATCTTCTTTGGTTTCCAAGTGTATTTCTCCACGTTGTAATGGCGCCTGTCTACTCAAAACCAAATTCCAAAGTGTAAGAGTCGTTTACATTTAGTTCAAATCCAGGCCTTTTTATTTTTGGGAGCATACACGCAACCAAATCTGGAGTTTATGTGATTTGTGACTCCTGAGAATTTTCTGTCACGCAGAAATCATCTCGAATATTACTACTATCTTAATAAAAGTTGGCTTCTGTATTCAATTGTGCTGAAGACAGACTATCTGGATCATTATAATCGTCATCTCCAGAGCCTTAGGCATCATCAGGTGGTAGTATGACCATTTCATTTGGGATTACATCGTCTTCTTCTAAATTTTTAACTTGTTCTATAGCTCAGTAGCTGTAAGGGGACGTTTCCTATAAAACAAAAGAAAAATTCGTTACTTCCTGTACATGTTGCGAAACGAGGTGATAAAGTGAAATCGTCGTACCGCTCTTTTACACAATTACAAACAAAACATTATACTAACCTAATCAATTTCAAGCAATAACTGTCATAAAACAGCACAAGTGTCTCTCTTTACCGCCTCTTGTTAATTAGTACGCTATTCCTCTGAGGCCCAAGGGGTCGATAACGACCCATTCTAATTCGGCGGAATGCAACGTGGCAACCATGTAATTTGAACTGTAAATTTTATAACCTCTACTGAATTTACTTTTACATTATTAGCACGAAAATATAATAAAACAAGTACTTACTAATCTCTAACAGTAGCCATTACACACGCTAAATAATTTGTATTTTAAAAGTCAATTAGAAACAGGTAGTGAGAAGAAAAAGAAACTCGCTATGTGATTGTGGTGAAAGTGTTTATTACTGAAAATATATGGAAATGAGTTTTGATGATCACTTTTCAAAGGAAGTAAAGTTTGGCAATAAAATAAGTTGTGGGTCGTTAATGACCCAATGGATTCAAATGTGTTAATTTGTACACAATTACTTCCTAATTGGTAAGCGCTACATTAACCCCTCTGAAGTGAGAGCGTAAGCGTGAAAGAAATTTATATTCTACAAATATGTACCGTATCTTCATATGGTACAGGTTTCGAATATTGGGGTTTTTCAGTATTTTAACATCGATTCTATTTCGAGCTTTAGAGATAAAATATCAATTATAGTCAAAAAAATGCTGGTTTCAAGCAAAGCAATCGATGGAAATCGTTTTCGATTTCCCTTTGTCACCTAGTTCTAGGACTCGATAAGGTCCTTCCTATGGTGAATCATGCAGTTTTCTTGTGTATAAAAACGTGTGGGAATTCTCTCAGGTCTTTTATAACGTGGAACTCGAGGGTAGTGTGTACAGGATATTGTTGGTATCGAAGACATTGCATTATGTTTCGAAGGGTCAGAGTATTCGTGATCAAGGGGTTGAAGGTTACTTGGCTTTGCTGATGATAACACCATGTCAGCCGCTAATCTTAACGTTGATGCATGCACAGATGAAGTGATTTCGAGATCGCATTTAATCGTGTCTTGAATACCGAGGAGCACGAATGGTAAATCTTCAGTGCAAGTTGAGTCGTGTAATTTAAGGTAACTTTTTAACTGTTCATCTAATCTTTCAACGAGACCGTTATTTTAGGGTGGAAATAAGTGGTTCGAGACACTTGTATGAATTGTCTGTGGTAATAGCGAATGGCACTTCAAATTCTGCCATCCTGGTATTAACAAATCCTGTAGTGTAAGTTTCAGCCTTGATATCTACAATTGGAATGTCTTGGGGCCATCTTATGAATCGATGAGCCACCGGTAAAGTGTACCGCTTATTGTTCGCATGGGGAAGAGGTCCAACGATGTTGATGTGAACGTGTGAAAATGGAGCATCTGGGTCATTGAATTGATGAATAGGTGATTTAGTATGTTGTCCAATTTTGTTTCTTCGGTAGGGGATGCGATCTATCACTTAAGTACCTATATCTTTTGGACTCTGAGCGAGAAATAAGATTTTGATCATTTCTTCGGTGTACTATTTCACCCGAGGTGTGCCATATTGTGAGCTAAATCAAAAGCATTTTTTCTGAAAACATTTGGAACATACATTCTATTTGAACTAGATCAAATGGAATTATTAGAGTTGCTTTAGTTCTACCAATTTCACATCTTTCCTTGGGCTTTTGTGAAGATTTACTGGTTTATACCACAAGTAAATATCTTTTTCAGACAATCGTTTATTAATGAGAATTATTAAGCAACTCTAAATCATGGGGTCTATTAATAAACAATGTAATGAGGTTGATAAGAGACACTGCATTGATTTGTGTGAAACATCTAATAATGAATGTATTGCGTCCGACGTTTTGTACTTTCATTACGAGATGGTAGCCTAGTAGATATAAAATTTGCACTTCGGAAAAACAAGAAAGTTTTAGAAGGCGATTCTCTAAAGTATTTTCCGTAATTTGCTTCCATTTTGATCCTTTTACAGACACAATTATCTCTGATGTCATTATGGGTATTAATTCGCGGAACATTTTAGGTTGGCAAAGCTTGATCCGGAATTGTGTAATGCATGTCATTCTTAGAATATTTGTACAAAAACATTGCGTCCAGTGGAAAACTAATGTGAGCAAATTCGTGGCAATATTTTTGAAAAATTCACGTCTTTTAGGGTGTACATGCCAGTTTATTTTTCTTGTTTTGTTACTGAATTTGGATAAAACAACAGGCGACTAGGTCAAATTTTCACTTTTAAAATTAAGAAATTGGTTGAGTTGATTGGCCTATTTCCACAGTTTTTGCTTTCATAGCGCAACGTTTTGGAAGGGGACTCTGCTTCTGTCATCAGGCTTGCTGCTGAGAAGCACTGTTTTCGTACTTGAGTCGAATTCATGTATTATGATTTTTCCCAAGCACTACTCTCAGATTCGAACTTGGTACCTTATAATTCTGACACAGTAATCCAATACATATATATATATATATATATATATATATATATATATATATATATATATATATATATATATATATATATATATATATATATATATATATATATATATGATGAACGAGATCGTGAGTACATTTACAAATGTGCCCACAGATAAGGCACTAAATATTGTAAGGGACAGGCTGGAAAAGGATAAAACGTTAGACAGAAGCATGCAACTCTCGGAAAACACATCAATGGATCTGCTGAGAGTAATAGTGATAATAATAATAATAAATTTATTTGGTGTGACTGTGTGCCTGTGTGCCTGTGTACCCGTGTGCTGTGTGTGTGTGTGTGTGTGTGTGTGTGTGTGGTGTGTGCGTGTGTGCTGTGTGCGTGTGTTCGTGTGTGCGTGTGTGGTGTGTGTGTGGTGTGCGTGTGCGTGTGTGCGTGTGTGCGTGTGTGCGTGTGTGGTGTGGTGTGTGCTGTGGTGTGCGTGTGTGCGTGTGCGTGTGTGCGTGTGTGCTGTGTGGTGCGTGTGCGTGTGTGCGTGTGTGGTGTGCGTGTGTGGTGTGTCGTGTGTGCGTGTGCGTGTGTGTGTGTGTGTGTGTGTGGTGTGCGTGTGGTGTGTGCTGTGTGCGTTGTGGTGTGCGTGTGCGTGTGTGTGTGTGCGTGTGTGCGTGTGTGTCGTGTGCGTGTGTGTGCGTGTGTGTGTGTGCGTGTGTGCGTGTGCGTGTGCGTGTGTGCTGTGTGTGCGTGTGTGCGTGTGTGGTGCGTGTGCGTGTGTGCGTGTCGTGTGTGTGTGTGCTGTGTGTGTGTGTGTGTGTGCTGTGTGTGCGTGTGTGCGTGTGCGTGTGTGTGTGCGTGTGCGTGTGTGTGTGCGTGTGCGTGTGTGTGCGTGTGTGTTCGTGTGTGCGTGTGCGTGGTGTGTGCTGTGTGTGCGTGTGTCGTGTGTGCTGTCGTGTGTGCTGTGTGCGTGTGCTGTGTGCTGTGTCGTGTGCGTGTGGTGTTGTGTGTGTGTGTGCGGTGTGGTCGTGCTGTTGCGTTGTGCGTGTGGCGTGTGCGTGTGTGCGTGTGCTGTGTGTGTGCGGTCGTGTGCGATATGTCGCTGGGTGTGCGTTGTATGCTGTGCTGTGCGTGTTGTGCGTGCAGTGCGGTGTGTATGTGCTGGTCGTTATGCGTGTCAAGTGTGTTCGTTGTGCGTGTGTGCTAATGTGCAGTGTTTGCTGTGTGTGTGCGTGTGCGTCGTGATTGTGTGTTATAATTGTGGTGTGAGGTTCATTTTAATAAATATAAAGTCTGTAAGAGGTTCTGAAACAATCGTTTAATAAACTAACTGAAAATTCTCTAACAATCGTTAACCTCGTAAACCTTCACCATAAATAATGCCGCTGTCCAAGTCGGTTGATTCAATCTTTAGATTTGCTTAATTACCACAATTTATGCTTGGTGAAAAAATCAAAGGTAGACATCCAAGTGTATTTTTGTTGCTGTTACTAATTTTGGGGTTTCGATGGTATTTTTTGTGAGCAGATACACCAGTTGTAAGGAGAGCTCTTCCTGGAACTTCGGTTTATTTTAGGTAACAACTTACTGAAATATTGCATCTTAACAGAAATGCGGCGTTAATCTGTAAAGGCGTTAACCAAAATGACATCAGGGCCAATATGATTGAAACAAACAACTCTGAGGGTTATCTCAACCTTCAATTTAAATTCGAACTGTTCTTATCAACAATTACAGCTACGGTGTATCTAGAGCGAAGCCCACAAGCGCAGTGCGTGTTGCGGAATTTGCAGTGTATACCTTCTTTGTCTTTAAATATGCCGATAGGGTAACTGGTGCGCAACGGATTGTTCGTGGTGTCAACGTGTTTGTTAAATAATTAGAACTAATTACAACAAAAATGGCAGATGATACAGCAAGTACTAGTAAACATTACTGCAAGTATTCAAAATAACAAGATGAAGTCCTTATAGACAGCGTTTCGCGACATCCTGCGTTATATGAGGCAAGTGAAAAGTCCTATAAAGACAATAATGTACGTGAGTGAGAACATATGGAGAGATATTGGGGACATTATCCACAGAAGCAGTAAGTGTTTGTATTGTTTTATTGAATTATTTATTATCAAATTATTTACTAAGAAATCTACTGCGTCAAAAACACTACCTGAGCACATCTAATTATGTCAGGTCGATTTATCATATGATCTTGCCACTGAATACTTCCTTGTCTACTACAGACGTACTCCTGAAATTCTTGTCGTATTTGGAAAGCGTGTAATGACGAATTTCCTCCTATTTTAGTGAAAGGTAATAAATTTTCAGTTGGAAGCGTCGTATTGTGCCCTTCTTCAATGACTTTTTGAATAGTTTCTGAACTTCTTAGCAAATTATGCAAACTACAACATGCGGTAATTAACATTTCAGCAGTACCTGATTTAATCGATATTGGTATAAAACATATTCGAAAAGTCTGAACCATAATTCCAAAGGCACTTTCTACAGTTCTCCTCCACATCGCCTATAGTTAAAGATGTGCTTCTTCTTGTCGATTGTCTGGTCGTTTGGATATGGTCGTAACAAATGCTTCGAAAGCGGAACCGCTTCGTCCCCTAAAATAACATGTGGCAAAGAAATGTTACTGATTTTGTAAGGGCGCTCTGGTGGTATACAATACCTTTCGGTTCACATAAACCGGCTCAGTTTTGATTTTTTTAATATACCATTGTCGCCTTCTTTGCCGTACGATCCTATGTCAACGCAGATACAGTTATATCTAGCATCAACTATTGCAAGTAGCACAATAGAAAAAAATGACTTGTAATTAAAATACAATGATCCAGTATTATCTGGGCATACTATACGACAGTGTTTTCCATCTATGGCTTTGCAACAATTAGGAAAATTCCATATCTCGTTGTAATCGTTCGCAACCTCGCATGCTTTCTGTTGTTGGAGTGGGTAAATAAATAGGCATCAGTTTCTTGCAAATCGCTGCTAATAATTCTCTAATAACCAAACTTATGTGATTATTACGTTCTATATATATATATATATATATATATATATATATATATATATATATATATATATATATATATATATATATATATATATGAATGTTTTTCCTAATTTTTAGAAGTAACTTTAGTAGGCGGATTTCATTGAAAAACACCACTGACAGAAATTGTCAAATGTGATAATTCTGTTGAACTGCAAATTAATTCATGCTAATTTGAATTGTATGCTATAATGTTGACTATACAACAAAGAATTTATCTAATTCAAAGTTACGGAACTGGGGAAGGGTGCTACCGAGTTGTTATCAGAAAATTCAACCAAAAATACCCGGAGGTTGCCATTTCGAAAGCCGGCGCAAAAAACTTGGTAACTAAATTCCTTCAAACAGGCTCGGTTTTAAACATGAAGAAGATGCTGCTAGTGTTCTCGCCGTTCATTCCGCAACAGAAGTTCCAAGGTTGTCTTTAAGAAGGAGGGCACTACGAATTGGGATAGGTAAATCTCATTTACAAAGAATCTTCAAAGGAGAACAAAATTTTACCATTTAAGCCGCAATTTAGGCAAATTTTAGAGAACGGTGATGAAGCCAAACATCTGGATTTTTGTTTGGAAATGGGCAATAGAGTTTTGGAAGATTCAAATTTTCATAAACGAATAATGTTCTTCGATGAATCGACCTTTTCAACTAACGGAGTCGTTTCCTCCCAACATTGCCGTTACTGGAGTAGGACGAATCCAAACTTCCGAATTGCTAGTCGCAGACAATGTTTGAAAAAAGTTAATGTGTGGTGTGCGGTTTCGTACCATGGAATTATTGGCCCATATTTTTTGATCAAAATTTAAACCGTTATTCATATTTGGAAATGTTGCAAAAATTTTTAACTGATAAACTGGATGAATTGCCATTGAACTACCAATTTGAAATGTTCCTCCAGCACGATGGGTGCCCTGCTTATTATGCCGGTACTGTTCGCCAGTGGCTCAATACAGAGTTCCATGATAACTGGATAGGAAGAGATGGTCCCATTTTATAGCCGCCGAGAAGTCCAGATCTCACAATAATGGACTTTTATCTGTGGGGTCGTTTAGACAATGATGAAGAGCAATTGAAAAATAGGATACGGAATGCTGTCCAGTCCTTTCAATCGAAGAAAATAATGGCGCAGTTTCAATGAATTCAGAGCTCGCATTGAAATCTGTGCGGAAAAGGAGGAGCATTATTCGAATAGAAAATTTATAGTTCAGTTTTTGAGAATTCATTTCATTTTACCATCAATTGTTAAATTTATTAATTAAAACTTGTGAGACCAATTTGATTTTTCCTTTGAAAAAAATCAATTTACTTCAAAAATTACGAAAAGCTCGAATTTTTCAAGAAAATGATAGAAAAATAAGCCCACTGGCGCACCGGATGGTAAACAGGGAACAACATGGGAATATCTTGACCACATGTTGTTTACGCAAGGTTCCTAACGAAAAAGTGTAAGAGCTTGGGCAACTTACAATCTTTCAGTTGTAACTTAATTATTTAACATTTTGTGGTCTTTCACTAATATTGACGCCCCGGTGACACAAAATAGTGATAACGAATTAGATTCACACACGGAGGATATTACAGAGGAAGCAGAACTACCTCATGACACTGAGAAAATAACTCGAATAATGCTACAAAACGTCCTTGGCAAGAGGATAACACAGTAAGAACGGCAGTCAAAGGGACTACGAAAGATAGTGACCGCATAGCGGATGCTATTTCAAAAAGGGCATCTGTGAGGGCCCAATTATTAAAAAAAATATTAGCTACACCGGCTGTTACTAAGGAGGTATCAAATTATATACAAACATTTTTCAATAGTATGGCGCAAACTGTCATGACATTCCCGCCGAACGTAGCGGTAGAGGCAAAGGCTGAAGTTTGCCGAATTATCACGACACTTGAATATCGAGCATTAGAGCAGGCTGAATCAGCAGCAACAGCTAGAAATACTAACATTCTTGGACATCAACAATCAACTACGCAAGCCATGGACGACGTATATTTTCAACCTTCTAGTAATTACTCGTCACCAAGTACCCACTCAACTGCACCTAGTCCATTGTGTGGGGACAATGAAGTTCAGCCTTCTTATATAAATACGCAATCTTTTACTACGCCTATGGATAATATTTACATAGCAAACTTGTAATCAGTTATGTAAACAAGCATTATGTAAGCTTTTGTTCTTAAAAAATGATTAAAATCAGAATTAACAATTATTATTTACTTGCCTCAGAGTCACTGCTAGCTTCTCTTCTGCACCTACAAACTTTGTTTTCTGCTTTTCGATGTCAGGGGTTATTAATGTCAAGACCTCGTGAAACTGGGTTTGACTTAACCTAAAATACTTTTGAGTCTTACGTCATCGCGTTTTTTTTATTAAAATTTCGTAAGCACCCTCGGCTTTTCTTGTTTTATATATACTACTGCTGTTACTTCTTTCCTCTACTAATGTTGATAATAATAAATTATCATCTTCTTCATCTCCAAGAAGCATAGCCAATAACACATTCTTTTTCTCCATTAGACTACGTGATCTCTACTAAATATTGGACAACTGCAGTTAAAATTTACGCATTCTACACTGACCACCTTCCTTTCGCAAAACGGATGCGCAGTTTGTAGTGCGTACTGCGCTTGCGGACTCCGCTCTAGATAGACCGTACCTTACGTATTATCCTTAAAACCTTTTTATAAAAATTTAGAGGAAAATCATTTATACTCAACCTTCAAATTTTTATTTCTAATTAATTAATCCATAAAAATGAAAATGTAAACTTTCATCATTACCATATATATATATATATATATATATATATATATATATATATATATATATATATATATATATATATCATAGCTGTACCTGTCGCGCTGCTGCGATCTCAGAATGGGGAGGGGATATTTAAATTTTGTGATACACGTTTCTCATAATTATTCGAGTCAATCGACCCATGGAATAAAAAGTAAAGTTAAAAAACTTAACCGTCATTTTAGTTAGTGGAATTTCGAAAAATCCTTTCTTAGTGGATAACTAAACTTCAAAACACACACTCTGTCAAGTCTGTAGGACCAGCGGTTTAGACTGTGCTTTGATATATCAGTCAGTCACTGAGTCAGTCAGGACTTTGAATTTATATACACAGATTACCTATTAAGACTGCTACAAAATTAGTAATCAATAACCTAAAGTTAATAATACCTAAAGTTAAAGTTAAATTGATCTCTAACTTGATTTGAGTCTAGGTTGATTTCTTTGTTTTGGTACTTCACACAAAGAATGCTGCATTAACTGAACATTTAACTAATTTTGTATATTCACAGTTCATTAGACATTACAACTCCGTTGTAGTTGTAGTTACTGAAACTGGATACACCATTACGTCACTTTTGTTTCATGTAGACAGAATGAACTGAAATAATTGGTTATTCTCTTATTCTGCTTAACGCTAAAACAGTCATATAAGCGATATTAGCGAAAGGAAGAATAAAAATTAATTATTCCATCATCTTCCACAGATACCAAAATGCACTCGCATTCGCGGTGAGATAAATGGTCTGTGTGTAAGAAAGTATGAGGGCTTGGCGCGCGCCGTGTTACATTAAAACGAAAAATTAGGTTATCACGTTTTTCTTGGAGATTTTACCAATTTTTCTCTTCATAAAACCTTCCTCAGACTTCAACCATTACTCGAAAAAAATTGGCAGAATTGGTCCAGCTGTTCTCGTTTTGCGCTTAGCAACACATTTGGCGATTCATTTTATATTATAGATGAGACACAAACACACAACACTTTTAGAAATTTGTGGTTAGATTCACAGCAAAGAGACGTTAACATTTCAAATGACATTACACCACAGGCAATTCATATTTTACCATAGACAATTTTTTTTGAGTAATGTTACCATCTCATAAATATAGACATTTATATTTATACGATACTGACGTCACTAAATTGCTTTTCCTTTTAAAATTTTTTAGACAATTTTTTAATTTTTCTCCGTAAGACCCATCCTCGTACTTCAAGGAATATTCTAAAAAGAATTAGCGAAATCGGTTCAGCTGTCTCGAGATTTGCGCTTAGCAACACATTCACCGATTCATTTTTATATTATAGATAAAATTTTTTTAGACAATTTTTAATTTTTCTCCGTAAGACCCATCCTCGTACTTCAAGGAATATTCTAAAAGAATTAGGGAAATCGGTTCAGCTGCTCGAGATTTGCGCTTAGCAACACATTCACCGATTCATTTTTATATTATAGTATATACAGGGCGTTCAAACATGACATGCGTTTTCATGTCATTTGTTATGCAACTTCAATTAAATTTTCTAAATATGTCACTACTACTGACGTTAATTGTTACGAATACTTCTAAATTTTTGCATAATTTATCTGAAAATACACTATTTGAGAATCCAAATAAAAATCAGTAATAGTTAATAATTATGTAAATTAAAAATGAAAATGTTAGAAAAATAACAACTATGCGTTGCACAAAAATCTGTATTTTACATAATTTTCAACCTTTCATAAAGGAAAATGTATGTATAAATATTATTTTTTACTTAAAGAGTCATCTCTAACTTATAAATTATAATATTATTTTGGGTAAAACAAAAACAAAAGCAATAAGAAACAGTAGTAAAGTAACGTAATTTCAAAACTTGTTAAACTAACTATCTTAAGGTCTTAAACAAATGAGGTTATCTGATTTCCTTCAAGACATAAATTAGTTTAAGAAATGTAAGATGAACTAGATTTAGTTGAAAAGTTTATACTTGTAGGTTTTTAAAATTGCAAAACCTTGTTTGCTCTTATTCATTTACCGAATCCTATTTACACCTCTACTGATTTAAAAGGCTTTTAATTACAATACGAAACTAACTTTTAATATGTAATAAACTTTATTAATTAAATGAGACTTTACAGATATCCCAGTAATCTATTTTTGCTTACTTAAATAACTCTCATTATAAGAGTGTACTGAATTTAACTTGTATAACTAAAAATGTTTTTTTTTACAGATTACCACATAATAACGGACCTTTGCACCATGAGCAGGAGCTTTTACCTGCAGAGAGTCCTGCTGGTTCTCCTACTCTCTTGCTCCATGCATATGCCTATAGCTTCATCATCAAGTAAGTGTAATAGATTATGGTTCACATTCAAATATTAGTACTTAACTTAAAACAATATTTTGAATGTATGAAATTCAATGTAGTTGAACATTTTAATCGGATTTTCATTAAGCTAATCAAATTTTCTTAGTGATATACAAGTAGACCTCTGAATTGAGCATTTAAAGTTTGTTCTCAATAGCAATTAGGCAATAGGTACTAACGGTTTTCATTATTATGCCAGGTATTTTATGGTTGTATAGTGTCACATTAATTTATCTATATCCAATTAGCAGCATTTCTCGTGAAACTCTTGGAAGGTATCTAATGCTTTTCTCTCTGTAAAGGGTTAACAAATGCAAAAAATTCTCTGAAACCTAACTTACAGTGACTAATCGAATGGTATTATCAACTTACGTATTCCCAGTACGTTGGTTAACTTTCGCCTATTCGTTTAAATCTATCTACTAATTTAATAACAGCACTACCCCGACCCCAAATTCTCATATTATTCAATATTATGGTATTGAAATGTATACGATGTATCTGGTTAATTCGTTATCGACGATTTGTCTCTCACAAAATCTGGAAGAACCTCGAAATAACCATTGCCCAGTGAAAACCAAAAATATTTCTAGTACTTAGCCATACTAATCATCGGATTAGTCAGAAATTATAACGCACGAGAATAATTATTCTTTCATATATTTCAATTGTCAACCTCAATAAATTGTACGTGGGTTACTTGATCTTTCAAAAAACATTTTTTTAAATTTCAGTGACAAAATTTCTATCTTAAACACTAGTTTTTCAAGACTGAAGTAATCTTTCCTGACGGATTAAAGTAGCAAACAAATTCCAAATCCATTAAATAGAAATAAACATAAATAACATTACCATGACAACAAAAGTTTATCTATACCTTTAAATTTAACTTATAGGTATCTGTGTTTAACAATTGAATCTCGTTAATTGAACTTGATTCTGCTGAAATTAAGTCTCTCCATGATTTTTGTTCATAGAAAGAACAATTTTCAGGAGTACAGGTAATAAACGGTTGACATTTGTGAACATTTTTTGCACAGATAATGTTTTCTGCGCCCACATGACGCTTTGATGCATTCATATAAGCTACTTAACCCTCCATTAGGCGTGTGGGCTACATATGTAGCCCGTAAAGGTTTGAATCAGTATACGTTGCAGCTAAATTACCTTGTGCAAACGGTACTGGGCTACACCTGTAACCCCCGACTAAATTTGCGAGTTTTTTTCACACTGTGAAAAATCGTTAAATTATGTTTAACATATTTAGAACGTTAATTCTCTACTTTTATTTATTTTATTTTGTGCATTAAAAAATATATGAATATAATATAATATATTATAACGAGATTTTAAATTTTATTTTGATAAAATTTAGATGCAATTGGTGAAAAAATGTCCCACGAAGCAAAGAAGAGAATTGATACTTCAAGAGACCCCGATGTGTGGATGAAGTGGTATAACGATGTAACATCGGAAGAAAGTTGGGCTGAAGACCAAACTGACAAGTCTGAAAGTGATGAGATAATTGAAATTGCAAACGAATCAGTATCAAGCGGTCAGTTCTGAAGATAACACGGATGATGAAAGAAATGCACCCTGAGAATGTGCAAAGTATTATGTAGGCAAAGACAGACAGACTAAATGGAGAAAGCAGAGACCTAACACCATTGATAGAATCCGTGCCCAAAATATTGTAACTCATTTACCTGGAACAAAGGGACCAGCAAGAGATGTCAAAACTAGTATTTATTGTATGAATCTTCTTTTGGACGAAATTATAGTGCGAATTATTACTACCTGCACCAATATTTATATAGAAGACGTTAAAAATCGATTTGATAGGCAGCGCGATGCAAGAAATACCGATGAAGAAGGAATTAGGTCCTTTATGGGAATTCTTTACCTAATTGGAATTTTATGATGGTCGCGCTAGAACGCGCGGAAGCTTTGGGACAATTCAGCAGGCAGTGGCGGGGAAACACGCTACCTAGCAATGAGCGAGAAACGGTTTCGATTTATTTTGCGGTGTATACGTTTTGATGATATCAGGGACCGACGCCAAAGGAAATAAATAGACAAAATGGCGTCAATTAGGGAAATATTTGAACACGTCTTGGCAAATTTTCAAAAAGATTTCATTGCAATTGAATATCTTACCGTGGACGAGCAGATTTTAGCCTTTCGTGGGCGATACTCACTTCGGCAATATATTCTGAACAAACCCGCTCGGTGTGGTGTGAAAATATTGGCTCTATTCGATGTGAAAACTTGTTATACCTTCAATCTTCAAGTATATGTGAGTACACAACCTGAAGGACCATACAGACACAATAACTCCGGAGTACAAGTTGTCCTTAGACTGGCAGAGCACGTACCTAGTACTAACCGCAACATTACTGGTGACAATTGGTTTACCAGTGTCCCCTGGTTAAGAAGTTACTCGAAGAAAAGGAACTTACCTATATATTGGTACTGTTCCAAAAAAAAAGCAGAGCTACCCCGAGAATTTTACCAAATAAGGTTAGAACGGTTAATTCTTCTATGTTCGGGTTTCAGGAAGAGTGCACACTTGTATCTTACTGTCCCAGTGATCCTTATATCAAGTATACACCACGACGATACTATAGCTGATGAGACAGGAGATGAAACAAAATGGGCAACAATTGTATCCCACGCGCCTAATGACGTACATGTCTTAAGAAGTAAGCACTGATCTCAGCATTTTAAATTGCTTATACGATAGCGGATTAATGTTGTAATATTCCATGCGACTTACTTAGTCCAAGAAATTCTTCTATGTTCTGTTTCGGACACCTATTTACTTCAGTGATCTTATATGTATGCTTTCTCAATAACATAGGCTAAGACGTAATATGAGTATGTTATATGTTAATTTTCAACCACCTTGAGCTGTGTAATGATAACCACTTCTGATAGTTCTAATTTGGAGTGTAGCTATGATCTATTATCTCCAATAACTGAATTCATTTATAAAAGAAAAGTAAATCTGATTATCACACACAATAATTGGACTTACAAGAGATCATTAATATTGTATGCTTTACTATCAATTTAAATAATATACGTTTCTCAAACTGTTATATTAATAGCAGACTAATGTTTATGTTTTAATTTTTCAACTTTGACTTTAACTCTGTGAATAACTGGAAAATAAGCCAACACCTTTACCTCGTTAACTTCATTAACTATTACGGGCTTTAGCTGATTACGAGTTGCCCTTACACTTCCAGTTGCCATAAACCTAGCTTCGATTCTTGCGAATTTTCCGGGAGAAATTGTGGGTAGATCTGAATTTCGTTCGTTAAATGAACTACAGGTTCGTCTGACAGTTCGTCCACATTCATCATGCGTATAAAACAAATTTAACAAATCACTTTTGGAGTATTCTTCCATATTCTGCATTATAAACTGTACTTGAGAAAATAATACAAAATCACTAGAACTGTAAGTAGACTAATTGGCGAGATGATACTGGTTTGACAGAAAATCAACATTGTTTCTATTCCTGTCAAAAGCAAGGTTCACTATATAGCACTTTTCGAGTTTCATTGGCTTTTGATAAAAAATATGGATTAACAAAAACACCGTTCGTGTAGGGAAAGTTATAGGGAATCATAATATACAGGGTCTCACATTTGAAAGAACGAACTTTTTCAACTTTGAAAATGATGTAATTGGTGATTGTGAGATATGTAAAAAACAGTTGAAAGTAGATATACGGAAACCTAATGGAACACATCATGAAATTTTCTTCGGAATCCAAAAATGAAATAATATACTGGGTGTTATATTTAAAATAAGGAAGTAAATGGCGACTTTCGGGATAATCGGAAGCGGCGTGACCTTTAGAAGGTTTTAAAATGGAAGAGAATCTTGAATAACTCTGTAGTCTAAAAATCAGAATTCTTCGTTTTTTTTCTAACCACGAAAACTTCCAACTAACCACTACCCTAAGAAACCCTATATGTGTAAAAGTTTAAAAAGCTAGCGCATCTTCATAAAAACGTTATTTTTAGTTTTCCTTTATCACAGCTAGCTGGAATTGTAGAGATTAAATTTAAAAGTAAAGTAAGTAATAAAAAAAAGCATAGATGACCAGATCGTTATTATAACAGAATTCAAAGATCTACTACTAATTCCCACAACATTTTTTAATTTTTGGTTACCAAAGTATGTGCTAATATGTCTGCTCCAGCCATCTACAGGATTTGAAAGTTATGCAAAATGTTACATAGAAGTAGCTCTGATTTCGAAACCAGTTTTATCTATAGTGTGCTGTACAGTAGGCATAGAAAAATCACAATCAAGAAACTCTACAATACACAGCGTGAACCGTCTCCTCTAATTACGTAACACCCTGTATACATATAGTTAACTGCAATATATTCACAACACTATTGCCTACAACTTTTTTTTCTTTCATTAATAATAAACGGCCGAGGCTGCATTTAGTAAACTGACTCAATTTTATTCTGTTTTCTTTTATACTTTAGAATTGTTGTTTTTTTTTTGGTTTTTAACCGTTTAAAAATTAAATCAAATGAATGACTGCCGATTTTGCTCTGCAATTATGTCTCTACATCTGGATATTTTCGTTCATATTTAAAAAAATACATACTTCATGTGTAGTTGTACGTTTTTAATTAAGCCTTAGGGCATAAAATCGTAGATTCTTCTTCAGTAGATCATAGTTCTTGAAATTAGTTTAAGATGCCAAATAAATACATGAAATCTGAAAACACAAATGTTAGTCTGTTACAATGGTTAGGAAACAAATATGGAAGGCCTACTACGGATTATAGTTCAGTTCTAGTAAAGATTAGTTAGATCTTTCATAGATTAAGTATTATTAAACCGCGGATTTGATAATATGGAAGTTTTATTTAGGCAAACTTATTATTATGTACAGTGTGTGTAGTAAGACGCCCCTATATGTTATTTGGGAACCTGTCAAGAGATATAAAACAAAGTTTTATATAAGAGTTGCGTGGTTCAATGGAAACTTTTCATTTATTGACTTTTCGTATATACAGGGTGCTTCAAGCTAGGAGTACCGATGTCAACTTTGAAATTTTAAATGCAACACCCTATATTTTTTTTTCTAGGAAAACTCCCTAATAAATTTGCTATATACATATATATTATATATTATATATATATATATATATATATATATATATATATATATATATATATATATATATATATATATATATATATATATATATATATATATATATATATATATATATATATATATATATATATATATATATATATGTGTGTGTGTGTTCTATAAATCCAAACCTTTAGATGTTATGATGGCTTTTTTCAATTTTTAGTGAATAAAGTTATATTTAAACATAATAAAACAGCAAATCGACTAAAACCCTTCATTGAAACAATTTAACACAACAAAAATCAAAGATACTTATAATTTTTCAACAAATTTTACAATAAATTTTCAATACATCCATTATTGGTAGCTATGCGTGTAATATATCTTTTTTCCAATTGTGTTCGAATTGCATTTCTTACGGCATGTGAATTATTTTATGTTTCAATTTCGTCTCTAATTTTTTGTTTAATTTTGTTCAATGTAGTTGGTTTGACTTATGTAGACCCGATTCTTTAATGTACTCCACAGGAAGAAATCCAATGGGGACAAATCGGGACTCCTTAGGGGCCAGGGGATGGTGCATTTTTGCATATAGTCGTAATAAAATTTTCAGTAATAGAATTTATTACTACCTCAGTGCAGTGGTACGGTGTGCTATCTTTTTGAAAAATAATATTTTCTTGAATATCCGCGGGCAATGTTTCAAAGATTTCTCTAATTTGGGTTAGCAACATTTGTCTATACCTTCGACCATTCATAAAACCATTGAAAAATATTGGGCCCAGTATGACATCACCAATAAAGGCGCACCAAATATTAACGCTTTTTCAGCCTTTTTTTTACTCTTGATAAATTTCATTTGGACCAGTAGAGACAATTTCGCTGGTTAAACATTTCACTTGTATTAACGTGGCTTCGTCGGTCCAAAACACTTTAGGAAATATATTTCTTTTGAATTGCATTTCCATCATGTTGCTACAAAAATTTAGTCTTTCTTCAAAATCTGCATTTGTTAAGTGTTGAGCAGGCGAAAGTTTGTATGGTTTAAATTTATCCATTTTAAGAGCTTTGCGAATACTGTTTTTGTTAATCACTAGGTCTCTAGAAGTAGCATCATCTAAAGAATTTTATGGGCTTTCAATAAAATAAAGTAAAATTTCCAACTAACGATTTTCTGTCAATACTGATCTTGGTCTGTTTCTTTTTTTATTAGCAATAACCCCTTTTTCATACAAATTCGAAATAATTCGATTAAATATTTTCTTGTCCGGAATTCTGTGGTTTGGAAAACGGTTTCGGTATTCTCTTAAAGCCAGCCCAGAGCTTTTGTTGTTTTTAATGTAACATTCAAATAATTGTAATCTTTCTTGTTCAGAATATTGAGCCATTTTTATAAAGTAAAACACTATTTCTTAATAGAACCTTATTCAAAAAAAAAAGGAATGCACGTAAAACATATTTTTTTAGCATTTTTGACTATGACATTAAAACACATGAAACAGGGTTTTGTTCGCTATGTAGGGCCGCTTTGATTCATAATAATAATTATAAATAAAGAACTGTTGTTGCCACACGATCCCTGGCTTACTAGAACTTATCAATCGATTTTTTATAGAACATATTACAAATTACAATATTGAGTTTACAAAAGCAAAGATTTTAAAACAAAAACATATTTTAAATTATTTGAATTCCATAGAGAAATACAATTCGAACTTTGAAAACCAGATATACTACATGGTATATATATTGAAAATTTATTGTAAAATTATAATTATCTTTGATTTTTGTTGTGTTAAATTGTTTCAATAAAGGGTTTTACTCCATTGGCTGTTTTATTATGTTTAAATGTAATTTTATTCACTAAACATTGAAAAAAGCACTCATAACATATATTACTGTTAATTTGATTAATTTGGTTATTATGCATAATATCTGGTTATTTTACAAAATAACCACCCTTCTTGGTTAATATGACAAATTAACCAGATTAGTTAATATTAGTAGTTAATATAATAATTTTTTACTATTGTCACAAACTAATTACATTAACTGGCTATTATTCATAACAGCTAATATCCCGTGGTTAATATGATAAATTCAGGATTCAAGAATTCTTTAGAAACAAAAAGTGTTTTTTTACGTTTCTTCTCTAGAACCTTCAGTTCTAACAACTACTCGGCTCACTCGCTCTCAATTCACTCAGTTGTGCTTCGGCATTCATTCTATCTATTTCTGCTTTTAAAGTAGTTTTCCAATCTAATTTGTTATTTATTATTATTATAAATATGGAAGTGCGTTTTAGTGAAAAAATGAGGACTGTATTCGAAAATAAAGTTCAAAATTGTGGAATAGTAAGCAAGGAACGGTATGAGGGATTTATTGAAAAAGTGGAGAATTAAAATCTAAAACATGTGGGAAAATACCAGCAGATTTCCAGAGTTTAAAAAGATACGATATCATTACTTGACATGTTAATATTTGCTGTGAGTGAGAGCTCATCTTCAATCCGATACTATGTACACACTGACCAGATTTTTAAAATAATTCATTATGCTCTGCTAGCAACTGGTCATGGAGGAGAACACGAATTTTGAGGGAGATACATAGTAAATACAAAAACATAACTCAAGTATAAGTAACACTATATATGTTTCTATGTGAACCTTGTCAAAAAAAAATCAAAAATTCCCAAAAAAGGTTTTTGCTTTTTAAGGAAATTAACTCTAGATCTCACAAAGATTTAATAGGCATGCAAAGTCAACCAGATAATCATTATCAGGACCACTTCACTAAATTTGCACAACTGCGCCCATTAAAAAGCAGAAGGAGTGGGTCATACCCTTTTCGAAATGTTCACTATTTTAGATGCACCTAGCATATTGCAAAGTGATAATGGTCAAGAATTCTGCAACAAGATTGTTCAAGAACTTTGTGTAATGTGGACCGATTTAAAAATGGTTCACGTCAAACCAAGGCATAGTCAATCACAAGGATCGGTTAAGTGCGCAAATCAGGATGTAGAAAACATGCTGACAACTTGGACAGGAACAAATCAAACGCCTCATAGGTCGGAAAGTCTTAGGTTTGTACATTCATTCAATAGAAGCGCTCGTGAGGGTATTAAGTGCAGCCCATATCAAGCAATGTTTGGAGTTAAAGCAAAGGTCGGGCTTGCAACTTCATCATTTTTAGATGTAGCAAACTTGCAAACTGAAGATCTTGAAGCCTCAACAAACTCAACAGATCGCCCAGTTGATGTAATGGAAGAGTTGCTTAAAAATGAAGAACGGCATAGGCTAAACAAGATAATTTGACTTTAAACTCTGAATCAGACATTCCTGTATATGTTCGGAATGTTGCGGCATCCTATTCCAGTAGACGTTCAGGGGAAGATGATGTAATTAGTAAAATCAGCAATATCAAAGAAAAAAGAGAAGGATCCGAACGTTTTGGGGGTTATTTTGGAGGTAGATGATGAGCTTAACTTGTACGAGATTGCTACCAAAGGAAGAAAGCTGGCAAAAATATTCCAGGAATCAGTTCCACATTTGTAAAGAGGTCTTCCTAACTAAAGAGCAAGTTCCCAATGTGGTTGTTTCAATTCGCGAGTGTGTTAGGTGCAGGTGGTTAAGGGTTTAAGAGATGCAACTGCAAAGGAAAATGTTCATCGTCAAAATGCAGCGGGAAAAAAATTAAAAATTCCATGGTAGTGTATCTTGTTCGTATAAATAATGCCTAACCGAATATGTATTTGTAATGAAAATAAATTAGATTGGAATATAATAGTAAACATACAAATTGTTTTGTAGCTAATCTGTGAATTCTTTACAAAAATACGTTTTTATAACAAACATTTTGATATTGAAACTATTTCTCGTTCAATTAGTAAATAAGATGTTTTGTCTCTGAAAAAAAAATGTGACCTCTTTACAAAAATACATTTTTGCTCTGAAAATTGCAATACTCAAAATACTTAGTTCTCGTATAATTAGTAAATAAAATGATAACAATACGGTAAGGTTTTTTTGTTCATGTTTCCCATCAAAAGATAATTTAAAAAAATGGTTTTTCTTTACAATTATCCATAATAGCCACATTGGTTTGGTTAGTATATAAAATAACTAGTTAATCTATTAAATCCTAAATACACCATTCAAAAACCCAAAAATGATAAGTATTTTATTATGTGTAATAATGGTGAAAGTTTACGTTGTCATATATAGCTTTGTATGTTTAATATTATTAGTTAACTCACAATTTTCAAAAAAAAAGTAATTATAATATTTATTAAACAAATTAAAGTGTGTCGTGAACATTTAAATAACAAAATAGGCTCATATTCTACTACTAAATGTGTAGAAACAACAAGAAATAATGTACTACATTATCAAAATAAAAAAGTTCCAAATAAATTTAACTTACAACGAAGAGTAACAGCAAAATATATAAACAGATAACACAATCATAGAAGTGCTTCAAAATGCCCTCCATTCTTTTGAACACACATTTGACATCGTTTTAAAATTTCGTTTTGAACTTTTAGTAAACTTTGGGTTCTAATTTGTTGCATAGCAACACGAATTTTATTTTTTAAATCGTCTAGATTACCAGGTTTTACTCGGTACACTTTGTCTTTAGTTGCACCCCCAAGAGAAGGTCATGGGGGGGTGAAGTCTGGAGATCGCGGCGGCCAAGCTATTAGACCTCGATTTCCTATCCAATTATTAAAACGTTCCTGTAAATAGTTACACACAAGTAATCCATTGTGTGCTGGTGTCCCATCGTGTTGAAAATAATTCAAATTTTGAATTACGTTCAACGGAAGGTCGTCCAAAATTTCTTCAAATTCGTTTCGTAAAAAAGTTAGATATCTTTCGAAATTTAAATCGTATTCATAAAAAAACGGCCCAAGGATTTTGGTACCAATAATACCGCACCAAACGTTTACTGAAAAAGCATATTGATCTTTCCGCTCAACAGTAATATGAGGATTTTTTTGGGACCATTGGATATGGTTGTTTCTATTGAAGATGCCGTTCTTTGTAAATTTTGCTTCATCGGTAAAAAGAATGGTTTTCGAGAATTGATTGTTTGCTCGACTTTCATTAATCAACCATATAGCAAAACGTAATCATTTCTGACAATCGTCTACATACAATGTATGTCCTATATGAAAATGATATGGCTTAAAATTATTTTGTTTCAAAATAACATGGGCTTCATCTTTGGAAGTGTTGCACTCGTTCGCAATTTCACGAAGGGATATAGTAGGTTTAAATTCGACGTAAGCTAAAACACGTTCTTCTGTTTCTTTGTTAACATTAGTTCTAAAATTTTGAGGTTTAGTAAAAGACTCATATTTTTTTAAATTCGATTCGAGTTTGGCAAATAATCTCACATCGGGTTGTTTTCTTTTCATATAAGTTTGTACATATAATTCCGAACCAGCATTAGCATTTCTGTTAGACACGTAATAGCACAAAAGAATATCATTTCTTTCTCCAGAAGAATAAACCATTAATAAATTAATATTCACTATTCAAGTACGAACTATAACTGGTTACAACAAATAATTCAATATCTACTACTTGACAGTCAATCAATGCAGAGTTTTGTTTTTAACCCTGCGGCAGACGCGGCTTATATTTTCACTTGAGCGGTCGCGCTGCGGTCCTTAGGTCCGCATAATGAAATATCAATTGGTTTCTCAGATTATGTTCTCTTTACACAAAGGCTATTCAAATAATAAAGTTTTATTTAAAGTAAAGATTTTACATACATGCAATCAAAACATTTTAGAAAACAGAAACGATATTCTTCTTACTAATTTTTAGTTAATCTTCATCTGTATCGGCTTCGAGGGAGATAGAACAGGTTACTTTTCTTTGGCAATGCTCTAGACAAACAAATTTGTTGCAGGTATGGCAAATAATTGTAGTCTTTCTGTTCTTGTGAGAACCACACTTGTAGCAAGGCCCTTTCTTCTTTGCATAATCTATTGCATTGTCTTGAATGTTTTCTCTGTATTTTTGTAAGACACTTTGAATATCACTAGGAAGACCAGTTATTTGGGCTCTTTTTTTTAGATGAGAGGCCATCAGTTCAAAAGCCAAATCGTTTAGGTATTTTCGACGTATAATCGATTTTTGCAACGGATTATTGGCGTCGTAAATTATTTTTGAATTTATACAGGCAATATCTAGTATTTTGAAAAATAAAGCAAATGGCCATCTTCGTGTAATTCTTTGCGTTGTATATGAGGAACACATTTGATCAACTGTATCAACAGCACCTTTGGTGCGATTATAGTCTAAAATTATTTCGGGTTTGTTAGTTTCAGGATCAATTTCTCCAGAGTCATGCATTGATGATAATAAAAGAACTAACTTATTCTTTTTAGGAACATAAGACACAAGAGTGGTATCATTTGATACCCGAAAAGTGAAGAACCAACTTCTCTGTTTGAAGTTTGGAGAAATTCTATCGGAATGTCAGCTCGGTTTTTTCTTAGAGTTCCAATAGTAGTTATTCCATTTTCTAATAATTTCTGAGATAGTGGATAACTTGTATAAAAATTGTCAGTAGTTAGGTTTCTATTTGAATTTTTTAATGGATCAATTAGTCTCATTACTATGTCGAATGGTTTATTTGACGTCACATACGGACCAGGTTTTTGTGTACCACAATATAGTTCAAACGTCCAAGTGTAATATGTTTTACTGTCAACCAAAGCGTATAATTTAAGCCCGTATTTTGCCGGTTTTTTTGGCATGTACTGGATAAATCCACAACGTCCTCTAAAGGGATGTAACATTTCGTCAATGGTAATAAATTCTCCAACACAATAGTTTTTTTGACATTTTTCGACAAATTTACTGTAAATGTTACGAATAGCGGCAAGTTTATCTGATGATTCCCGGTTCTTTCTTGTTCGAAAATCGTCCAACCGCAAAGCACGTAATAGAAATAAAAATCTTCTGTAACTAAAAACCCCTCTAAGTATCATCATTCCTGTACCATCTTTTGCCCATAGCTCTAAAACATTGACATGGTTTCCCTTTTTTATTGCAATTAAAACAAGCACACCAAAAAGGGCTAAGATTTCATCCCGGTTAGTAGGATTGCAGTCTCTGGGGTCTTGCATATTTCATAGCAACTTTCTCTTGAATATATACATTAGTTGATATGACAATTTCGTCAACCATTTCAAGAGAAATGAATTTTAAAAAAGCTTCCATCTTTGAATTTGTTTGTTTAGCATATTCGGTTGGCTTAGATAATATTTTCACAATATTTTTAGATTTAGTTTTATTACCTGACTGAAATTCCATACTTCTCCATATTGTTTCCATATTTTTACCTAGATAAAACCTGTAGTTTTCATTTTCTACTTCATTTGGTCGCATCTCTACATCCACCTCCATAACTTCACTTTCAATCTCAGTTGGTGGTTCGGAATCGCTCGCATCATGATTATCATGAATCTGCTCATCTTCGCCATCACTTTCATCGCTAAAATCCACTATTTCTTCTTCGTCATCACTCCATATATGTGCTACTATTTCTTCCAGCTCACTCTCACCTAAAGCCCCACAATTTCTAACATTTCGGTTCCTATAAAATATTTCTATGTAATACTATTCGATTTACTTCACAAAAAATACATCTTGTAAAAATAAATAAAAAACTTACATAGTCAGTCGCACAAGGGAACAGAGGTCCGCAAAAATGTACTACTCGTCACCAACGTCTGATAAAAACTGCAGTAAATTTTCTAGACAAGCGATATAGGTATGAAGTGTTGACTCATATACTCGAGAATGCATACCTAGCGACTTTATTCGATAAGATCATAAACATTAAAATAATTTTAAAAGGTATCAACAATGCGGACCTCTGTTCCCCGACGCGACTGCCGCAGGGTTAACTGTCATAGCACACCACGGTAAACATTGCATTTGTTTAGTAAATACTATAACTACAACTTTGTGAAAATTGTGAGTTAACTAATAATACTAACTATACAAAGCTATACATTTTTGGAATTAGAAAAAAATAAGCCATCGGATGGGTTCATAACCACCTATACTTGCCATTTAAAAAAAATGCATATTTGGGTTGTAGTTCGAAAAATAATTACTAAAAAAATTTTTTATTCGCATTTTCCATTTTGCGTAAAAATAGCTATCAAAAGTCTCTCCTAACTTTTTCGTATTTTGAATATTAAAAAAGATATAGCCGATTGAAAATTTGGACGATTTTTAGTTATTTTCGGATATCCTAGAAAGTTGGCAACAATGTTCAATTTTCTTATCGGTATTTGAATTATCATTTAATTCTTCCCAACTTTGCTAATTTAACCGACTCTGTATCTCTTATAATAACAAAGATAGTCACAGAACGTGGGTAGATTCTAGACACCCTGTATACGAAAAGTATATAAATTAAAAGTTTCCATTGAACCCAAATAACATATAGGAGCGTCTTACAACACACACCCTGTACGTCTACAGTGTAGAAATATATAAATAGAACTGGTTTTGAAACCTTATGATTAAAAAAACAAGATGGCATGCCTTAATTTTAATTTTAAGTGTTGGTATGCTTAGCGTTTCTGCTTTATTTTTCCGTGACCCAAAAGTCAATTATTTACCAATTAAGTATGTTTTAGTTATCACAGAATCTCCTGAATTTACAGTCCTAAAATGTTGACAGAAAATTATTTCTTTGTTGGACTTGTCACATACCTAGAAATTTAATTGATGTGTTAAGTTTTAAGTTAAAGCTTTTCACAACTTTGGACCTAATTTGATTAAAATTTGTTGAACTTGTTTTTTTACTCACATTTTATATTGTCAGTTAGAGCCTGTTCTGATTTGACACTTTTGAGCGGGTTAATAAGATTTATTCTTTGAAAAATCTGGCTAATCTTTGCTAAAATACAATTATATTCTGTAGTTGACTTTTTCATATACCCTCCCTAATTTTTATGGCTGACTTACATTTATGTTTTCAGATTTTGTATATTTATTTGACAATTTAAATCTTTTTAAAAGAATGTTTTGGTGAAGAAGGTAATCGAAACGTTTAAATTTATAAAAAACACACAATTTCATGCCTGAAAGCTAAGTACCTTCATTATGAGTAATAATGGTGAAAGTGTGCATTTTCGTACATTTTTACTTTTCTTTTTAAATTAACGACGCATAGTCCTTAGCTACTTAAATATTCCAATTATTAGATTTTGGATTACTGGTTATTAAGGAATATTATGATTTCATAGTTAAAAACGGGTTAATAATCCCCTATATTATCTATTAATCTTGACCCTTCCGTGCTCACAAATTAATAAAGTAACACAAAGATGTCACGCTGGTACACATTTTTAGTAGCATCGGTATATATGTATAACGTAACTCGCAGGCAATTATTAAATAAGGTTAAGACTAATAAGGGAATGGAAAGTTTAATTAGCTAAAAAGGTTTCGAGGTAACTATAAACAAGTAATTTGAAAAATATACTCTAAATTAAGAGTACTGTTGATTTCGATATAAATGTAGAAAAAATGTGTACAATTTGATTTCCTGTGAATTTTGGTAGTTGAAAGCCTTGTTATTGCCCCTTACAGGTGTAGCTTTTGATGCGCGTGTTATATAACTGCGAGCTTTTGTTTCAGGATATCCGGAAACGTTACAACTGTGGAATATATTCTGAATGTACTTTACAACATCCTGTTAATTGCGTTGTTGCTCGTCCAACTTTGTATTAAGATACAATACAATGCAATTTAGGACTGCACGCAAACAGTGAAACAAGTAAAGTAACTTCTGAATCCAACTAGTAAATTTATATATCCTTCCTTCAACAATTTTATTCACTGTTACTATACAGATTTACCCAATACTTTTGGTTCCGTTACTAAATATTAATTTTATAAACATCAATAATCTAGGTATTCTATTAATGTGAAAAGAAAAAGTACTAATTTCAGTGTATAATGCAAAAATAGGCTACTTAATTTTAATCACGTTTTACACGTTTTTTTTACATTAAAAAAATTATTAAACTGTATAGTCCTATAATTATTAATTAAAAGGAGAACGTTTGATCTCGAAGCTTACAATTTATGTATTTGTCCTTTTCTCGAATTCTGTACATTATTTACATCAATAATTTATAAAATTACCTATTTACTTTAAGGCATAAAGTATTAAACAAATTTTATTAAACTTTCGCTTTTAGCGAGAACTTGGTGGAAGAGTAGAAAAGATATCATAAAAACTAACGAAGGATCAACGAAAAATGATATTTTCAAATGAACTTTATATTTAATAGATATAATTTAACAAACAAGTATACGATACGCGCATAAAATCCGAATGCATTATGTCCGACATTGCAGGTGTAACTAAAGGTATCGCAGGTTTTTGTTTTTATTATCATGTTACTATTGAGATTGCAACATCTAAAGAGGGGGCTCACTTGTGACTTAAATCGTTTTGTTTGTTTCGTACCCCTATGATAGCCACAAAAAATTATCTGGCCGAAACATACGTACGAATATTTTTATAAAATAAAAGCAGTAAATGCTTTTTTGTAATCTAGAATTTCTAGTTTAGGTCTAAATAAGATTTTTACAAGAAAAGGTTACCACAAAAGCGTATTTTTACGGTTAAGATTATTACGTTTTAATCTAAGCAGATCAATTAATACGGACGACGTACGTACTTATTAATTTGATAACTCAGTTCTACATGTACTTGTCCTATAAGTATAGGGAGACAGCTTAGCTACAACCTCCTTAGGTCAATGGGACCGAATACACCAAACATGCCTTAGTAGAAATGTGCTTCCTGAAGAAATTACAGCTCTTTAAAGTGATAAAAAATACTTTTAACCCTGGCTTTATTTCATAAATGACATGACGTATGAGCTGAAAAGTGGAACACATCGAAGGAAGCTGAATGTTTTCAGTTTATGTGCTATACTGCATATTGTAGAGGGCGCTGTCGACAGATTTTTCTTCGTATGTTTCAGTCATATTTTTCTTATGATCAGCACTTTCGTTTCTGCGGGTAAACTTTATGATGGAGAAAATAATTTTACATAAAAAAAGGAGTGCTTGTTCCATATCCACAAAATGTACCATTTTCAAGAAACACGCACGTTTTTAAAGCTTTTCACGAAAGAAGATTGTATCAAGTTACCACTTGTCACATTAATATTAATGCACTTTCTAATAAAAATTAAATTGAATTAAGTAAGCATTAGATTTCATTGGCTATTTACAAAAGAGTCTCAAAATGGACACCACTAGCTTTAGTGCAATTTTGACAACGTTTAGCTAAATTTTGTCTAACGCGAAAGAATGACTGAGCATTATTTCTAATATCATTTACAGCTTCTAGAATTTTTCTTGACAATTCCATTCTATTGCCGTTTGGTTGTTTATAAACAATGGATTTCATATGACCCCGTAAGACAAAATCTAACGGATTGAGATCTGGACTTCGCGAGGGCCAGGGATGATCACTCTCACTATAGCAAATAAGAAAATTTAAGGTGATTCATCGGTATATTAGAAAGGTGATTTGCACCTTGGTCTGGCTCAGTAAGGTACATTTCTTACAAAACCTACTGTAGTTGAGAACTCATTGATTTTCAGATCATGAGGGAGGCAGGGATATATCCAGAGGTATAACCAGTAATGTTTTTTTCTTGTTGGGCGCCAATCAATTTATAGATTTAACCCTCTTATTGTGTTAAAATTTTGGTTTCACTTATTGTGTTCGGGTCATTATGACCCGGGAGCCTATAGATGTCGTTTTATTGTCGTTAAATTGATATAACAGTAAGTAATAATAATAAATAAGATGTAGTATTTATTATTTATTACATTTTATTACGTTATTTTATTTTGATTCATATATTATTATAAACGTTATGTAAAGAACATCTGACAAACTTAATGGGTAGGTATATACATTTATTTGTTACAGTATTGACAGTAGTAATATACATGAGCTTTACATAGGTATTTTGAGCAATTACAACATACCATATTAGTTTTATTAACATTTGAAGAGGAACAGGGACAAAAATTACTTTTACGGTAGATTATGGTTGATTGTTCCCTTACTTCGGCATTACTGGTTGAACAACGTGACTTTATAACCATTTCAGCTGCAGAAATACTTCGAGGGAGACGTTTTCTTTCTTGCAATAACGGGGTAATCAATGAATTACCCAGTTCTTCAAGAAATAGTCGCAGTTTTGCAAGTTTTTCAGCATTCCACGTTAGAGTTACTTCGCACCACAGAACATAGGCGTTGTAAGCTGAAACGTCCATGATCTTGTAAAGGATAGTCATTGGCCATCTTTTAGTTTGCCGTCTGCATGTGTAGGTTATTATTAATTTGGCTAACGTGTCTACAGCACCTTTAGTTTTGTTGTAATCTAAAATCATAAACGTATTTTTATGATCTTGGTTACACACTCCGTTGTCATGGTGCATGGTGCTCATGAGCGTAACACTTTTATTCCATTTGGGAATATAGAAAACTATCCACGTGTCCTTGGTGAAGTAAAATTTTGAAGAAAGAACTTCTTTCTGTTGCAGACCAATGAGACTGGCAATTCAGGCTTATTTTTGCGAATAGTGCCAAGCATGGTTATTTTTCTTTTCAATGGCTTCTGCTCCAGATTGTACGAGGTAAAAACATAATTGCACGTTACGTTGTGACCTTTTAAACCATAAGTCTGTAACAACCCATTTTTAGTTGTATTAAAGTATATCGTAATTTAGGTATTTCGTTCATTCATTTGTAAATATAAGAAAAAATTTTAATTATTTTTGCATTATAGCTATGAGGTAGGCAACTTAATTTGCATTTTGGTGTAACTTAAGTGCATATCTTCTTAAGGGTTATATACTTCTTAAAGGTTTATACTCCCACTTTAAATTTTTCTGCGCAAATATTTTCGCGCAGAGCTATATCATCATCTAGTTTCAAAGCATCCATTTTTTTTCACTTCCTGATGAATGTTGTGTTGTTAGGAAGCTTTTTTTTGGGTTTCCACCTAAATTTTGTGAAAGTGCCATTGATTTGATGGTAAGATAAATTAACTCATAATACTAAAAATTAATACATTTGCTCTTTTCAGGCACTTTCTTTCTTTTATTTTTACTTTGATTTACACTTTAATTACATTTTAAGTACGCATTTAATTTTACTGTTGCGTGCGCTTTCATTTTGTAATTGCAATATTTATTTGAAAATTTCAAGAAGACAAATTTATAAGAAATAAAATTCCAGTTTGGGTGTGGTTGACAACATAAAAGCATTGTTATTGCAATATATTGCGCAACATTGACACAAGGATTACGTCACCTTGGTTTGCAATTCTGCATTATTTTTTATAATACCAGGGGTTCTCAAGAAGATGTATTATATTTTGTAACAGGTATTTAATGTTTAATGATGTTTTAGTAATTTGAGGCTATTTTTAAGATACATTTTATGTAACCCTATCATTTTAACTGTAAATAAATACAGTCTGTATATTTTTTTATTTTTTACATTTTGATAAAATTTTTATTGTAAAACTCGGTTTAGTTATTCCGAGCATTATTAAAAGTAACTTGGCGTCCGAGATCATTTTTATTAGTGTTACATTGCAATTTTTTATTATTTATGTTCAGTGGAAGCAATCTAGCAGAAATTGTGGTAATTAAGCAAATCAAAAGAAGGAACCACCCTACGTTAATCTTCCCATTGAGTCAAAGGCATTATTTTTGGTGAATGGTTTTTATCTCCAGTTAGTTTAACGATGTTTGTTTGGAGAACTTTTACACTTATTTCTTTATTAAATTTTATACGATTACCATTACACCACTATCATTATAGGTCTAGCACAACTCTTTTACCTTGACCTCTTTATGGAGGTTCACCTTCTGTTTTCTCGAGATAGACTTGCATGTTATACGCATAAGTAGTTACAGAGTCGCATACAGTCCAAATTTTGACTCCGTATTTAGCAGGTTTATTCGCGATGTAGTCTCTAAAAGGACAACGGTCTCTAAAAGGTACCAGTTGCTTATTTACTGTTACATTCTCGTGAACATTATAGAGTTTAGGTAGAATTGCAACCCATTGATCCCATAAGTCCCTTATGGAAGCTAATTTATCAGTTTGGCGTCGTTGTAGTCGAATTTTTTGTCGTCAAAGCGAATTATTCGTGCAAGTATATGAAATCGTTGTACGGAGATCGTTGCTCTGAATATAGGACGACCTACATTTTCATCCCACAGACTGGCTGTTGCGTCGCCATAAGATTTATACACTCCAGCTATAAACAGTAGGCCAATATATGCTTTTAGTTCTACTAATGTTAGTTCTTGAAACATGTCGCCACAAAGTCTTTTTCCTTCTAAATTTGACATTTTCAGAACTAGGTTTACAATGATGGGTGTAAAATATAAGAAGTACGCGGATTTTATATCAATTATTCGCGACGTAGCATACCTTGTTGGCCCAAGAATCAACGAAATAATATTTGTTGCTGATAACTTTCCCGATTGATGTGTCTTTTTAATTCCATGCTATATTGCCATCTTTTGAAGTTACGTGATGACCCGTATTAGCTTCATCTGAAATCGTAGCTTCCACTTCATCATCCGATCCGCTGTTGTGTATCTCCGTTTCGTACAAATAGTCTACTTCTTCAGAAGCATTAGAATCACTATCAGAAACACACAAAGGTTTCTCAAGTTCACTATCCGTAAACACTCCCTCACTACACATTTACAATAATAAATTTCAATTGTTAGGTATTTCTTATTAGAGTATAGCATCAAGTTTGATATTTACTACGACACAAACAGATACTCACTGGCTGCATCTATACGTGGAGCTACAGACAAGTCTCAACATGAATAAAATTGTTTACCGGTACGCAAATAACGCATGCAATATGCGCAATATTGTGCAATAATGTGGCAATATTACGTAAGTTATTCATGTTTATGAAAATAAAACAAATAGTATATTATTCAACGAGCGTATAATGTAGGCCATAATCATCCGAGTTTATTATGGCCCATTAGACGCGAGTCAAATACTATACTTTATCTACAACCATCTATTTATACAGTGTTCGCCAAAAAGTTGATTTCATATGGGAATCTTTTTTTGGAGTTTTTTATTTTTCGAAAAATTTGATTTTTAATCTCAAAGAGAAAATATTTTGACGTTAATAAGGTTTGAGTTTTATTTTAAATCGTGCAAAAATTAGAAAAGACACGAATTTTAGTTTAATCAAATCAAAAATATCTCAACTGGAAATTTAGAGAGCGTTAAAAGATTATCAAAAAAATGTTAATATAAGGTTTGTTCTAATAAAAATAATAAACCAGTCAGTGCCAATCAAATTTGTGAAAAATAGTAAAAAACAGATAAAGATAAAGTATAGTATTTGACTCCCGTATAGTGGGCCATTATGTTCGGTATTTCATTTTAATTATTTCTAAAATTAATTTTTATTCGTTTAAACATACAAAATACTTAACGAGAAAGTGCAATTTTCACATTTACGTCAACACATATTTATGTTGACATTTCCCGTTTTCATAGTAACGGCAATGCCTCGCGTGGCGGTTAGTTATTAAATATATTTGTAGCTCTTGGATTATTAGGAATTTATAATTACACTTATTGTTTTATGAGTAATTATAATTACACTTGTTGTATTATGCATAGCATAATACTCTTACTATCATAGGTATTATGCGTTTATTATTAAATGGTTCTAGATAAGCTAATAAAATATATTCGTCTATGGTAATGATCTACTTCTCGTTCTTCTAATTTGAACCACATAAATCACCGATTCATATAAACCCAAACACAGTGAGTGTAACAAATGCGTTTAAAAAGAAACTAATTATAATTTTCTAATATCAATCTAGCAATCATATAATAAGCCATGCAGTGGTAAAGAAATATTTAAATAAATTAACGAATTATGCACATTAGAAGAACGCGACTTGGCCACATTAACCCGAACACAATATGAGGGTTAATAATTTAAATACAACAAGAATTAAGAAAGTTGTACCTTAATAACATAACAGGTAATCTGAATGAACACTAAACAAGTGTATATATGCGTATATTTAATAAAGCAAAATGTCTGGCTAATATCAGCACAACATAACTAAGACAATATTCCTCGTAAAGATTTACGATACTAAAATTACTAAATTCAACACAACTGTATAAGCTTATAATCTATATTTACTTAAAGTTCAAAATGCAATATGATCAACACTATATTCAGTAATAAACGTATACTTGACCTACGTCAACAAATATTACGGTACGATAGGTTATGAACTCAAATGTTTTTATCTTACAAACAAAAATTAGCTGTTCCTTTATAATCGTATCAAAATAACACTATACTGATTTGTTATTTACATAAGACGTACTTTGCATAAAAGGGTACTTCTTACTTATTTCTCTTCCGCTCAAAATAAATGTATTACTTCACCGTAAAGTGCACTGTAGTATGAGAATTTCATTTCCAATTCATAATATAACGTACGATAATTTGCATTTGTATTGAACATACAAATGAACGAACTGTAGACCATATGGTAATTTTTATAATATAAACGTACGATAAGGTAAAATAATCTCCATAAATTCTTACACATACTATAATGGAAAAACTACACAAGCTGGCTCAAAAAAACAAGGAAAGCGGCAGATATCGGCGAAATCAGAATAACAGCACTCGTTATTTAGGCAAAATAAGGGTATATCCATTTATAATTTTCGAAGGTGACAGTGCACCATCATGCGACATTTTATGAATATTAACATCGTGACGTCACGTCATGCTTTTACAACGGAATTCATTAAAACAAAAGCTTCTTCTTAACGCAAGCGGCCTTCTTTGATGCAGGGGCGTACCCTTGTACCCTATTAAATATAATATATACAAAAATGTAATTAAAAGCTCTTAATTCATACTAATACGTTATAAGCAAATAAACCCTTAGTTACCGTAACCATAAACACGTTCATAACTCCCTTGGGAAGTTATGAACTGGTATCTAGGCAGTTATAGATCTATAACTACCCTCTAATCATTCTAATGTCTTTTGACAAATATTTGCAAACTTGTCAGTTTTTATATCCATAGTAACCATGCCTACTTAATTTTGAAAACAACGTTCATTTAATTTTAATAACCAAAAAATTTCATTTGTATATTTAATTTTATAGTATCAAATAAAGTTGTTTATCTATCACAGGAGTTATGTATGTTAATAACCTCGGGCAACTCAACAATCCCTCGGGACTAACGTTCCTCGGGATTGCAATCCGTTGCCCTCGGTAATTAACATACCCATAACTCCCTTGATATATAAATAACTATTACATACCTTACACAAGAGAGTAAAGCTTAAAAAAGATAACGTAACGAACGGTACGGCAGAGGAAACAAAAATGCGTAAGCGTGTTCAATTCACGTTACGCATAGAACAACAAAAATTAATGTCTAAAATATACACGGGGATTCGTAAGTATGTAGACTAAAGTGAAAATATCAAAATACACCAAAATTTAATGAATGCTTAAAGATACTAATGTAATGTAAATATATTTATTAATAGTAATGAGAATTTCTAAACTTAAATTAAGGTACCGATAGCCAGGAATTGGCACGTAACACCACGTCCCATCTATCGTCAAAGTGGTTATGTAAACACATTTCGAGCATAATGGGAAGGTGCACCATCGCGTATAAATTACATATTGTTTCTAATGTTAAGCGGAACATCTTCTAGTAAGGTGGGCAAAGTATTTTCCAAAAAGTTGAGATGTGGTTCTGCATTGAACCAAGTAGGAAGTCATGGTCCTATTAAAGAATCCACGACAATTCCATACCATACGTTAATTGAAAATTCGTGCTGAAAATGTTTCGTTTTAGCGATACGGGGATTTTCTTCACTCAATGTATGAGAATTGCGGGTATTAATTATGCCTCGACGGGTAAAGAGCACACGATTAAAAAATGTCGGGTCACTATTTTGTTTATTACATAACCACTGACAAAAATTCAATCTTAGTGGGAAATCAGTCGGCAGCAACTTCTGTACATTTAAACAGTGATACGGATGCAGAAGTTGGGCACGAAGAACTCTATGTATGGACGCCCGGAGTACAGCTGTAAATGCAGATAACTGCCGAATGCTGATTTCAGGATTTTCTTCAACTCGCCGTAAAATATCTTCTTCCTCCCCAACGCGTAGAGAAGTTGGACGTCCAGCATGGTATCTCGCTTTAAAGCTCCCATGCTCTTTTAATCGTTGGAGTAAAGCTTGAAATAGTTTTCAGTTGGGTTGGCGACGATTTGGTTACAATTCATTACAACTTCTTGCTGCAGCTCCTCCATTAAATTTTGCTCTTGGCAATAAGTCGCAACCATATCGGCCATCTCTGGGTTGAAAAATACATTGTAATGGGGCATTTTACAATAAAACAAGAAAAGGTGTTCATAGCGGCAGAAAGAAAACTGAACAGAAACTTTAAGGACAACAATAAACTCGATAATAACTTAGTAAAACAACAATAAATATAAAATAACTGACAGATTACAACTTGCAAGTAATGTAACAAATGCATTAATATTAGTGTGACAATTGGTAACTTGATACAATCGTATTTCGTGAACAGCTTTAAATTAGTGTATATGAAACAAGTACACGTTTTTTATGTAAAATTAGTTTTTCCATCATAAAGTTTACCCGTAAAAGCGAAAGTGTTGATCATAAGAAAAATATGACTGAAACATACGAACAAAAATCTGTCCACGGCGCCCTCTACAATATCCAGTATGCTCATAAACTGAGAATATTCAGCTTCCACGGTAGTGGATGTGTTCCAATTTTCAGCTTGATACATCATGTCATTTCTGAAATGTACCCAATGTTAAAAGTATTTTTTATCACTTTCAAGAGCTGTAACTTCTTCAGGAAGCATATTTGTACTAAGGCATGTTTGCTTTAATCGATCCGATTTGACCTAAGGAAGCTGCAACTAAGGTGTGTTCCTATACATTTGGGACACCCTGTATAAAGATAAAATTTGCATGGATTGAGGCTTGTATGTCGATAGTTCAGTTGGTTAGGGCAGTACTCTAGCAAAATACATGTTGTAGGTTCAGATCCTACTCTAGGTAAACTTTTTATTTATCTATTTAATGAAATTAATAATATTCTTTAATTACATAGTTTTAATTATGTTCGTCATAATCTACTTTAATTTAATAGATATTGGTCTTATATATAGATCATATTTAATAGAGAATATGTCGGAAATGTCAAGGTGGAGATTGCAATATAGATAATAGTACTTTACATTGCAATCCAGGTTAAATAGTTTTTACTGTCGATAGGATGTGCATCCTTGAGCCACTAAAAACGTTTACCTGGCAGGTCAAGCATAACATTTCAATTGTTTTTCATTTGTAATTAAACCGCAAACTCGGTTTAAAATTATTATAAGTTTTTGTTATGAACGAATAAGTTCAAAGGTAAATATGTAATTAAAAATTATTATTAATTTTATTAAATACATAATAAAGTTATGAGTAGATTGAACCTAGGACCTGTACTTTGCTAGAGTAACGCGCTAACCAACTGCGCCACCAAGATTCAAGCCCCAATCAATGTAAACTTTGTCTTTATGTATGTAGAACTGATTTACCTTTGAACTTATTCGTTCATAACGAAAACTTATAATAATTTAATATTAGTCAAGTTGCTTTGGTATGTGTGAATCCTTGCGATATTGCAGGCTCACATTCCATTAATATAAGTAATTTGATTGTTATCTCATTATGTTTAGAATTTACATCAGTTCTACATACATAAAGACAAAGTTTACATCGATTGGGGCTTGAACCTTGGTGGCGCAGTTGGTTAGCGCGGTACTCTAGCAAAGTACAGGTCCTAGGTTCGAATCCTACTCGAGGTAAACTTTTTATTTATCGGTTTAAAATGTTTAGAATTGATATAGTAAGTGTTATCGAAACGTTTAGATTGTATAATTTAAAGTACACCATTAAAAAATCTCAAAAAAGATAAGTATTTTATTATGAGTGGTAATGGTGAAAGTTTACATTTTCATACATAGCAGATAGTTAAGGGTAATTACAACTTTTGGGGCTCGACTGACATCGTAGAGGTAAAGCAATTGGTATAGGGTATCACTTTGTATTTACTCGTGTTAAACTATTTTAGCTCTTTGGTTCTATCGGTCTCTTCGTCTTTACGTTGTTTTGCATTTTTGTTTGTCTGGTAACTATTACGATTATGGTGAAGGGCTGAACGTTTTCAACTGGTTGCCGACGTGACATAATTCTAACTTATACTCGTCTACGCCTAAATTAACTAGGACGAAGCTTGTTGGTAGGTGGATATAGAGACCTTTTCGTCAAACCAGGTCAGAATATTCTAGTACAAACTACAATCATTATATAAAGTTGGTACGATAGACATTAATGCTTCGGATACTTTGCATAACGGTTATAATAAAAGAATTTGGGTTTACTTTACACTACAATCGTTTGAACCACACCCAGATCTGTTTTAGCGTCGACATCCATTTTTATTGTCATGGATTACTACTACCAGTTGCTGCTACCGTTTCCCAGAAGCTTAAATTTGGTTTTTGTGATAAAGGCTGTGCTCGTAATTTAATTCAGTGTTCCTTCAGAATTTTAGAGCGGGAAATCATACGTTTTAAGTTTATCCTTTATATTTAAGCATGTGTTTTAGTACTGTGTGGGAAGTGCTCCATGTATATACGACATATTTTTTATTGTCTGGGTATCTAGTTGTATACGCTTGCTAATGCCTAGTGTACACTGAATAATCGTTTCCATATGTATAAATATATTTCTATTGATTATTTGTAGGTTTGTGTAATTTTTTTTGTAAAACAACGGCAAGTCGTGTTACCGGAACTTAAGTCGATGTTGTCTGTGAATTTGCCTTTTTAGGTTGACGCTTGAAAGATATTTCAACGAACCCGAGAAGTGGACTAAACTTGGAACCTTTAAATTTATTTTGTACTTTCGACAAGAAATGTAGTAAACATTAACGCATCTGATCAGTGATAAAATGTGGTTACTTAAGGATGCTAAATTAATGTAATCGTATTCGGGGGATTTAATATAAAGGATTAGTATGATTATTTGTCTGTGATAGCCAATTGTGATAAATAGAATTTGTATACTTAAACGGAACGTGTTTAGTCCGTTATGGGAATTGAAAATAATATAAGCTTACTAGGAACTGTTGTTTATTTACTATTTCTCCCGCTTCTCCCCGGTTCAAGCTATACGGGGATCTCCTTCATAAAACTATGATTTTCTCTTTTTAAACGTTTTTGGCGGTCAAATCTTATTTAAAATTCTAATTACGTGTACTACAACAATCTTTTCTCACTAATCTAAGTATATCTACCCTTTACGCTTCATAGCTGCCCACCCCAATAAAGTTAGTTCTGTACTATCAATCAGTATATCGTTAGACTGGGTTCTCAGTTAGACTTACTAACCTGCTTTGTTTCACGTTGCGTGGTAGGTTGTACACGTAGCAATCGATTACTTTACTGTTTATTATATTGTTAATACAGCAAAGTCACGCAATTCACATTATTGAAAATGAACGTACCAAAAGCCATAAAAAACGAAGCGACTAGGGTGGCAGCAAATTTATTGCCACAGAAGTCGTCTACAAGGTACGAATTTCAAGAAGTTGCAGAAAAAAGCGAGATAATTGGGGTGACAGAAGACGTCCTGCTGGTTGACTTAAAACAGCTATCAAGAAGGTTTAGTCCAAATTTGCTATGGTCTAAATGGAGAATGTTGAAGAGCTGTTAAGAAATTCGGGAACAGGTTTGTAAGTGATTTATACGAAAAACAGAAATTTTTAATTGTTATTTATAGATGTCTCAACATGTTTACATTCCTAAAACCGAAAAGTGAGCGCTACAACCCAAAAAAGGGGAAGATATTAACGAAGGAAGAAGTTGAAAAGTTCCCGCTAAATGCTCCCCATAACGATTGGTTGCTTGCCAAAATTATTACAATTGTTGGAATCTTGGGCTCTTGTCGATGCGATGAATTAATTTCTTTGAAGATGAAGGACGTGAAAGACACTGACAAATGTATTATAAAATTGCGGGAAACAAAAAATTTTGTTATAACAGATGATGAGTATTGCTTTCAGTCTTATGCTTTATACCTATAGAAAGTGTGAAAGTCTAGGTCCCCTTGCTGCAGTTAGTTTGCGTCTTTTTTTAACGTATCGAAGTGGAAAATGTATTTCTCTTCAGGCTGGCCAACATACAATTAGTAGAATACCAAAGAAAATTGCGAAGTATTTGGAATTAAAAGAATCGGATTTCTTTACTGGTCACACTCTTCGTTGAACCGGTTGTAGATGCGGGTGGCGATATTTTGAAATTCAAACGAGCAAAAAGATGCAAGTCAGCGGTTATTGCCAACCGTTATGTATACGGCTCCGTAAACAATAAACTTTCGATGCTGCTAAAAATGCTATTAGTGAATGTTCGTTGCACACAAAAATTTTGGGTATTCCCGGGTGTGAACCCTAGTGGGCGTAGATTAGGATTGTGGCACATCAGACAAATGTTATTAAGACACTCGGTAACGGTTCAACTTCTAATTTAACCCATTAACCGCTATTGATGCGAAAACGCAACATTTCAATCAAAAATTTTTTTTCTCCCTTTGATTTCAAGATTTTTAAATTTTAAAGTTACTTTATGTTAAAACGTATATACGAGCATCATAGAATAATTTTTTTAAAGAAAAAAAATTACTATTTATACAAAATACAAATATTAGAAGACAGCGGTTTTGACGCTGTAAGTTATACGTCGGTATTTATTTTTATAAATCCGAGGTTTTTTATCGAAATGAAATAAAATTTTATTTTCACTAGAGGTAGAGAATCTACTGTAGGTATACATCAAGCAAATTTGTTTTAAAACACAATAACATACTCCAATATAGAACTAAAGATAATGTTGCGTTTACGCATTATCAGCGGAATCACAGATCGGCATGTCTCGCCGAATTGGCACCTCAAATAGTATAACGGCATGAGTTATAGTGTCATGGTATAACGGTCGGTTTTAGTTGTTCATTATCGTTGCTGTGAGATAGTTGTGTCAACTAGTTAATTATTTTCGTTTGGTTTTGTAAAAATTTTAATATTTAGTTCCGTTATTTTATAACGTTTATTTCTAATTATGTGTGATAAAAAATTTGGATTACAATAAATATTATAACACACATGCCCTTACTTTGCAAGAATTGGAGGCGGAAGTAGAGGATCTTGGCAATAGTTATAACGTAGATGCCGTTATTATACCACCAGATGTAGATGAGTTGACAGACGAAGAAGATATAGATGAGAATTTGCTTCGAGGTATTTATGCTTCTCTATTTTCTGTCGTTTTATTTTCCGCCATTCAAAATTTGGGAACTTAAATTTTTTAATTCAATTATTATATTCTTCCCTAGAAAACGAGATTCCACAAGACTTACTAGGGACGTTTGAGATTGTGGTGCATGATAATGATTCATCCGAAAGCTCCGTTGAACAATGTGCAGCTACAGGTACATCAAAAAAGCAGAAACAGAAGATGTATGTTCCAAAGTGGAAGAAAACCCTTCCAATGATTAATAAATTACCAGAATCCAACGAAATTAACCATAAACAAAATCTAAAGGAAATTCTTGGTGGTAAATCACCATTGGAAATATTTTTTCTTTATTTCGACAAAGAACTTTTAAATTCAATTTAGATTTTTCCGGGAAATATGCAGCAGATAACAACCGACATGGATTTTCAATTACAATAACCGACATAAAGAAATTCCTAGGAATAATGATATTATCCGGATATCACACGCTTCCTGAATTGGAAATGTATTGGAGTCGAGATGAAGATAAGGTGTTCCATTGGTGAAAAACTGCATGAACAGAAGCAAATTTCGAAACATAAAAAGAAATCTTTATTTTTGTGATAATCCAAAGCTTGATAATACTGACAAGTTTTCAAAATTACGTCCATTTTTTGATGCCGTAAACAAAAAAAATTTACAGTTCGGTATATTCTCACACAATCTTTCGATCGACGAGGAAATGGTACCTTACTATGGAAGACATTTGGCGAAAATGTTCATAAAGGGAAAACCTATTCGTTTCGGTTAGAAGTTGTGGTGTCTTTGCTCTGACGATGGTTATTTATTTCAATTTATTCCATATGGTGGAGCACGCGAAAATAAAACTGACATGGGCCTTGGAGCAGATGTTTTAGTAGATTTACTAAAGGTTGTTCCAAATACGTCATATCATAGAATATTTTTTGACAACTTTTTCTCTTGTTTTAAATTACTCCACTTCCTTACTGAAAAGAATATCTTTGCAACAGGTACGGTACGCGATAATTGTATAGAGAAGTGCAACGTAATACCAGTGTCGGAAATGAAAAAGAGAGACAGGGGTTGTTACGACTATAGGTTTGATTCTCCATCACAAATTGGGATAACCAGATGGAACGACAATGCGGTTGTTACAATAATATCTAACAATATTACGGTAACTCCAATACAAACCACCAAGCGCTATAATAGAAAGGAAAAAAAAGGAAGTGAGCATTCAACAGCCCTTGGTTATAAAAGAATACAATAAATTTATGGGCGGAGTAGATCTCCACGACAACGGAATTGCAAACTACCGCATAAGGGTTAGAGGTAAAAAATGGTGGTGGCCTTTATTTATCAATTGCCTAGACAGCGTCATTGTCAACGTCTGGAAATTATTCAGAATAGCTAACGATTCTAAAATTTTCCAATTAGAATTGAGATCCTACATAACCACTGGTCTTGGCAAAACTGACAATGTTGATAGCAACGAAGGTGACGAGGAAGAAGCATCAGTATACCAAGGAAGAGGTAGACCAACAAAAAGTGAATTGCCAGATGAAGTAAGGAAAGATGACGTTGGCCATACTGTAATACGTCATCCAGAAAAGGCACGAAGAAGATGCCGAAAATGTAAAAGTCAAACAGTATTCATGTGCCAAAAGTGCAATGTGCATTTGCATCCTGCATGTTTTGAGAGTTTTCACAATTAAAGCATTTGTTATTTTTTTTTAACTAATTCTGCTGTTGATGCGAAAACGCAACATTATTTTTTACGAACATCCTGTATATATATCTGTATATTTTTTTAACTATGCCTTAATTAGGATACAAAAAACATAATTAAGTAAAAAATTCCATTTGTGAATGTTTATTTTCATGTGCGGCGGTTAATGGGTTAATAACTAATTATAATGTTCTATAAATATGTCACATGAAAATGATTTACCCAAATTTACAGCATTAATAATCTTAACAAATAATAATATTAATAGAACTTTATTTAGACCAAAACCCAAACAGTACAACAGAAAAGGAAAACAATCAGCGAATAAATAAGCAAATAATAAAGTAAATTGCAATTCATGGCCTTAACCACAACGCGAGATTCAATGGCTAACACCATTGTTCTACCATCTGAACCTTGATGTAAAGTAAAGAAGAACAAGACAAAATATATCTACACCTAATGCAAATAATTATAAATAAACTAAAAAAAAATTTTGTAATTGGCTCAAAATATAAGCATATATCGCATGCATCGGTAGTGGAAAGGAATTAGGATGAACGGCGTATGGTTTAATGTATTATATGCGGGGAAGAAGGAACTAAAGATGGATAAGTAAACCCAAATTATTAATATCTAGGTGCAAGCTGATAAAGTTAGAAAACTAGCATGAGATACCGCACTAAACAAGTAATGGCTTGTAAGCTCTTACATACCCTCGCATGTATTCAGTTTTAATAACTTTCGACCACGTAATAACCCTTGCTTAGTTCCAAGTGCGTGATTATAAGTAGTATTAGTATTTCCCTTGCACTTCCTATGATGAAGTTATATGACGTAATTAAATGTGTATGGACAATATATTGAATAAATATGCACATGAAATAAAATAAACGAAAATGTACAGAATAACACATATAGGATGGCTATTGCTAACCAGCGACACTTATAATCCCTTATGCTAACATGTGAACAGCCAATTTCCTGATATACATATATATATATATATATATATATATATATATATATATATATATATATATATATATATATATATATATATATATATATATATATATATATATATATATATATATATATATATATATATTAAAAATATATTAATATTATCGAATTATTCAGAAGTTGACTACTGACATTCGTCTCATGAAGGTGATAATTTTTATTTTGTAATATATCAAAGATAAGGATTCTCACTATGGGGATCTTGGAAATGGTAATAGATACAACTTCAGTTAAATGGGAAAAAAGTTGTGTAATTAGGGGACCAATAAAATGACACAAAAAAATCAATAGTGTGATATTTTGTTTTTGTGATTTTGACAAAATTTGAATTTTTGAAATTTCTATTTTATTTTTTTCTGGCGTTATTGTCAATGCTAGGGCAAAAAGACTAACACTTCTTCATGGCAACATGTTAGCGGCTGTAACATGCTATAGTCAATCGGACGTATCCTGTTTCCATAGCCACCATCAACTTATTTTTTTAAATACAGTCCTGATATTATGAAAACAGATTTTGAAAGGTTTTTTTATTACAAATTCAGAAATGTATGACATTGCCTGATAGCGTTTTGAACCTTTTATGGACATTATTACGAATTGGTTTAATACAGACCTGTATTTTCAAGAAGATGAAGCAGTAACTTTCCGGTATGATTAATACACACACCATAATAAAGCTTCTGAATATTAAAAGTTAATATTAACAAAGAAATTGACGGAAAAAGGAAAACTAATTCCTTTCGCTTTTAGTCTAAATTAAAGTGAGAATTACTTACTTATAAGTCTTATAATAATTAAAATTGTTTCAAATTTCTCAAAAATAAAAAATCTGGGGTTGTATCTATTACCATTCCCTAGATTCATATAGTGAGAATGAGATTCGCAACGGTAAGTGTAAGGTAGACGTGTTTAATAACAAAGTGTATCTGACCTTATAATCGGTGGCTCATTAATTCTGCCTTGCACCTGTTTTTTGGTTAATTTCTAATTCGCAGATCTATAAGTGCCAGATTCTACCTAGGATTCTAAACCGATTTTTGGATGGAGCTTCAGTGGTCGTTAAACAGGTGTCTATAATCGAAACCTCTGTATGCGAATTAGTAGCGATAACAGCCATGAATGTGGACGAGTTTAGATAAAGTTTTATGAAATTAGAGGAAAGGCCTCAAATTTTTACATCTATTAAACATTGTTAAATGGAAAATTAAACGTATTACCGTAAGGTAGCAGGTGGCCTATTGTGAAGTGCCTTTTCTTAAAAATCTGGAAATCTAAAATTCAAACAACTAAATTCAACCGATAATTCTATTAAATACTTGTGATGAATTATTGTGCGATCCCAAATATTAGTAATTAAAAATTTGTGCACTACAAATTTTTTTTTTGTTAGTATGCTCATGCTTATGTGTTAGTATTTACTTATTGTTAGCTTATGTTACTTATTTGTGGACTGTTCAGGAGTCCTTCTCCTTTTCAGTCCTGGTCATTCCTTGTTGTTGTGTTGCGGTGTTTGGTACTACTGTATGTTGTACAATCATGAGGTGGGGTTATTTTGGATTTAAAAAAAAGAAAAAATTATTTGGGTTTTATTGAGTAATGAATGTGTTAATGGGTTAAGTGTGCATAGTGGTTGTGGTGTGTATAGCGTGGTTGGTGTGCTTATATTCGTTGGCCGGTATCTTGCTGGGGTCGTCATCCAATAGACGTGGGGATGCGGAGGGAATACGGGATGTTGTCAAGGAATTCTTCTATCTCCTCGGGGAGGTCGTCGAGGAGTTGTGTGAGGATGGCGAGTGGATGTTTGAATTTGAGCTTGGGTTTGCATTGTGGGAATGGGGGAAAGCGGTAGTTATAAGGAGTGGTAAGGATCTATTTTATATCTGAGAATGTTTTATAAAAAAATGAAATAATGTTTAAACAGTAAATTTAAGAGCCATATAGGTATTCGAACTATGTAATTGTAAAATCTTTAACTTAGGTTTCTAATATTATGTTAAAAAATTAGGAATAAATGATTAATTAATGATTACTAGGGGCAATGAAATTTATACAGGTAACTAATTGAACATCGCAAATGTTTCTTATGAAGGGATTTATTATGGTCAAACGGTACATAAAACCAGACAAAGATTAAAATAAAACTTAAAGCACCCAATATAAATCTGACTTTCATTAAGCATAATAAATAGTGGCTGAAAAACGTCCCTATAAATGAGGAAACTACATCTGCAGAGATGTTTGTTAATAATATACACAATTGTGACATCTCTAAATACTACAATAACATTCTTAAACAGAAAGGACTTTAATGAAATACAAAATCCATATACAAACAAAATTTTGATGTTATTCAATAAAAGCAATAAACACCACTTCAATAGCTGTTACTACATCCATTTTACTTCCATAGATTATTCTAGAAAACATAATAAGGAATATGCCAATAAAAATAAAACTTAATAAAGGTAGATTACAAAATGATTTTAAAGGTTAACAGTTTATTTAAAATGATGTTAATTTTTCGTGCAATAATAGCATCCCATCCACATTGCACCTTAGGCATAATTAAAACCAACAAAACTCTGTTATCCCTTAGTAATCACTAAACGATAATTATTCAAACGCAAATTGATTTATCCAATGCATTAATGTTTTAAAATAAGCTTAAAACCAATACGGGTAATTAAAAAAACAATCGTTTAAAATCGCTATAAAAATTGTACGTAATGACCAAAGAACCGTAATGTAATTAAATATATATTTATAAAGTATAAAGAAATTACATAAAAAATGATTTTATAGTGGGACGATATACAATTCCATGTCTTCGTCTGTTAGTTCTTCACTCGAACTTTCTGATCCTACATTTATGACAATTTTCTCTACAATAATCTCGACTATTCCGTCTACATCGCACATCCGCTTCTCTTCTTTAAGTGTATGCTGTACACAATCTTTCCATCGCTCTGAAGTCACAGTAGAAATTCCTTCATTAAGTAGTTCTTTACATCCTTAAGGTTATAAGTTGTGTTATTTGCAGCTACGTATTGTTTCACCTGCGCCCATATTAATTCGATCGCATTTAAATTGCAATGATAAGGGGGCAATCTTAATATGTTTACTTTTTTAATAATTGTAATTTTAATAAATTATCATTAGTAGAAATACCTTTAATATGAAGCCAATCAATAATGGCACATTTCATCCGACTTTGTGTCGGTGATTTCTCTGCTTTAATAGTATGATAGGGAGTACTATCTATCAGAATTACACAATTTTCCTCCAAATTGGGTAATACACCTTCAAGCCATTCTTTATAAACGTCACCATTCAAATCTTCATGATAATCACCGGATAAGTAACCAAAAATCACATTAATAAAGTAGATAATTCAGTAAATATGTTAACCTACCTTGTCTTTTTGATTCAAAGTTCAATAATCCACCATCAACAAATCCAGTATCGTTACCAATATGAGCAATTATTAATCGTTTCCATTTCCCAGGTGGATCCTTTAAACCAGTAAAAATTCCTGCAATTGATGCCAAATCTTATTTTTGACATAACCTGCTTTAACCCATGTTTCGTCAGTATAATATATTTTTCTGCCTTCTTCACGGTATTTCTTCATGGTGGTTAAAAACTTCCTTCTCCAAAGAACAATTTCAGGTTTTTCTACCAACAGAGATTTTCTTGTTAGTTTGTCGTATTTAAATCCCAATTTCTTTAATATCCGCCTTAGGGATGAATGGCTGAAGTTTGGTAAAGAATCGTCATTATTAATTGGCAGTTAACACCTTTGCTACAGTTGGCACTTCATTACGAAGGTAAAATGTGTGTACCGGGTGTCCAGATAAGAATGCAATGTGCCGTTTCTCCGAAACTATTCGTCGTAGATAGTTGCGGTAAAACAATTTATTACTAAAGTGGCCAAAAAGAGACCGTAGAAAATATTTTTTATGCTTTTTATAGCTCAGTTTTATTCGAGTAATTTTTGTTTGACGTATCTATTAATATAAAGTGGTGGGGGGTGATTCAGTGATTTCTTTAAATAAACAGCTCCTAAACGACTGAACTGATTTTAATAAACCTAGTCTCGTTGGAAAGAACATTTATTGCTCCATCAAATCCATCTTGCCTGTAATATATCTACTTTTCAGTGATGCCGCTAGAGCGTGTTGTTTGTTATAATATCAGAAAATTGCAAAATTCTCTAAAAAATTAAATGCAACAGTATGGCTTTTTTTTCATAAAAATGAGATGAAATAATCCCTAAATAGGTTAGTGAAAACCGCATCTCGATATCTTATTCATACCCTAAAATATCGAAGAAAGAAGATTTAGTTATTATAAAATTTGAAAAAGTCGATATTACACCGGTATTTATTCTTATTTATTTGGATTTTTTCAAGATTCAATGAAAAATTTCATCATTTTATAATTTTTAAATAATAAAAGTTTTCATAATCTAAAAAATTAAACGTAATAATATGATATTTATTTTTGAAAGGTATTATTCCAAATTTGCGGACTACTTTTTATTATTTTTTTTTATTGGCCCTAAAAAGCACCGATTATGCAATAATGTCTACTTAAGTAGGCATTAAGTAGGCATCAAGTCTCTACTTAATGCTTACTTAAATGCTCGAATTGTCTCCCATCGACCTCGATGCATTGTTGGAGACGCTCTGTACATTACAGCACCTTCAACTTCTGCTCTTGGCAGGCTACGAATGGCCTCTCGAATTCGTACTTTCATGTCGTCTCTCGTTGTTGGTGGCATTTCGTAAACGATATCTTTTAACCGACCCCATAGATAAAAGTCCAAGCAGGTTAAGTTTGGGGATCGGGGTGGCCAAGGAAATAGACTTGCTCGTCCAATCCACATCTGGTGATATATTAAATTCAAGTATTCTCGTTGAAAAATGTGCTGGGCAACCATCTAGTTGTAAAAACATATTTTGCCGTAATTGCAAGGGCATATCTAATAAAATAGGCAATCGGTTTACCAGAAAATCAAGAATCACGGCACCATTTAGTGGTTCGTCAAAGAAATAGGGACCTAGAATGGTTCCTTCCAGGATGCCACACCACATATTAACACTTCAACAACCTTGATGTTGGACCTCGTGCAACCAGTGAGGATTGGTGTCAGACCAATAATGAATAATATACAAATTAACGTTTCCATCACTTTTAAAAGTGGCCTCATCCGTCCAAAGAATTTCGGATAAAAATCCTTCATTTTCCCTGATCATGCTCAACATCCAATGACAATAGTCTATCCGTCGGTCAAAGTCTTCCTCATTTATGGCTTGATGTAAAACCATATGATACGGGTGCATTCTATAAATTTGAAATTACAAACACATTGTGAAACATGCAATTTTCAATGACATAAGAACTACCTATGATCCTTTAAACTGTTTTGAGTAGTAGTTTGTGACATATCCAACGCGAGAGACATTTCCTCTCGTACTAACGTAGGGATTCAATGACGTGTATGCTAGGAAAATAACAATATTGTCTTCGATTCTTCTAGCCGAGAGTCTTCGAAACTTTGGTCGAAAGCTTTCAGTATTACGCAAATTTTGCACTAAACACGGAAAAATTCTCGCATCGCGTAGACGCGGATCTGGATATCGAGCTGAGTATGCTTTCTTAGCCAATGCCGCATTTTAAAGAAATTCAAAATATACCGCAATCATATCAACATCATTTGTAAATGACATTATAGGTAGTTTTAAGGACTTACTTACTTGTGCAACAAACATAAATTACACTGTCTGTCAAATTTTAATATTTGTTCACAATTTGATTTTAGGTATTTGTTTTTTTCTCAATGTCCTACTCCTAATATTCTTCCTATTCTGGACATGCATATTCTATTCATTGACGTAAAAAGACAATTAAATAAAATAAATACCTGTGCAATATCCACTTTTTAAAATTTTATAATAAATAAATTTTCTTTCTTCGACATTTTAGGGTATGAATAATAATATCGAGATGCGGTTATCACTAACCTATTTTTATGAAAAAAGTCATACTGTTGCATTTAATTAGACATATTACAGGTAAGATTTGATGGAGCAATAAATGCTCTTTCCAACGAGTCTAAATTTATTAAAATCAGTTCAGTCGTTTAGGAGTTACGGCTGTTTATTTAAAAAATCACTGAATCACCCCCCACCACTTTATTTTGATAGATACTTCAAACAAAAGTTACTCTTATAAAGCTGAGCTTTAAAAAGCATATAATTTTTTGGTACATTTACTAGGTGGATTTCAGTAAAAAATCACTTTAAAGGTTTAGGATGGCGGTTACGCCCGCTAGCGGTCATCTTGCAAATTTGAAAATATTTTCCACGGTCTTTTTTTTGCCACTTTATTAATAAAATTTTTTACCGCAACTCCGTACGACGAATAGTTTCCGAGAAACAGCACTTTTCATTCTTATCTGGCCACCCGGAATTCCAATTTTCGCAAAATCTAAAAGTCTGTTGTGGATGGTGGTATAATTTCTGTTCTTGTACGGTGAACGTGCAATACCTGAACTTCCAATTTATTTTATTAATTTCCATATTGATTTTTGTCCAATACCAGTTTCGTCAGCAGATTGTTTTACAGCCGCAGTTTTACTGTTGTGTGAGTATTTTAAATACCCATTATATGTTAATAACTTTTGACCACTGCGGATTAATTTTCCACAAGGATTTTTGAATGATTGATCCTCAGCCATCTTACAATTGACTGCTAAAATAAGAATTTTTAATTATTGTACAATTTATTTTTCCACAGTCATACATTTGTAATAAAAACAAAACCAGCAGCGGTGCGTTCTGATAAGAACTATTTCTTTAAAAGCAAATATGTACAAATAACTGTAAAGATTCGTGACAAATACGAAATTTTGACAATTTGTGCTTATTGCAAAACTGGCAATGACGCTTTTGCGTTATTTGTAGAAAAATTTAGTTTTGTAAACTTGCCTCGTGTGTTAACCAATCAACGAGAAGGTAAAATTTTCTCTTTACCACCCTTCGCTTTACTCTTAGCTGATTTCTACTTTAGAGTAATTTTCAGTCAGAGCAGTTACGTCAATAATATTAATACTGTCAGAGGACGGCGATGTTGTCAGATTGTGAAAAATAGCATTTTGACAACTGTCAAATCTCAGCTTCAGGGGTTATGTTTATTTTATCACAATAATAAAATTTAAGTAAACAGAATATCAGAAAATAAACCGGATAGAATTGCCAACCTAAATCAATTCTATCTGCCTCCTCTCGTGCACAATAGGCTGATTTTAAAGGTGGTAAGAAACAAAGTTAGTTATGACGCAACTGCTCTGATTCGTGAAAATTCGTATACTAACCAAGCACAATAAAATACAAATGTAGTAGATAAATAAGAGCTCGCTCCTAGTTTTTTTAGCGTCATTGTATTGAATGAAAGCTTAACCTAATTTTATTTAAATGTTGGTCATAATTTTAAACATTATGTGTCTTAAATTTTGACATACAAATAAAAAAATTAACTTAAATAATTGTACCATACTTTTGCAGTTTAATAAGAAAAATATTTGAACCTTTCAAGAGAATATTGCGGATATTATTACATTACCTATAGTACCTACTGTTGTAAAACTTTTTCTTAAACAAGCTATTGAATTAAAGCTGATGGCAGTAAAGTTTATCTTCGGAACTACTTCAACCAATATTTAGTACTTTTCATCGTTATTTTTACAACCAATACTTTATGACTTTATTCGAACGTAAGTCACATAAATCGGAAGTTACGTTTGTTTTAAAATATCCCATTAAGAGCGCAGTTTATGTTTTAATAGACATAAGTAATACCGTTTCATCCCTTAAAATAAAATTTTACAGAGATATCATATTTTATACTTTACTCGTTTAGAATGTATTTGGCGTTTCTGTAAAGAAATATAGAAATATACGAGCTACAAACACGTGTATCAGACAATTGAAACCTGTAATAATATGTTACCAATTCAGCTGTGTATGGTGCAATTTTATATTTCTGTCCAGTGTTTGGTTTCCTTTTTTTTTAAATTGCCTAACAGCTGCATTCATATGTTATAATGTGTAATGTTTAATGTATGTATAATAATTACCAATTTGCGTAAGACAAATATTAACTTTAACTTTTACTAAAAGACTGCGTTAATGAACCGTAACTTGTGTTCCTGCATTAAAATCTAGGTAAATACATATACAGGGTGGGTCAGTTGTTCTGGGGACAATAGACTTTTAATTTTGTATAGCTCAGATATTAGTAACATAAAATCTGTAACTAGCTAATTTGCATATAAACTCAAAACACTTAAAATAATAATGTTCTGCATCACGACGCTTGCGTCAAATAGTCATCCATCTCCGCGCTTCGAATCAAGTACATTCGACTATCGCCTGGTTTGTTGTAGTTAGTACGCGTCACTTTGCAACGCTGAGTGATCGCGATGCAAATGGTATTTGTGTATGATATTTCGATTATATAGCTGGTTTGAAGTAGTAATAAACAATGAGTGAGTGTTTATTGTGTAATCTTTCGCTTGAAACTGGAAAGGTAGTTACAGTGAACCGAGGCATTGACACATTAATAAAGGTAAGCATATCCCGGGAAGACGGCCTTGAAAATACGTTAAAACAAACATATCCGCTTACTGTGCACGAACAGTGTAGAAAAAACTATACTCGGCCATCATCTATTAAAAGCAGCGCTAAAACTACGAAGGATAGTAATGTGTCCCATACATTATTGACGCGGTCTAGTGTAGCTACGTTTGACTTCAAAAAATCGTGCATAATCTGTGGAAATGAAGCTGAAACAGAAAAAGAAAAAAAGCGCCCTCAAAGATACAGACGTACAATATGTGAGGTTAGGACTTTAAATCTAATAAATACATTGAACTCAGTAGCTGACAACCGTTGCTACGATTTAGGTAAGGCAGTCAAAGAAAGAATAACAGGAATTATTGATTCAGTGGCAGCAGGAGGTCGTTACTACAAAGACTGTTACGTATCTTTTTTACAAATTCCAAGTGACGGTACTAAGCCTCCGTTAAATAAAAAAGAACTAGCATTCCAGAAGCTTTGTACAGAAATCGAAAGCGGCGATGAATGTCAGTATTTATTATCTGATATTAATGAACGCATGTCTCAAATTCTCGACGGAGATGATGGATATACTACTCAATATCTAAAACAAAAACTTATTGAACATTTTGGGGTCAATTTAATAATAACCAGTTGTCCTAAGCGCAGTCCTGTCGTCTGCTTTCGTGAACCTGTGCACAAAATAATTCACAAAAATTGGTACCAAGAGATACGATCTGATCAGTACGAAGAGCGTCTCAAAATAGTATCGGCAGCAGCAGCTATAATTAGAGAAGATATACGTTCTCAACCTTACGATTTGACATCCTATTCTGTTGACGGCGAGGATATTGGAGGACAAGATATTATCCCACAAACGTTACAATGTTCCGCAAATATCGTGATACAATCAAAAACCGATTCTACAAGTGCACAAAGAAAACGCAAAAGTATTAGTGAAGCGATTATTTCAGCCAGTCGGCCTAGGTCATTTATATCGCCTATCCTTTTAGGTATTGGTGTATATATGCATCGCCATTTTGCCTCTCGAATAATTATTGATATATTATGCAGTTTGGGTTTTAGTGTATCATATGCAGAAGTACAGTAGTTTGAAAACAGCTTAAAAGCAGCACCTGAAGAACAGACAGTAGAAGCATTCATTCAATTTGCATTCGATAATGCAGATATTAATATACGTACCATAGATGGCAAGAACACGTTCCATAACATGGGCGGCATAAAAATAGAAACCCCAAAAATACAGAAAGCTGAAGTTGTAAGATTGAAGAGGAGTGATGAGAAGCCTACAGAAATGAGCGGCCGTATGGAGATTTTGACTTACACTAAACCTCATACTAAAAAATGAAAAGTTCTCTATTCAATTTACACTCTTGGATTACCTATGGATTTCGGGATATTGGCTACAGCTATCTCCAGTACCTAACTGGAACGGTTACACGCAAGTGGGACTGCAGTCTCAGACTAATTATGAAGTCAGTAATGTAACTTATCTACCTTTCATAAATTTGGATCCTGGTAATTTGTCGTGCATTTATTCAGCATTGATATACGCTAGATCACAATGTAATAAAATAAAACAAACGACATGTTTAATTACAGCCTTTATATGCCATTGTGGCAAGCTCATGCAACGATGGTTTGAAGAATACAGTGATTTTACTGGGTGGATTCCATATGATAATGTCATATTTAGGAGCGATTGGGCATATAATGTTGGGTAGTGGTATCGAAGAACTTTGGGCTACGATATATGCGAAGAATGCCGTTACTCACATGATTACTGGCCATGCATATTCACGAGCTCTTCGAGCCCATAATTTGACTCAAGTGGCATTGTCTTTTTTGATCCTAGAAGAAGACACTAATTTGACTTCTCAAGAAAAAGAAAACCTATTGGAAATTTACAACCAGTTTGAACTTGGGGAGAAGAAGACGTTACTGGTTGAAAAGCTTTGAGTACATTCGCACAAGCTTTGCAAAGTAAAGAGAATACCTCACGAACAGCCCGACTCTGGGTCCAATATTTTAAACTGGTGAATATTATTCATTGTTATCTAAGAGCCGACAGAACCGGAAACTTTGAACTTCATTTGCAAATTGTACGAGAGATGATTCCGTTCTTTCACGCTTCTGGTAAGTATAACACCATTGACACTTGGCTTACGTAAAATGGGCAAGGTTCCATTTGCAACAAGTCGAAGACCATAAAGAAACAATAACGAACGAAGAATATGATAAATTTGCATCGAAAAGCTACTTCACAATTCGGAGAAGTTATCGTTTTTTGGCTGGAGTTTCGGCTGATCTTGCCATTGAGCAAGGTCTTATGCGTTCTATGAAAACTAAAGGAGGACTAACTACAGGTAAACTTACCTTGATGAAAGGAACAGAGTGTAAGTCGGCTGCAAGATACTTAATAAGCAGTAGGTACTTCTTGTGTCGTTTTTCTTTATGTAATGCTTACATTAAATTTCCTTTTTTTACAGGCAGAGGTATAACAGACAGCACCCTGAGTACATGGATAGAGGCTTTGCCGCGCTGCACAAAAATGTGTGAAGCTATTGAAGAGTACACAGGTGTAAAATCAGAAACGTGAGAGCAACATGTGGATCAGCGAGATGCAAGAGAAACCAGAGACCATCAAGATTTTTACGTGACTGGTTATTAAATCACAATCCATTTGTATCAAGGCGAAACAATGAACTGGTGTCTTTGGCCACTGGATTACTCGGTGACGAAACCATCAACTGTGATAGAGCTCTGGAGATTGGCCAAGAATCTATGAAAAACGTTAATGGCAATTTTGAGGACATAATACTTAAGAGAAAGGACAGAGTCAAACCTTTGTCTGCTACGAGTCGCAGTATAACTGTGCGCAATACCTGCGTGGAAGTGAATCCACAACAATTATTTAACAGAATATTGTGTGTGATGAATAGCGAAGACTGTCTTAACGAAGCTTTTAAATTTGAACTCGCGCCGAAGTCCCCCTGTCTATTTGATGATGTTTCATTGAGGAAGACAAACAAGGCGGAACTAGCGAAGAAACTTGAAGCTTACTTCCCCTGCTCATCTACCTCAAAGTCGGACACGTCTCATGTCCTTGACGGGGGATATCTTATTCACACGGTAAATTGGCCACCACGTCCTGCAATTTACGAAGATGTAATGCTTACGTGTCATATGTTCAACGGAAATTCGGAATATCTAGCGTTACAATATTTGACCGTTACAGAGGAGACACAAGCACAAAAATTGAAGAACAAAAGCGCCGATCCGCAGGTAAATCGTGTGCAGACTTAAAAGTCGAATTCCACTTACGGATTGTGTCTGGGAAAGACGAATTTCTTTGTAATCCAAAAAATAAAACACAACTTATAGACTTACTGATACAAAAGCTACGGGAAAACGAAATGGTTGTACACCAAGCTGAAGCAGACGCAGACACACTGATCTCAGAAACGGCGATTCGTTTATGTTCCGATAATCCGTCAGTTACTCTAGTCGCGACAGATACTGATATTTTAACAGTATTGATAGCAAGATCAGACGAGGGTAATGCCCCGAAACTTAAGATGCTAAAACCTGGAAGTCAAAAAAGGGAGAGTAAATACTACGACATTGCAGAAATCCAAAAAAATATAGGCCCTTTGAAAGATGTATTACTATTTGCACACGCTATGTCAGGCTGTGATACGTCATCAGCGTTTTTCAGAAAAGGTAAAGTAAAAACCTTACAATCGTTTCCGTATTTAACGACGCTCGAGCCGAACACAACGACATTGCCAAAGTTGGGGAAGCATTTGTTTTGCAAATGTATAATAAATCTGACCTCAAGAAGGATTTAGATGAGCTAAGGTACCTTTTGTTTAAGCAGAAAATTTCCAAGCAGACCATAAAAGATGATTTTCAGCTTTCATCTTTGCCACCTACAAAAGATGCTACTCGACAACACTCGTATCGTGTATACTTACAAGTGCAGCGATGGTTGGGAAACTGTCTTCCACCGTGTGAATGGGGTTGGATAAGGCATGGCCCAACACTTATTCCAATCACTACAAAGCTTCCCCCTGCGCCTGATAATTTACTGAATCTCATGAGCTGTGGTTGTAAAAAGGGATGTGAACGTTGGTGCGAGTGTAGAAAAGCAAGTCTTATGTGTTCGCCAATGTGCCGCATTGTATTGGCCAATCGTGTGAAAATTCACCGAACTTAATACATGATGATGATGTGCTTTAGTAAATAATCGATCAATTGTATTCTTTCCTTTCTAATAAATATTTACAGATCTATTTTACACCTTTGTTTATTATTTTAAGTATCCTTAAGACGATACGTTTGTAAAAAAATATGTACAATTTGATTTTTGAAATTTTTTTTAACACCCTGTATATCTTATGACCCAAGAGGCGGAAGCTTAGGGTGTTTTACTAGTTGTTAATTATCAAATACAGTGTAAGTATACCAAATTTCAGCTTTTGAAGTTCCTTTAAGAAGATACTCCTGTAAAGAAAATATGTATAAATAAAGGTTTTTTTTTTAAACCCTGTATATCTTATGACGCAAGAGGTTGACGCTTGGGGAGTTTTGACTAGTTGATAATTATCAAATACAGTATCACTCTACCAAATTTCAGCTAGTTATGAAGGATTTTATGTATTTGGTCAATTTTCGTCTAATAGTCCTGAGCTAATATGTATGTAGAGTGTTCTATGTAAGCATGTTTTACAAATATTTTGAAATGTAGAGGGTGATCCAAAAAGGCTTTATTTCACAAACCTGTATTTTTTCAAATGGTAATGTTCAATTTTCTTAGCAAATCTGAACCTACAGTCAATTCCAATTCATGTTTATTCAGAGTTCCCTATACCTAAGTCCCACCATTTGTGGAATATTTCACTTTTTTGAAAAATACAGAGGTTGAGCAAAAGCTGAATAACTATGTAACCTGTAGATCAAATGTAATACAATTTGGACTACAAACTACAAACATTATAGGATGTCAGATGTTTAAGGCTCAATTTTATCTAACTTCAAACTAAAAAAACATGCCCTGTACTTTCGTTATTTAAACAATTGCTTATTTAATTGTCTTTCAGTCGATATCAGGTTTCCCTATTCCTAAACTTAATACTTTCAAAATTATGTAAATTTTAAGAGTGTTTTTGTTAAATATTGCTTCTATTCATATTCTCCGCTAAAAATAGCTTTCTTCCACTTTTGTTCAAACCGTACCAACCCGCTCTTCAACAGAGTAAGTAACCTTTGTGTGAGAAATGTTAAGGACTTTATAACTAAGTGTGATAATAGTATAAAGGGTGTATATAAATGTTCTCATAACAAATCGTTGAACTAACTCGAGATACAACCCGTTCACCAAAAATAATGCCTTTGTCCGAGTCGGTAGTTTAAATAGGCCGGTTCATGCTTTTGTTTTGCTTAATTACCACAATTTATGCTGTGTTATTTCCACTTAACATGAATATAAAAACAGCAATGTAACACTAATAAAATGATCTCGGACGCCAAGTTATTTTTTAATTATGCTCGGAATAACTAAACCGAGGTTTACAATAAAAATTTTACCAAAATGTAAAAAATAAAAAAATATACAAACTATGTTCACTAACAGTTAAATTTACCTGTTACAGAATATAATACATCTTCTTGAGAACCCCTGGTATTGTAAAAAATAAATGCGGAAATGCAAACCACGGTGATGTCATCTTTGCACCAATATTGCGCAATATCTCAGAATAACAATGCTTTACGTTGTAAACCACCAAAATGGAATTTTACTTCTTATAAATTTTTCTTCAAGAAATTTGAACAATCCAATGTTTATTGCATTCTCTGGAAAGTTCAAATAAAAAATTGTGATCAAAATTTAGATCTGCATTGAATGCAAAATTGCAATCATAAAATGAAAGCGTACGTAAAAGTAAAATTAAAAGGTAATTAAAATAGAATTAAATGTGCAAAAAAATAAACTAAAAGTGCCTACAAAAAGCAAATGTTTTAGATTTTAATATAATACCAGTTACCATTAAATCAATGGCACTTTTCACAAAATTTAGGTGGAAACCCAAAAATGGCTTCCTAAACAACACAACATTCATCAAGAAATGAAAAAATGGACGCTTAGAATATCAGATGATGACGCGTTGCGCGAAAATATGAGCAGAAAAAAATAATTTACACCAAAGTTACACCAAAATGCAAATTAAGTTGCGTACCACAAACCTATATTTCATTAATAATTAAAATTTTTTCTTATATTTACAACTAAATGAACGAAGAACATAAATTACGGTATATTTTAATGCAACTCAAAATGGGTTGTTACAACTTCCTGTAACAATGACTAGTGAACTTCGTTGTTTCTCATTGGAAAACGAAATTTCATATCAAAAACCAATTAAACACAAGCAATAACAGACTCTGACCTATAAACGTCATGCCTCTTCAGCTTAAAAAGTAATAATCAAAGTGCAAACACCAATAACAACTCTCCAACTCTTTTTTTTTAATTGTGGAGTAGGAATGCTTAATATACGGTGTATATCTAATTAAGACAATTCTTACCAAAAAAAAATAGTATTTTGTTAAGTTAACAGCTTTTTGAATGGTTTTTTAATACGATTCTATATGTAAACAAACGTGCATGTGTGCCTTCCAGAAACCGTATTGGATTGAAATTGAAGTATGTATTTTACAAATATTAAAAATACGTTTAGTAAGTGTGATATAAACCGAGATTTCTCACAGTAAACATTTAATCGAAATGCCCTTCGTAATTTCCTTATTGACAATTAATTTAATAATTAATATAAAAATAGTACATTACATACCGAGATGGAAAGTGTTCCATTCCTGTCGAGAAAAGTATAGTTCACCAAGTGGCGAAGCCTCGAGGTGAACTAGTTCTTGAGACAGGAGAATGGTACTTTTGCCGAGGTTTGTATACGATTTTATATTAAAGAACAAGCAACATTATACAGTTCAAATCAAAAAATTTTGGAACACATCCATCACGGTTTCTCGCTTAATATTGAAGGTCGTGACAATGCTACTTTTAATTTTTACTTTAATGAGAATTCATAAATGTTATCCTTACTATTTTTCTATTGGTTTTGTCGTTACTTGTCATCAATAATTAATTCACTTATTAAATGTGCTTATCAAAGAAAACGTGTTGTTTGTTTCCACCTATTACTTGCATTCAATCACCATCAACGCACGTGAGGAAAAATGGTTGCACACTCTTGACCCTTTATTAAAGTTGAAAAGTGGACCATTACTGACCTCTTCATCTCATTACTGACTCCTTTTTTTGTTATTACTGACCGCTTAAAGTAAACCCGTAGAATCTTTCACTTTTCAAGCTTTAAAGGGTTAGAAAAGCGGTATGTTACAAATTAATTGTGAATAAACATGTTTTTCTATTTCGCGTAAACAATGGCTATTCGTGACACTGTTTTCTTGAAAAACAATGTCACAAAATTCAATTTTGTGCAATCGCTTATCAAGGTTTTTATTTTTTTCAATGTTGGTCATAGTGATAGTAATGTGAATGTTAATATATTTCATGGAATTAATCATTTTGCTAAAATGATAATATATTACGCATATTAATAACAAATGCTTATTATAAAGTAGTTTATTTCTAAACATTAAATAATAATAATGATATTGTAAACACGATAACACGGTAGGTATTAAGATTACTAAGTAATAAGTTTTATTTATCTCTTACAGTACAGCAACTATACATATTTTTAATGTCACTGTGGCATAATCTTTTACAGAAACGGAAATTCCTGGCAAAGATTGTTCTGCCAGAACAATATTCTGACTAAATTAGTATTCCATCCCGGTTTACTTCATTTGCATTTGTGTTATCTACAACACGATGCTCTTGATTTTGAGAAGTTTGGAGAAATCTCACCGGACTAACTGCAGTGAAAGTAGAAGGCTGGTTACAAAGCATTGATGCTACCTCAACTTTTTTTCTTTAAATAACCGTCAACATATCCTTCACCTACAGCTGACGTCTTTTAATTATGAGCAAATCACCTCCCTGGTTGGCAAGGTGCGATGCAGACGACCGGCGAAAACAGTGACCCGTGTACTGTTCGGGATGTGATAATTTAAGTCATTTTGATATATTTCTAGGTGCTTCGCCAATTTTGTTAATCCCCATCGGAGATGTTATTCATCTACCTTTGCAATACGTAACAAAAGAATGACTGAGTCGTATGAAACGGTCTCAGTTTCACGTACTTATTAAGAAGATTAATCCGAGATAATTCACTTAAGCAGAATAGCCGTGACACATTAGTTTTAGTTTTTGGTACTGTAACCATTATTATGTCAAGTTTACGTCTATGTCATGCCCAGACATATTAGTTAACTCATCTCGCCTACATGGGCCGCAAAATCCCATTATTAATATGACATGAAATTTTGTACATCGATAAAAAATATTATTTATAAAAATAATGCAGTAGTAAATTTTCCCTCATTGCCAGAAAGGTGGATACAAAGCCTAATTCTCTCTTCAAATGATCTTCTGCCATACTACAGTATGTTTGGTGTGACTGATGCCAACGCATTTGTAATTCTTATCTTCATATCATCTGCAGTGGTAGGAGAACTTACGTATATAACATTTTTAACAAATCGCCATAAAAATAAATCCTTGGCGGTAAGTTCCAGGGATCCAGCTGGCCAGTTACGTGTACCACCTCTTCCTATCCATTTGTTTGGGAACTCTATTAAAAAAATAATTAGGTTGGGTCGTCGATGAACAAAGCGTAATAATTTTTAAGAATTCGTCTTACACTGCTACAGCTAATTCCTTTCTCATTAGCGATTCTTCTTAAGCTCGTATTAGGATTTTATTTTACCGATCCTAAGGTATGGAACTGATTTCCTTCATTACCAGTTGCAGGTCTTGATTCATTATGTTTCAGATGCGAAACATTTCCTGAAGCACTAAACCCATGCAACAACTTTTCGAAATCCTTTTTTACTGGATATTTTCGATCAGGGTACTTTTTTCCTATACTCTTGACGCAAGAAAACAATTTTCATGACACGCTCCTAGCGTGAAAATCATGTCAGCTCTCTCTGGAATGGGATAAACCTTCATTTTGTTTCACAAGGCTAATTTCAAGACTAATTCAAGAATCAAGATCAAAATAGTTTATCAAATGGCAAACTTTACTACAAACTAAATTATAAATAGTGAAATATTATTGTTTTGTAAAGTCTGGCATCAGTTAACTTGATTTTAAAAAATATGCATAATAGAAACAATATTTAACAAAAACACTTTTAAAACTTCAGAAGTATCCGGTTTAAGTGTAGTGAAGCCTGATATCAATTGAAATATAATTAAATAAGCAATTGTTTAACTGAAAAAAAATACAGAGCAATCCATTTAATTAAAGTGCGTTGCTTAAGTTTGAAATTAGATAAAATTTAGCCTTAAACATCTGACAGCATTCAAAAATTTTTTTTGTTGCACCTATTAGCCTATGATGTTGATAATTTGTAGTCCAAATTTTATTAGATTTGATCTATATGATACATATTTATTCATCTTTTGCCAAACCTCAGTATTTTTCAAAAAAGTTGAATATTTCACAAATGGTAAGACTTAGGTATAGGGAACTCTGAATAAACATGAATTGGAATTTATTGTAGAACTCAAATTTGCTAAAAAAAATTAAGTTCTCGTTTAAACACAGGTTTGTGAAATAAACATTTTCGGATCACCCTGTATGTTTCAAAATATTTTTAATACATGTTTACATAGACCCTCTACATACATATGAAGAAAGTTTAAAAAATATTTACCGTTGTCCCCAAAACGATCGAGACGTTACAAGTGGGCCACCCCGTATATATAATACGATAAAAAAATTTGGGCAAAAAACTTGGTGCTAGACAATCTTAAAGAACCAACAAAAAAACATTAGATAAGAGTAACAATTATTGTCATTACACCATCATACAAATGTGATAAATGTCCTTAGAATCCCACCACGATCTAAACTTATCTCGAAAAGTATCATAAACCGAGATGTTAATCTTGCGAGGTCGTGAACCGCAAGATGTTCGCTTATTCGCGACATAAAATTTCGTATAGTCCGTTCAAATCTAAATGTGTTAAGTAATTTTTAGAAACACGTCTAACACGCTATCAATCCTATCTGAACTATTTCTTGCACCCTCATATAATACGAGACAATATTACCAACAATGGTCCAAAATTGATAAATAAATAATACCCTTCAACTATAAACAGATGTATAAAGATTCGTTTACACAAGCTCAATAAATTGGTGTTAACCCAAAGTAATAGATATATAAACAAAAAATATATTTCGAAAAGATCAACGTTTATCTAATTAATGTTAAAGACAAAACCACACCCAAAGCTTAAACCAAAGAAAAATATTGAATGTACCTCATATGTGTATATGTGTCAACAAAACAAAACAAAATATTTGCTAGCACCCGCCGCTGTACACCTATAGTACTCATGTTAACTTAAGAACTCAATCCCCGAATCTGTCGGTCCTGTACTTTTAAAGTCTATTATACATATGCTCAGGAATATTAATTCTTATTAATTATTAATTATTGAAAGTCCTCAATTACTTTACGTCGTTAATGTCAGTCTTTTCTTAATGAACACTAATTATTAGGTATATTTTAATAATCCAAACTTTGAAACTTACTAGAAAAATATTGAATACGCCCGGTATGTATGTGTCAACAAATAGGTAAAATGTTTTATATCAGCTTTTGAATTTCGATAAAAAATAGTTCGTAATTGATTAATCGTGAATCGCCCTTTTTTAATACTAAACTACAACAGCGATTAAAAATAACGTTATTTAACACCTTACCTTTCAAATGATTAAACTTCACTCAAACATGTGTCTCGTTGCATCTAGTTTCTGATTTCAATTGTATAGTATTTTTTAAATACTGACCAAAATGTTGCTTTATTGCAAATAATTAAAAAAAAAGTTTGATTGATTATAGATTTCAGTGAAACGGAAGAACTATCCTTGTTGCTGGCATAAATAAACCAACCGAAGTTTTAATAAAAAACAGTTTATCAATTTAAAATCTTTTAAGCTGAGACTCTCAAATATTATCTAAAACTGAATTTAGATGGCGACCCTGAAAAAACACAGTTATTAGCAATAACGTATAATTATTCTCCATAAATTTTGCTTCATGAAATTTTAATTTGATACCTAGACCTGGACATGAATACGCAAATGAACCAAAAATTGGATGTCTATTGAAAAATGGATGAATAACGTTTTTGAATATAAGAGAATAAAAAAACGTTATTTATTCATTTTTCAATATACATCATTCATATAATCAAACAATATAATGTACAGTAAATATCGTTCATACCAAGGAAAGTTCAACTACAATATTACGCACACATCAATTCAATAATCCAAGGGGTTCAACGTTCCGACATAATCAAAACAATCCAATGCAATTTCCTTATCGCTAATTTCTTACATTAATCTTCGTGATGAAAATTGATCCCTTATAGTGAAGATATCCGAAGATATCCTTTAAAAGGCACTAAACCCACCACACCCGCAGCACTCCAGATAAAAGGAATCAATTGCACTGTTTAAATATGCAGTGACCCAACCATTGCAGGCGCGTTTTGTAATACGGAAACGACGTATATACCTTACCCTCCTGCACATTTTTGCTTGGATACTCTACTAAAACAACCATTGCGGTTGTCATCGTCTTTAACCAAAAGCACCTGAAACAATGAATACGTTTCTACAAATGAATTGTTGAGGCCCTCAATTTGTCACATTAATCACGCACAAATAGAAACCAGTATCAGTGTAGTTTACGTAATTTTAAAGGCTTATCCAGATACCAAAAAGGGTTAATCCTGATTAGTTATTCATTAAAGGAAGTTCTTAAACACTTTACATTCTTTAATGTAAATCTTTTCTTAACAAACATTACTTTTTATGTACCGGGCGGCCAACTAAGAATGGCCGTCGGCCATATCTCAGGAATCGATTATAGCACAGGTTTGGGAGAAAAAATTTTATAACAAAAGTGTCCTCCAGAAACGCCTGGAAATTATTTTCAGAATTGTAGGTCCACTGCTAGAGGGCGTATTTGACAGTTAAAATTTTAAAAAGCAAAATTTTTCAAAATTTACTCAATTAAGGGACATATTAAATATTATAATCAGGTTCCCCAACAAATTCTGCATATCTCTTCAAATAAGGGGAGGGGGAGAGTGGGAATCTTGTTACGAAAAAACGCCTTTAATTCAGGTTCTGCTTGACCGACTTTAATAAACTTAATGTTGTTTGGAAGAGCTTTTGTCAAACAAAAGAAAATTTGTAAATTTAAAGCAATCTGATTGATAACATAAATGCTAGAGGGCGCTGTTTAATATTTTTTTAATATTGTGTTTTCTCTTTACAATTTTAAATGGAAGCATAAAAATTTAAATAGATCTTTAAAAAGTAGACTAAATTAGCAATAAAACAGTGAAAACTGCAAGTCGACATCTCTTTCCTATCCTGAGATATCGTAAGAAACAGGTAAATGGCGGGAATTGTTCTTCCAACGTCTAGTAGGCTAGTTCGCGTTAACGGAAGTTATTAGATTTAGCCTGGATGAAAAGATCTTACATTGGTCTGCACTAATTTAAACTGTTATCATACTAATGTTATGGTTGCCGCTAGATTACCTAAATGTAATGCTGTCGCTACTAACAATGAGAACAAATTAGAAAATAATAATGTGATAAATCTAACATTTTTTTAATTATAGAAGAATGTTATATTTGTTTTCAAGCGATGTGTTAGTAAATCAAAAGTATAAAATATCAATAAAAACCGATATTTGCCCAGCAACAACAAATACAGTTTAAAATATGAATTACGATTTACTGATGACAACAAAATTAGTAAAGGGGGCCATGTAAGATATAAAATAAATTCCCTGTTGAAAACAAGCAAGCTATGATTTTCTCGCATATGTCAAAAATTATTCATCGTGTTGCATTTAATAGACTTTCTTTATCTTTTCGTACCAAAATGATTCTTACAAATGATGAAGCATTTGATATGTTATCAGTTTATTTTGAATGTATGAGAAATGCAACCGTTGCTGCTAGAGTGTATGCACTGCAGTACCCAAACAGACGGCATCACAGCAGAATAGTTTTTCTCCGACTCGCCCACCGTGTGCGTACTACTGGACTGTCTACCGATGACAACGCAGAGGTAGAACAGAGGAAAATGTTATTGATGTTTTAGCTTATATAAATGTTAACCCTCATTCAAGCACCATAGCTATAGCTAGAGACTTGGGTATATGTCGAACCACCGTCCAAAATATTTTAAGAGAACACAGGTGACTACCTATTTATTAATGCATGTTTTATTCGGTATTATAATGATAAAAATGTTTTAATTTTTTTCGTTTGTCGTTATATGTTTATCATTTTTATCAAACCGAAAATGTCATTACATCAAAGTTGACTTGTGACAACATGACTAATGTATTTGCCGCCATTTTATGTCCAGTTTCAATAAAACACCAAATTATTTAATGAAATTATCTTATGCTGTGTGAATAGATTTTAACTAACAACATGATAATTAAGTGAAGCAAAGTAAAGTAAAAAGGTACCAATAATAAAAAATAATGAGAAGCCGGGCGAAAAAAATTCCTAATAACATTACGAGAGTTAATGCATTTAAAGTCCTTTTTCGTTTACTAACAACGAAGGACTTCAATGTGTCTTATTGATCTGATTACTTTATAATATATACTATTTTAGATTGCACTCATATCACATGGTCCTACACCATAGTTTGAATGCTCAAGATTTCGATACCAGGTTGGATTTTTGCAACTGGCTCTCATTATATGATACACGACGGTCCTGAAGTACTTTCACGAATTATGTGGACAGATGAGGCTACTTTTCATAGTGATGGTAGTGTAAATCGACATAATATGCACTAGTGGTCTGAAACGAATCCCCACTGGATGCAGGAGATCCAACATCAGGGTCGTTGGTCTGTAAATGTGTGGTGCGGGATTCTAGGTGGAGAAATAATTGGGCCTTTTTTTAATGAGACTGTCAATGGAGAAAGATATTTAGATTTTTTAAGTAACGAATTGCTACTTCTTTTAGAAGACGTACCCTTGGTCATTCGTCGTAACATGTTCTTGCAACATGATGGGTGCCCGGAAAATGATTCTAGAGATGTTCGGAATTTCTTAGATCAATCATACCCTGAAAGGTGGATAGGACGTGGAAGTTTATTTATTTGGCCACCAAGGTCTCCAGACCTAACTTGTTTAGATTTTTATTTGTGGGGGCGAATAAAAGATCTCGTTTAGGCCGATAGACCCACAACAAGAGCTGATATAATTGAAAGAATACTACAGACAATACGAAGTATTTCAAGGGCAGAAATTGAAACTGCTGTTCTCTCCACCCGTCAGCGATTGATTTCATGCATTGAAAATGATGGACGACATTTCGAACATCTAGGGCGACACTAATTACGTAGTTATTTATTTAAGGTTTTAATTGTTAGATTTATCACATTATTATTTTATAATTTGTTCTCATTGTTAGTAGCGACAGCATTACATTTAGGTAATCTAGCGGCAACCATAACATTAGTATGATAACAGTTTAAATTACTGCAGATCAATGTAAGATCTTTTCATCCAGGCTAAATTTAATAATTTCCCTTAACGCGAACTAGCCTACTAGACGTTGGAAGAACAATTCCCGTCATTTACCTGTTTCTTACGATATCTCAGGATAGGAAAAAGATATCGACTTGCAGTTTTCACTGTTTTATTGCTAATTTAGTCTACTTTTTAAAGATCTGTTTAAATTTTTATGCTTCCATTTAAAATTGTAAAGAGAAAACACAATATTAAAAAAATATTAAACAGCGCCCTCTAGCATTTATGTTATCAATCAGATTGCTTTAAATTTACAAATTTTCTTTTGTTTGACAAAAGCTCTTTTAAACAACATCCAGTTTATTAAAATCGGTCAAGCAGAACCTGAATGAAAGGAGTTTTTTCGTAACAAGGTTCCCACTCTCCTCCGCCCCTTATTTGAAGAGATAGACTAAAAGTTGTCAAATAAAAAATATGCAGAATTTGTCGAGGGATCTGATTATAATATTTAGTATGCCCCTTAATTGAGTAAATTTTGAAAAATTTTGCTTTTTAAAATTTTAACTGTCAAATACGCCCTCTAGCGGTGGACCTACAATTCAGAAAATAATTTCCAGGCGTTTCTCGAGGAAACTTTTGTTATAAAAATTTTCTTCCCAAAACTGTGCTATAATCCATTCCTGAGATATGGCCGACGGCCGTTCATAGTTGGCCACCCCGGTACATACAGAAAAGCACCTGAAACAAGGAATACGTTTCTACAAATGAATTGTTGATGCCCTCAATTTTTCACATTAATCACACACAAATAGAAACCAGTATCACTGTAGTTTACGTAATTTTAAAGGCTTATCCAGTTACCAAAAGGGGTTAATCCTGATTAATTATTCATTAAAGGAAGTTCTTCAACAGTTTACATTCTTTAATGTAAATCTTTTCTTAATAAACATTACTTTTTATGTACATACAATTTAGTTATCCAAGAAGTCGCTGTGTAGTAACCATATCGTAAATATATGTGATAAACAAAATTAAACTCGTTTCACTTTTAAGAGGCCTTATTCAAAACAAAAAACATCTAATCCGTGACAATGTTAATATTTTCGATTAACATTTTGTAATTACTAGTTATAAATATTGCTTATAATTTCATAATTATTTTAATTGCCATTTCTTTTAAACGTTGCGTTAAGTTTTCTCTTCAAAATTGTCAAACAATTCCAAAATAGTTAAGTAATACTTAAAATTAAACAGTTAACTCTGTCTACGTACAGGGTGATGTATAATATGTGGGAAAACATTCATGTAGAAATAAGGACATAGATCTGGACATTCGTACTTTTGAAGTTACAGGCTATTTAATTAATAAATTAATGTTTTTTACAAAAACAATAACTTAAAACGAAAATAAATCGGAGTAACCGTTAAAAGTGGCGACCATTAACTCCAGTCATATAGTTAAGGTACGAATAGAGATAGTAGTCATTCTAATTTGTCAGTAATTGCAGCCATTTCACAAAGGAATGGGTTATACTAACACTAAAATGTACGATATTCACTTTGTTTACGACCATACCGATTCAAAGCAAGATGTATTTATGAAGAAAGGTATAATTCCAAATCATAAGGCATCTGCCTTCCTGCATTCACCGCCAAATAAAGGTGGTAGTTTTGTAAAACGGAGTGTTTCCTGAAATATAAGCATCTCCCGCTATTCGATCAAGTCAAATTGCAGTTACATTTGGCTGATATTACACATTGTAGTATTTATCTTACTTTCAAACAAAACTCCTACCATCCCTATCAAAACCAATCAAATCGCTCAATCTAACCTGAAATCTTTAACAAACCTGTCTTATCAAACATAAAATTGATTGGCACCCTTCTAGTATTTATTACACAGAACTCATAAAAGAAACTCAAAAATTAACTACAACATTCGTCTAATGAATCAATTTAAACGAAACAATAAATTTTAAATGAACAATCAACGTTTTTGTCAACGGCAACACGTACACCTCAAATTCACCTTTAAAATTAAATATAGAACGTTTACCCAATTCCTTTTTATACTACAACAAAAGCACTTTCGAGAGATAAAAAGGCGGCACACACCTTTTTGATAAATCAATATCCTAAGACAAAGTAACCACCACAAGACGCAATGTCGCGAAATAATCAATGTAGTCTGTCATCACTAGCGGCCAATGTAGAAAACTCATTAAAAATATAAACAGCCTAAATGAGTTGGTAAATGTGTCGGAAGTGGGCGACCCACAATTTATCTAAACAAGTCGATCCATTTTCATCCATGTCTATCTCTCAATACGATCGCCTTAAATACGTTGTTAGGAACACCTATCTACGTCAATTTCATTCCACAAATAAAAATACATTTTTACCTTTTAACCACTTGAAAGCTTTCACAACTGACGCAGTAATGCTTTTGCCGTATCTAGCACTTTACACACTTTCTTTGAAGCGATAAATAGTACATGAATTAAGCACAACAAAAGCTTTTCATCCTCTTGCAAACAGGTAACCTCCACTAAGAAACTAACCCTCTGTTTATAGTCTTACAAAACCGTTTACGATTACCTTTCCTCTACATGATACATGCATACGTGCATCAGAAAAACAACAAAAAGTTAAATAAGTGCGACCCGTGAAAGTTTCATAAAAAATACGTAACAGTGAAATAGGGTAAACTTCACATGGTTGTGCAATATCACAACAACGTTCTATCGGTGTACACCACACAAGAGTGGTTTATACGTTATTCAACTGGGCGCAGACCATACAAGTCAAGCTATCTCATCGCTTAATCCTCGATTCTCGACCAATCCAAAAATTGCCACGCTCAATTTCAAAAATCCCGAACAATCTCTTTCTTAAAAAAGTCGGAAAGCGCTTGATTTCAGCGTTTTCTTTACAGATGAGTCTAATTTTTCAATCTTCGGTTTACACAACACCTATAGACAATATTGATGAATTAAGAGATCGCATAATCGCATCCTGTGATATACGTCGGTGAATAGAGCAGTAGTTAACGGTCTTCACAACCAACTCTTACTGTGATACATTTCCACTTTAAGTTATGGAGATTGCTATCAGTTATTCTCGTTTCAAGCAATTGTTTTTGTTAAAAATCCTAATTGTTTGTTAAATAGCCTACAACTTGAAAGCTAGATGTATGATGATATAAACCTTTCGTCTCATTTCTGTCAAAGACACAATGCCTAAATATTTCCTACGGATTCCGAAAATTAGTATTACTTAAAAACGTATAATAATGTAACAGTAATCACAAGTTCCAAGGAGCTGACGTATTGAACAGGAACGTATACCATGGTTTATGTAAGCATTCAAATTTCTGTAACGTGACATTACGTAGAATGCTTTACCCAAACATGGCGTTGGTGGTAAGTTGTATTCTGTGTTACGAAAAAACCCGTCAACACCTATTCTACTCTGGGTTATGGCAAAACAAATTTGTACCACACAAACTCGCTTATTATGGTAACTATGCTATTACGAGCACGTTATTGTGATGTACCTAACAGGTATATTGACTACTGCATTAATTAGACAATAATAGTCATGTTTCGATAAAACTTCTTATACGAACTGCCTCCTTAGTCATGATAATTAATTAAATGAGATATTTATATGCAAATCTAATTAGAAAAGTGCTAGGGGGAAGGGAAGTATGTGAAACATTTTCATATAGATTGCTTTAGTTACACTCACTGTCATTTGAAAATCTCTTTAGTACCAAGATGGATAATGAAACGTTTCCGTTTGGATCAACCACTGGAGAACAACCAGTTCGACGAATATATTAAACACCGTGTGACATCTGAAAACGTAGACATCCCATCGATCACACTCATGAAATTATGCCTTATCAACTCGGAAACAAAAAATTGATGACCCGTGCTGGTGTGACACCAAAGCATGCTATGGATCCAATAGAAGAGGATCTATCAGATTCTTGCCAATGAATAGTACCTTTGTACGCTGTTTACAAAGGAGTAGGAAACCTAAAAAGGCTATGCCTATCCCCACGGATATGAAATTTGAAATACCAGAAATATATGCACCATGTACTCTGTTGGATTCAGGTAGAGAAGCCAATGGCAGCATAATTATATTGGCTAAAACGACGAATTTTGTAGAACCAATTACCTGTTGGATAGCAGGTGGAACGTAGTCCCAGAGTTATCCTTTTAGACATACAGCATCCACGCAAGCAGATAGCACTTTGTGTCCTTGCGTTCAACCATTATTACCATTATTTGTTTTAATAATGTCATAATAAAACACAAAATAGACTGACCTTTCTTGGAACAACGTCATACCTACTTGTTTTAAGTTGTTTTGTACATTACCTATTTTGTTTTGTCATTAAAATAAAAAAAATTTGATTCATTTGTTTTACTTCATTCACAATGAAAATATCTATACGGGTGATTCAGGTTTAATCCTGATAACTTCAGAAATCGATGGATCATAAGAAAATAATGGGGACTTGTTCAATGAGTGATTGTCCTAAATTTTGACGCAATCGATACACCGGATGATATTTTCTGGGGGGGTCACGCACGCTTATATCCATCCGAATTTTGTGTTACGCCACTGATTAAATGATATTTTAGTGCTTGCCCAGTTCTTTTCAAACAACCGTGTTATACAACGTGTAAACTAACGTCTAGCAAAATTTTAGGATTATTTAGGAATTGGGATAGCCAAGAACGTTAAACATTTAATTAACCAAACAACAAAAGTATGTATCAAATTAACAATAAACTGTTCAAAACGCCTTCACCGCAACTTGGACAAAATTATTAATTACTTCACGACATCCATTCTGTATTGTTTGAATTAGTTCCTCACGAATATTTACTGGTGCATGCTGCACTATGCCTTTGACATGCTGAAGCACCATACAACTGGATTCCACTTTCTTGACACAAATTCAAACGAACATGTTCAAACAAATCCGGAAGCGAATTTTTGAGAAAATTACGCCACTTAACTACGGAAGTCAAAAGCGCGGACCACAAAAAATATTTCCTGTAATATCAACCCACCCATTTGCGTTGTATTCATACTGAAACACCGAGGATTTTATGAGCTCATACCTGAAGGTTGTGGTAAATTACAACTCCATTGTTTGTAAAATTACTTTCATCAGTACACAAAATGGTGAATTTATTTCTAGTAATTGTAAGACCCGTCTATAAACGTTAGGGGCTTTGAAGTGTCTCCGGACGCAAACCTTGGACAAGTTGCAGACGAAAAGCTCGCCGATGATCATGTTTGATCGATCGTGTTCATTAAAGAGGCCCAAATCACATTAAAAAAATGTACGTCTACAAACACTTATGCATTTGGAGTTCTTATGTTTGGAAAATACAATCGATAGTCTTCAACTGCCGCATTACAATTTCCACCGCAATGCCCATAAACATAATGGATATCGGCACATTCTTCATTTGAAAACATTCTTTGAATTATAGTCTCTAGTTGTTGATCGACACTAACAATGACATTGCCACTGACACGTCAATTTGCAGAAATCGTATCGATTTTTGTTGTCCAAGGAAATCTACGTAAAATGTATGTCCGAAATGCGATCGTGCAATAGCAAGAATTTTGGCTAAAAACTCAAAATAATTTTTTTAGCAAGCACGCTAAGATCGGATTTAATCAGTGGCGTAACACACAAAAATTTGGATGGGTAAAAGGGTGCTGCAAAATAATGATCATCGCCCACCTAGTGCGCCTGCAAACTTTGAAAATCGTAACTATCTCCATTTAGAAGAATATCAAAAAAATTCTAATTTTGGCGCCATCTATATCTGATAAGAAAGCGTTTTATAACGTTTTACGATGTGATGAATTGGCGAAGTGATAAATTAAGGTGTGATAAAGGGTCGCAGTCGTGTGAGGGAGTGAAGTGTACGTGATGAGTTGTCGCATGATGAAGTTTCGTGTGCTGAAATATCCGCATACGAGCATTTATATCATTATAAATTAATTAAGTTGGCTGTGATCCATATACTTGAAATTAACGTTATTAAACAGATTTATCGGAATGCGATATTATATGTATTAAACCTTTGTATGTTTATCAGTCAGTGGTGTAAGGCAAGTAAAAGTCATATATTATATAAGTACCGTATCTACAAATTTGAGCTAAAAGCCGTTAACACAACTGAAAAACCAAACGTAGTATGTGAGGTATATAGCTAAAAAAATAGAAAAAGTTGTGAATTTTTACATTTCTTATACCTAAATATGGTTGGTTAATAATCATGTTAAAATACTATTTTATTTCATTCGTTGTTTATGGTTTCTGATTTTTAATAAAAGTTAAAGAAAAATGAAGACAGAAAAAAGATAAGCAAAGATCTTATTGATTTTATGAAAAGATATTTTTTCTACGTCCTTTTTACGTAGTAATTCAAAAGCGCTGTTGTAATTTTTATATAAACTTAGGTCGTCTTTATTATTAAGTTTAAGAAAATGACATTTTAAAAATTGCATTGCCTTTGTTACACGTTCGATGTTTTTTAAACTACAATGAATTTAGAAAAAAACTTTAAACTAAAAAGAAAATATTAAGATACTGTTAAATTGAAAGCTTTCTAATAATTTTAACTAGTTTATTTTAGTTCTCCCTTATTTAAAGTGCATGACGTTATCCATATTCTTTAGAGTACTTTATATGGAAAACTTTTTAATTTTTCATTGAAATAGATAGGAAATTTATGAGTATCGCACACTGTTCTTAACTTCCACATCAAAACTTAAAAGTTATTTTAAAATGGATGCATTTTGAAGTTGTTAAATGGATTTCTCGCATACGTCAGTAACGCATGGCTTTCATTTCAAAAATTGTTTGTCTAACATACAATGCATGTAAATTTATAATTCCTATTACTCAAATGCGACAGTAATAATTATAGTTCTTGCTTAGATATATTGGAAGCCTAAGTTTTGGGATACTGAAAGATTACTGACGTAAAAGATGCAGCTGAGCATAATGTGTTGCAATTTAGAAACATATAATGGTGTCAGAGTTTAATTAAAGCTGTACTGCACTGTGGTATACATTAATGCTTACGCTATCATATTACGATAAAATAACAATTACGAACAATAGAATAAAACTCATATATCAACAGATACTTTAAAACTAGGTTATCTTAAAGCAGATTGTATACAAATTCGAAAAATATACAGCCAGACAAGCAGGTGGTTCTGGCTTTTATAAAAGAGGATAGAATCAAGAAAATAATACAAGTATTGGTATTAGGTTTGTTACTGCCAACGTATATTTATTATAAATTTTTATTACAAATGGTACAACTCTTAATACAATTTCAGGTTTGTATTATAATAATTTTTTTACAAAATTAATTTATTTAAGTAATGAAATTTTAGATTAAATATGAAAACAGTTTACAAAAAAAAATGATGAAAATAATTAGTAATTAATACTTGTGTGTTAGTACACCACTGAGCAATTGCTTTAATTAAGATTTGGGTAATGTAGATGACGTTTGCAGACTATTGTCGCATGATGTGGGTTTATAGTGGCATCTTGCTTTTGCTAGGTCCTTTATTGGCCCATTACGTTGTTATAATTCCTGAATTTGAAACACAAATTTTGATTAATCTTTTAGGAAAAGTTCATTTGCCCTTTTCAGCTTTACATTTACTAAATTTCTACCCAATTTATAACAATAAAGTCATTACTTGATAGTTGTTAATTAATTCAATTGAAGACTATTTCGGAAAATACATTGCAAATACATTGAAACGGATTTGTTTATTTATTTTAAATAAGTTCTATGGCAGTAAACTACGTTAGTCATACCAAAACTTTAACCCTTGCTCATTAAAATTGTTTATTAAGCTGATTAAAAAAAGTTTTTAATGTTTCACTTGAGTACGAGTGTATATTTCTGGCCTTGGCAACAGTAAGTATTGGCAGACGACATCTAACGTTTCCATTATTGATAATAACCCGCTTTTGAACATTTATAATTTATAAGCGATTTGTGTTGTTTACAGTAATTAGAAAAATTCATCTCGGGCAAAAATTTAAATTAAGTCGTGAACACCTTTACGCGATAATTTTTCGTAACTTTCGACTTGGATTATCAAGACAAGAGTGTATCGATGAACTTAAGTCTTTATACGACGAATAAACACCATTCTACAGCACTGTAGAATCTGATGTAACGAATTCAATCGTGGCCGAAGTTCGCTTCAGGACGAATTCCGTGCAGGTCATCCAAAATCAGTTGTTGTTCCAGAAAACATCGATGCTGTGCATAAACTGATAAACCAAGATCGTCATGTGAGATACCGTGAGCTTGAGACATCTTTCTGCATTAGTATGATTGCACGATCCTTGGGTTGTAAAAAATTTCTTCGCGTAAGAACCCGCACAATCTCACAAATGCTCAAGAGAAGGCTTGTGTCGATTGGTCCATGAGAATATTTCTGAAATTACACAATGCGCTATTTTGAGGCTCATAGAGATTATAGTAGATACAACTTACAGCATTTAAAACGCTCAAATTAACATGCTATAAAGTGTATCTCATATGGAAAGAAATGCTTAAAAACACAAAAATGAAACTTGAGCGTCTCATAATTCTCAAGTATAAGGCTTGACATGTATTGCCGATTTTCGGAGGCGCAAGCTTAATCCCGCTAGAGCGAAATCTCAACTCACATGTTCGGTGGGCGACTACATGCCCGTGGTACCTGAAGGGCGCGATACTAATAGCAGAGATATATAGCGAAAATAAAAGACCGATTTGGGGGTACTGAAGATACTCCGACAACTCTAGATGCAACTTTGTTTTTAGAATGGTGGTAGGGTTCCAATGCGAAAACTATAGAAGAACGATATCGAATACAAAAGCGGAGGTGCGAATGTTTATTCTCTCAAGTAGGAAGCTTTCCATAAGGGTTTGACCGTAAACGAAAGGATGGTGCAATATTTTGGGTGATTATAGTGTCAAACAGTTCATTACCAAAACCAAAATTTCCAAGCAACTACAATAGCGTCACATATAAATACATCCATGGGTGTTAATCAGTTAAGCGGGATCACTAACTGAATATAATTACATCATTGGGCATCCTTTGTGTATACCGTGATGTTCCTTATTGAGCAGCATACTAACTGTTGAAATTGCTTAATGAATAACACAAACGATCCAAAATTACGTAATCTGCTAGATGAGTTTCCAGCGATACCAATCCTTTTTAACTGTCTTATTCGTAAAATATGATATTTTTTTACTTTTTTGCGCTAAGCAACGAAATGTGTGTTCTCGTGAAAAGAAAACAGATTTACGCATTTTTGGAATTTTTGAAACTAATAGATCATTGTCGACTTGTCTTTCTGTGTGTGTGTATGCGCGTGGGCATGTGCGTGTGTGTGTGTGATGTGTGGTGTGTGTGTGTGTGCGTGGTGTGTGCGTGTGTGTGTGGTGTGGGTGTGGTGTGTGTGTGTGTGGGTGTGTGGCGTGTGTGTGGTGTGTGTGTGTGTGTGTGGTGTGTGGGTGTGTGGTGTGTGGTGTGTGTGTGTGTGGGTGTGGTGTGCGTGTGCGTGTGCGTGTGCGTGGTGTGCGTGCTGTGCTGCGTGCGTGCGTGCGTGTGCGTGCGTGTGTGCGTGCTGTGTGGGTGTGGGTGTGTGCGTGTGTGGTGTGTGTGGTGTGTGTGTGCGTGTGCGTGTCGTGCGTGTGCTGTGGTGTGCGTGTGTGGTGTGCGTGCGTGCGTGTGCGTACGTGGTGCGTGTGCGTGTGTGCGGTGTGGTGTGTGTGTGGGTGTGTGTGTCGTGTGCGGTGGTGTGGGTGTGGATCGTGTGCGTGTGCGTGGGCGTGCTGTGTGTGTGGTGTGTGTCGTGCGTGTGCGTGCGTGGTGTCGTGTGTGTCGTCGTGTGTGTCGTGTCGTGTGTGTGTCCGTGTCCGTGTCCGTGTCGTGTCCGCGTCGTGTCGTGTGTCGTGTCCGTGTCCTGTCCGTGTTCGTGTCCGTCGTGTCCGTGTGCCGTGTCCGTGTCCGTGTCGGTGTCCGTGTCCGTGTCGTGTCGTGTGTCCGTGTCCGTGTCCGTGTCCATGTCCGTGTCCGTGTCCGTGTCCTGTCCGTGCTGTGTGTCTACGTGTCCGTGTGTCCATGTCCGTGCCCGTGTCCTGTCCGTCGTGTGGTCCGTGTCCGTGTCCGTGTCCTTGTCCGTGTCCGTGTCCGTGTCCTGTCCGTGTCCGTGTCCATGTCCGTGTCCGTGTCTGTCCGTGTCCTGTCCGTGTCCGTGTCCGTGTCCTGTGTCGTGTCCGTGCCTCGTGGTCCGTGTCGTGTCGTGTCCGTGTCCGTGTCTGTATGTGCCTGTCCGTGTCGTGTCCGTGTTGCGTGTCCGTGTCCGTGTCCGTGCCTGTCCGTGTCGTGTCGTGTCCGTGTCCGTCTCGTGGTCGTGTTGTGCGTGTCCTTGTCCGTGTCATGTCCGATCCGGACCGTCGTCCTTGTCTCGTTGAGTATCCGTGCCTTGTCCGTGTGCCGTGCCATCCCGTGCATGTCGGTGTCCGTGTCTTGTCGTGTCTGTGTCCGTCGTCCATTCCTGTGTAGGTGTCGTGTCTGTCCGTGTAATGTCGTGTCTGTGTCATGTGTGAGTGTGGTGTGTGGTGTGTGTGTCGTTGCAGTTAAATAGCTTGTGTGTATGCTAACTTGCAAGATAAATCGTACGTAGTGATCGTGATGTGTGTGTGCCTGTGTGTGATATGTCGCGTGTACTTGGGCCTCGAGTTAAAAATAGCTGAATTCTATGACAAACTTTGAAGAAAAATCTACTAAATCGAAGAATATAGGCGCCCTTATCCCTATGCTCCACCCCACGACTACGGCGGATGTAACATTGTAGTCTTAAACGGGAATAATGGGAAAACTACAGAATAAGTTATCGCCGAATTGGAAAGAGGAGGTACTCCGGAAATAATGTAAGCTCTTGTAATATTATGAGCAAAATTGATATAAAATTGATCAGATTGCCAATATAAAAAGGTATAAGGTATTATGACTAACTTGAACCGCAAGTTAAATAAAATCGATCTTAGTTGAATCGCCGGAAGCTCCTGTCGTGGACACCCCGTATGCAAACATGATGATAAATTGCACGTTATGACATGGAGATATGGATGTAATGTTGACGCTTTATTCATCAAAGACAAGTTAAACAGAATGAAAACAAGATTATTTACTTTTGAGTTGCTTTCGTTTAAAGTTCTGGTGGACAACACGTTTATACAGAAATCATAAAGAATTTGTGAAGGAAGAAAAGTCCATTCGGGGAAATACTTAAATATAAATTACCGAAACATGACCCTCTATAGCAATACATTTTGCTTTGCTACAGTAAATTTTACGTGACATCTGCTGGTACGGAAGTACAATTACATTCAGCTGCATGTAAAGTACGTTCGATATGAGTTTAAATCACTTACTTGAATATTGTTAACTGTGAGCAATAAGGATGATGAGAAACGGTAATTGTTTCGTCTAATTGAGTAAACTCGATATACCAGAAATAAAAAATCTTAAAAATTTTACCTTAAATGCTTAAATAGACCTTCTAGCAACATTACTTACAACTAGGCTAGTTAATTTTAAATTATGTTAGATAATCAAGCTACCAATACCTTGTAGAATAAATTACTTTTTTCACAAAGGGAAAGTTACGCTATTCCACAAGGTAAACTTAATTTAAAAGGTATCGGGCATGTGTAAAGCGAATTTTTATTTTTATACATAAATCGATAATGATGTGTTAAATTCATTTACTCGAAAATTAGAAAACCCATAATTATTATGTAGACCTAAGACAATTAATTTATTAATTTTAAAATTCACCCATCAAAATACACGAAAGCTTTTAGAAAGCAATGTGGTGGATTCTTATTTTCACTTTTCACGGATGGTGGTTGCATGATAAAACGTTGTAAAATAGACTAAATTTACACAGTAAGATAAGAATGGCATGAAGTCTCGTACAAACCAAAAAATATTTGTTTAGAAAAGTCGAGTGAGTAGTGCATGCAAGTTGATGATAATCACTATTACTCCGGCTATCATTATTATTTATTGGTTGTTTACCAACATAAGTATAAACTATAATTAACGTTTTACACAAGTCGGGTTATGTTATGGTCATCATAATTCTGCATATTTCGAATTATTGTTAAATTCATTAAATCAGTACGGGACCATCTATATTAGGTACTTTTTAAAGTTTGTTTGTAAACGTTTAGTTTCAGATTTAGACTTTATTTTGAAACAAATTGAAAAGAAGAAGGCTATTATAATGTACTAATATGCTTAATCTATGATACGCTAATTTATAGTTAGTTTGGGGTATGATGGTAAAAGGTTTGGCGCTGTTTGTTTTAACATATAGTAGAGATTCAAAATAAATAAATAAACCGGTAATTGTAGATCCACAAAAGAGCTCTATGGCCAATTCCGACTGCACCACTTTTTAAAACAGAGACGTTCTGCTGCAGGAATGTGCCACCAGCACGTCATCGTGTAAGATGCAATAAATTGAAATGAGCCGAAATACAACACTTATCACTAAATGTATTTTACTGAAGTCGCCAAAGATGGGCGGAGTCCGTTATAATACGTAAAGTAGCTGAAATAACACTTCAAATACGTTACACTTGCATAAATGAAACTGATAGTAGTAGTAATAGATGCACCGCAGCAATATATTTTCGGTAAAACTGCCATTGACTGAATAATAATAGATATGGCTGACCGCAAAAGATAAAATAAAACCCAATTGGTGAATAAATATCTTAACTTCAAACATAGAGCTCGTAAAATTATTTTAATTCTCACGTTATACGTTAAAATTCGTTAAAATATTCCCAACTGTTCCTGGTGTTTGCGTCAATAAATCATATTGCGATAAATAATCACTAAATTCTTTTTGTACAATTATCACATAATCTATTAAAACGTTTATTAATTGCAAAATTGCGTAATAATAATTATATAATACTCGACCAATTTTGAACAGGCATTTTGAAATTAAAAAAAGACTCTAAAGTGTCTTCAATAAACAATAATCAAGGTTAACATGAGCTTTGGTCTTACTGTAATTGAGAATTACAGAACACAACAATAACACTCATCCAATATATTACGATAATTAATTCCGGTAGTTATTTACAGCACTCTGTATGTCTAAATTTTGTCCATCAATAAATGTACTGAAAAGCATTTGCAACGTATCTAACTTACCACGTAACATAAAAAGAGGGAGTAATGAGTGAGGAAGCTCGGCTAAGGACTCTGTCTAACCATCAGGTAACCGCAGAGCATTTTGTTGGCGTGGGTGGTTTTGAAGTATTGATAAGTAACAGATATATGGTCAGGTTAGTTACAGAGCAAAAAGAAGTTGTAGTATAAGTCATGAGAGGATAAACCAGAATTGAGCGCCACAGGCTTTGAAAGCAGTGGATTATTGCTTAATGCTTAATAAGAGAGGACATATAAATCTTGAACACAGAGATAGATAAAAGTAAACACCAGTTCCCAATAATTACAAACAAACAAAAACCCAGCAAAGGGAAGAAAGAGGGATAAATTCAAGATGAAGAAGCTACAATGATCTAATGTAAGTGTGTGCGTAATAATCATTTAGCATTTTTTTTACCTCTTAAAATTTTAGGCGATCTTTACGTGGTGTAATTACGAATACGCCCTAACCATCGGTAATTTGTTTACTTAAAATCGGACAGTCTCTAAAAAATGTTTTAGCAATTACCAACAATTAAGGAAAATGTAGATATCTTGCCAATTAGCAAAAGAAATATGCTTATATGTCCGCTAAAATTAGCAAATACACCACAATTACAAAAATACGTTACATGTGAAAGAATTCTCTCCTAAAGGTGATAATGTCATGCATAAAATTAGATAAATAGTTTTTCTAAGTATGATTCACTTTCAACGAAAATGGCTACCGAGAAACCACATTGAATAACGTTTTACCCTGATATGTTTGTTATTAAAGTACGTTGTAACCAATACTTTCTGAAATTAGTTATTATGTATTACATGTGCTACCCTCTAGCGGTAATCGAGTGGACGAATCGGTTTTGAAACCGGCAAAATAGCGTAAGAATCCCCTAGGTGGCACTACTATGTCCAGTTTATGCATTTTATAGTAAAGTGTTAATACTGTGACTATAAAAAGTTATCAATCAGGTAGTATTGAATTTAGAATCGATTTTTGCAAGTTACACACTTACACATTACGATTTTTACATAATTATTTTACCCTTGAAGGTTATGTCAAGCTAACATATCAAATAATTTTACTTTGTCGTTCTTTAAATTAATTAATTAATTTTGCATGAAAAGTCTAATATATTGATCATAGTTAACTTAATTTAATAAATTCAAACGCAGTGCTCCTTCAATATAAAACTTCATTAAACTTGACAAAGTCATTCAAAATAAACAAATTGTAATCGAGCTTGTCCAACATTTTCACACTATTCCTTGTTTAATTATACTAATTTTATGTCTATACACAGATATCGAATACTTTCAATATGAATTACTAAATAATGAAAATCTACCAAAAACTGTCATTTCGATATCCATACACTTACTATAACAAGATGTCCACTCCAGTAGCCCTCTAGGATTCTTTGTTTTATGTGAAATACAGTACAATGCATATTTGCAAAAAGCATGATGCATCAATCACGTGACATATTCATCCATTATAACACTAACTTTAACACATTGTTCAAAAACAAAACCAAAATGTTTTGTTTATTCATTAATCACTTTGCCCACTACAAAATTTCTTTGAATTATCACTCATAATTGCATCGTTAAAACGGGCGCTGCAGATAAAATTAATTTGCATACAGCTGTTTAACTTGTCCAGTTAAAATCTACTAAAAGCACTTAAGTTTACAGATTAAGGTTATCCCTTTATTTAAGGAAGTTTCATTGCGGTAGATGCTGTTTATTTTATCATGGTCAATATAATAAACTGCCGCATGCGTTTTGGTAGTACTTAAATAAATAGAACCATCCACTCACGTCATATAAAAAGACTCACTGCTATCGGTTGTTAAGCGTAAATATCGACATGATGCCGTGATTTGACCCCGATATCATTCTAAATTAACCCCCATGTCCTCATTCCTCAATATTAATATTTACCAAATGTAACCAAAGTATGGGCTGTACAGAATCTTGCTACTTTTTCATTCAAAAACAAATTCCTTACACCATCAAGTATTTTTACTTTCTCTCGAAATGACACTGCAAACGGCATGAAACGGTACGTGCAACTTCATTATTAGCGTAACACTAAATGTGATCAAAAAGAAAAATTCTTATGTCCATAATCAGTGAACACATTCTTTTTGGATAAAGGACCCCGCACCCAAGTAATGGAAAAATGGCGACCGGTTAAATTTTTGAAAGTTGGGTATGACTATTTTTCGAGAGATATACAAGGTGTTAAAGCTGAAAAATGCAGTTTTCGGAATTTGTATTTTCAAACTTAAGAGCTAGATTTCATTTCTGTTGCATAAATACGTTTACTGCACATTTAAGTAATATATTAGTAAATACATACAATTCAAAATATTTATAACTACAGGGTGAATTACAAATATATAAAGGTAGCTTATTGCAGAAACTCACTATTTTCAGTATAAGTTCAGGGAACCATTTTTTCAAAAGGTATTATCCAATATGGTATTTTGGCGATAAAATGTTGTACAACAAATATGTATTATACAGGGTGTGGTACAGAATGAGCCACAATATACAATTTTTTTATGACTTAATTCAAAACGCTGTACTTCCGAATTAATCTTTGAGAAAGTTGATACTATTAATATACTTGTATATATAAGCTTCAATATATACAGGGTGATTTATTTATTAAAGTTGTATTAAAAAATTTCCTGGCTTAAATGTAACCATTTTTTCAGTATATATTATTTGTAGTAGTCTCTTAAGAGTTATGAATTTTAAATCCGATACTATGACCACTTTTCGAGACACAAGGCGTAAAATTTGAGAAATGTTGAATTTATTAGTTTTTCTTATTAATAAATTAATGTAAGCTTAGTTCGATGTACATTAAAAGTTTCGCAAACAAATATTTACTGTTACAGGGTGATTCACGAATTATTTACTATAGATTTTTGCAAACACTTATTATCTCACATTACTCACAATTTCGCAATCTATACTGTTCATACAGGGTCAACCATACAAGGCATACTGTCAGCTACAACAATAAATAGGCTTTGAAATTATTACAACGATACCTTGTATTTCGTGAGTGATTTTCATGTTAATTTCATAATATATACAGGATGATTTGGTTGTTTTATAATTACCTATAAACATATCACACCTTGTTCCGATATACATGACAAGTTTATATACACTAGGTAATATAGATAATGTCTATGCCAACTGGAGGATGTCGTGCAATTTGTCTACTAAGAGATGCAAGTTGTAGAAAATATTTTCTTCCCCATTTAGGTAAATTAACTGTCTGCCGGTAAAATGTCTATCACACGCATAACAGGTTAACCGGTTTGCGATAGCCAAATAAACACACTCAAAGTTGAAAATGATAATTAATAACACAACTAAAAACTTAAAAACACAACAAAACTAGGTACATACATAGTTAATAAGCATAAAATAATGAAAAACTTCGTAAGAATTTTACAACAGTAATATGTCATTTATTTTTACTTGAGGTAACTAGTTTCAGTACAGCCAACTATGATTAATTCTCCTTTAAAATTAACATTTATTTATTGCAACAGTGATATTATTGGAATGCATCTGGTTTGTTATTAAATGAGAAGCAATTTGTATAAAATATTTTATGGTCAAATACAAGGTGTTGCAAAAAGTAGTAGCATCTTAAACTAGCCATAGAATTGAGTTGGGCCCATTGACACTTTTGGTTACTAAATCATACCAAAGTTGCTGAACATTTGGAGTTTACAAAGACTAGGATATCTGTTTAGGCATTTTCCCCTAATGTAAACTTTTGCTTACTGTTGTTTCTGCAATCGTTTGATTGAAATGGACAGGAATATTTTTATCAAATCAATGATGTTATAATTGCGTTTTCATATTTTTTAATATTCGGGCATTTGTATACCCGAAAGGTAAGTATTTTAATTAGTCATTATTTAATGCACTTCGTGAAGCTCTGTCGTAATATTATTTGTATTTGTTGTTTTTAGATTTTTTTTTCCATCTAGCGCTAGCGTTTTTCTGTATAACATTACTATTTGAAGTAGTTTTGATATCCACACATGGACTCATGTGGTTTAGTGTTATTACTTACATCAACGTTTAGATGAATATTTACGTTTAACTTATTTGAATTATATCTAAGTAGTTCATTTCAACTACTTGTCACATTCTTGAAAGATTTAAAGAAATTCTGAATGATTTGAGTACCTTCACAACGCACCTTCTCATTTTTTCTTTATTTTAGCTGCACAACTATTATGATAGAAATTATAATATTCAAAGAATTGTACGTGTTTATTCACCTCTGTTACAGTTGTGTTACAGTTTCAGTTTCGTGATGGAAAATATTAAGCATGATACTAAGTGACAGGGTTTGAGAGAGAAACGTAACGATTACTGTACGTATATTGTTAAGTATAATAGTGTACGATTATGGTTTAGTATAAATTCTGGTTGGAATATAAAGGAAAGCGACAAGAATTTTTATGTAAATTAGTTCCTGTGAGACAAAATTTATGTAATTCTACCCGTAATAAAATTAAAATTCGCGATGATAAAGTAGGCATTGTAAAATTCTTTCTTGCAAATCAACTCTAAATTAATAATTTTACTTAAATACGTGTTTTTTTATGAAATATTATATAATAAATATCAAACCATTCAGAGTATTAGAAAAATAAATCAAATTATAATCGACTTAAGAGCTCTCAGCACATTTATCTTCTAAAGAAAGCAGCTAAATATTTTTTATCAATAACTTCAAAAAAAGTGTTTATGAAATAATATCGTTTAGCTAACATAAATCTCATAAGTGCTAAGTCGCCAAAACGTTGTACATAATCTTTCCATCCAAACCGTTCAAGCACAACGCTTTAGAGCTGCTTAATTCACACGTCTTTCATTCGTAAACAGAACTTCAGAGTTCAATGTTGAAATCCAATTACTATTGGACTTTCACGTTAGCACTTAATAGCACTCTTTTTATTTTTTCTACTGAGTATTAACGGTGAAGCCGCTCGTATTCCAGAATATTCATAAAGTGTTTAGATTTAGGTTGTTCGGATATTTTGTGTGTGTATGGAAGAAACAAATAATTTTCCTTCGTACGATTGTTCTTTATTGCCGAGATTAAATGGTTATAAATAAGTAAAACGGAAGATAGCTTATAATTTTTTTATTTATTTTTTATTACAGCGAATTTGAGAAAATTAAAACCAGCAGCGCTCAGTTTTATTATCAAATTCCAAGCAGCGCCGGTCGATACAACAGTTGCTAAACATTTAAATTTTCTGTTAAAGAAAGTAAAGTATACGGAAACTGCAATAAGATCTATATTATTCTTATCAGGAATTATAAGCCCATTATTTAGCGCTTTCACTTAACTGAACACTGTCGTATTGGGCACACGTTCCCTAATCATTTTTAGATCACCTAAGTAGTTATGGACATCGTTATGCCTGGACGGTGTTAAAGGTTTACACAACTGCCACGATAAATGTCTTTATTATTACTACTGAGCATTGCAACATAGCCAAGATTTGTACGGCTTCGATTTTGAATTATTCATACTACTTTAATTAAATGATTGATATCCAGAAGTAAGAAAATATGACGTTTCCATTTCAACGAAATCATGTTGAATAGTTATACGGTTTAATAGTAAAATCTCCTAGCTTCTGTCATTCATGGCGAACTATGGCAAAACACAATTGGTTTACTTCAAACCACTGTGAAGAAAATTTTAAGTATGAACAGATTGTAATTGTAATTAAAGTTTTATGCTGGTATTCTTCGCTTCGATCGTATGAAGAATACAAGTTTACAATCACCATAAAACTCCTTCTCGTCGAAGGTCTGTATGTTTGTACGATATGTGTCTGAGATAAATCTGTCAGACCTAGTATCTCCAAAATATGAAAGGATATTCCATTGAAATTTGGTACTAACGTATATTTTGACTTATGACGCATTGAGCAATAATATCATGCAAATAAATGTAAATGTAAATAAAATAACGTTAAAGATGTTCTAATGAATATTTGAGCATGAAAATATTTGAATACTTAAAGCATTGTATACAGTATAAAATTTCGAAAGATAAAAAGTGTAAGCACGCCACTGCGTGCTACAGTTTTTGTGACACTAAAATATCAAGCGGTAGCTTGTACGATCTGAAGTGATTAATTTATTTACGTTTCAACGTGTAGTAGCTTGCTGAATAAGGCTTCTGTCCTAAAAATTGTAATTAGATTAGATATTAATGAGGTTAATTGAGAATACAGTGACGTAACACAAAATGGTTAGCTGTAAATAAGGGCTATGTAGGTTCATAAAGGTGATTTGCATGGAAGGAAAGTAATTCAAATCATATTACAAACTTAATAATTTTTTACTGCAAGGACAAAAGCTGATCGATAGTTTTTGGATTTTATCACTCTCTTACTCATTTTATGAAAAGTAGATTTGGAATTTTTGAAAAGCTTTACTCACTTTTGGTTCATTCGACTATAAAATCGTTTTCCGGCTGTATTTGACAAAAATGATAGATTTTTTAATCCCGAATAAAATGAAATAAAATATATAGGGTGTGCAATTAAAAAAAACTGATTTTTTTTAATTTGAGAATTTTCAAATTTGAATGGTTATAACAAACACCCTGTTGAGAAAATTAGAAATACTACTCGGTCTAAACGTTAGTATAATATCACTCATTTTTCACACGAAATATCAATTTTTTATTGTGAAATAACGGAACAATTGCCCATTCATCAACCCCACGAAAATGACCATAATAATCTTTAAACGCGAATATCTCAAGAACTAAAACTTTCAGCCAATCTTTTGTATGACAAAATATGTTTGTATGTACACGTAGAATTAAAACTAAAATCAAATACGGGGTGTTCTATTTAAAAAATCATACTTTTCACGTCCTGCTTTTCTGGCGCACCCTGTATAACTTCCAATATTTTAAAAAAATGCACACTTCTTACCTCTACCCCATGGTCCATACAATATTTACACAAATAATTCTAATTAAGCATAAACTTACTTTACTCTATCGTTGGGACACCCTGTACATAAGGTTTTAAAATAAGAAAAAGGGCATCCGTATAAAATACATATTGTACAAGACTTAAATGAAGTCGATACAGACCTAAGAATGCAAATCCGTCAAATCCTAATGGATATGTGCCACAATTTTTCCGCCGAATCAACATTTACATTAACCGGCGAAGCTAATAGACAAGACTGCCGCTACTGAGCAAAACAAAATCCCAATATCTCTAAAAAATTAATGTTTGGGTAGGGATTGTAAAAAATAAAATCATTGGGCCCTACTTTTTTAACAGACTTTCAACGGTCCAAGGTACCTTGAATTTTTACATCTAATACCAGTTTAAGAGCTTTATTTCTCAGCCCTAATAATCCAATGACGTATGAAGAAAATATATGGTTCCTGCAAGACGGTGCACTACCGAATTATGCAGCCCAGGTTAGACAATATGTCGATGATGTAGCATTACCCAACAGATGGATTGGAAGGCGGATCTGTTGAATGGCCACTAGGGTTTCCGGATCTTAACCCTTTGAACTATTTTTTGTGGGGCCATCTAGAAAATGTTATGTACAAAACTAAACCTGAAAATATTGACGGCTTAAAGACTAGACTCAGAAGGGAATGCGCTAATATTAGTCCAGCAACAATAAATATGGTCCAGGAAGAATCCACCGTTTGGAATATGACAGGCACAAGTATCAGTAAATACTCATTGTTCTTACTTATTAAATACTATTTTTCATGAAAATATATTGATTGTTGCCATAATCATTGTTTTGGTTACTGATACGTTCAGAAGTAAATTTCTCGATAAGGCATGCTACATAAAATGTACTTAGAATTCGATGCAGAATTCAAAAATAAAATTTAGAATAAGTGTTTCTATTTGAAAAAATGGAGTTGATGGTCGTAGCTTGTTTTGTATACATGTATTTACCATGAAAAGAACGGCAAAAAAAATCCAAATCGCCGTGTTTGAGCGTTTTTCCAAAAAAGAAACGCCTGATTTTTAATTGATTTTATTCCATACCTTATGTAATTATATATATATATATATATATATATATATATATATATATTGAGATGTTCAGAAAGAAGTAAAAGAAGGATCGGACAGTTTAAATGACAATTTAGTTATAAAAAGGGGTGATTTCAAGCTCGATACATGTGCGAGACTTTGTTTGATAGAAATCTGGTTCACGATGTGTTTAAAGTAGATTTGTTTTGTACAAAATAGTCTGAATATTATTTATACAGTTTGGTTTCATCATAAAAGCATTTTCTGCCAACAAAAATGTCAAGAATGTTAAATACACTTATTTTCGTAAAGTCAATTTAGTATTTCTTTTTTTCAATAAAAGTCAATTTTTTGAGGGTATTTTGGCAACTGAACACTTTACAGGTGTTTAAACATAAATTGTATAGCTAGGATTATATTAGGGATAGTGTATAAATAGTTTTCGAATGCAGGAAATGTGAAAATTTCATAAAAGGGTTATAATGTGGACATTTTAGACATTTTTCTCACATATTTCTGGAAGCAACTCTGTGACTAACATTGTGATATAAGTTTAACAGCAAGAACAATGCATAGAACAATTTAACATAAAGACATTCATAGTGATATACATTTTTATAATGAAAATTTCAGTAAGTGTGTTAGACGATGGGACTTTTTTAATGCAACACTATATGACACAACGCATTAGAAATGAACAGTGAAAATAATAAAGACAAGTATTACAAACCTCTAACATAACATTTTGAGTGATGAAAACATTTTTAAATATAAGTTATTTGCTATTTTAGATTTAAGTTTGGTTAGGTTATAATTTCTAGGTTTTTTGCATAAATTTATAGTTTTTTCATATTATTAGGCTTAAATTATGCTCTTAAAGCAATTAATAGGAGTTCTTTCTCAGTATCTCACAGTTTTTAAAAGGATACAATGCATTTCACCGCAAAATTTTGTGAAATATGAGGTGAATTTAGAATATTTTTACATAAACTTAAAATTTCCTTAAATTTGAGATTTCTAACACTAAAAGTGTGTTTTCTTATGTAAAATTTTCCCAGGATTCCGTTTATGTAATTAGATTTAGTGTAGCTTGTAAGTTTAGGTAGTTATAAGCAAATTCAATTTAGATTAAGTGATTTCGCATATTATTTTTAGGAACCATAGCTTGTTAGGTGTCTTTTTGTTCGAAATTTTATGTAGTTTTCATTTCTGTTGTTAGTTTTTAAATTCGTTAATGTATAAGAAAGTTATGGCCAAATTTATATTTTAGTCCAAATTTTAAATTGTGTCAACCAATCAGAGCCTTAGTTACTTAGGTAAAATGGCTGAAAAAAAATTGAATTTTTAGTAACAACCAAAAAGGTATAAAAGGAATTGCCCTGGAAGTGCTAAGCTCTCTAGAATTTGTTCAAAGTTTAAAAAAAGGTTAAAGCAGTGTTGTGCATTTGTGTAAAAAGTAAGTTTTCATAACCTAATTTAATTATCGTAAAGAAAGTTATATTTAACGAAGAAAATATTCGAGAGCAATTGTTTTTATACCGGCGATTAAATTAAATACTTCGGTCTCCGATACCTGTTAGTTTTCGGAAAATATTGTACGAGTTAATATGTGTTACACGATTTTGTTAAGAGTTTTCGTGTTATCAAACTTGAGTTGATTCCGTTATACCAAATTAAAATCACATTTATTTGGTTATCTGTGTTTTATTTCTGGGTACAATTTCCTTTAAATAATTAAATTTGATCCGGCATCTAAAAATAAAAGTGATATAAAAACAAAATTTTGCACAACATTTAAACATTTTTTTAAACGATACCAATCAAAAAGTTTTATTTCATTTAAATAAATAAATTTTACCAAAATAAAATAAGTGACTGGAGTATTGCCGATTTGGAAGGAAACATCATTAGTTTTTGGAAGTTGGTGTCATCGACAACCCGAGAACCGGTCAGCAGTATATGAGTGTATGGTAACAACTAGAATCGAGTGGAAGGTGCCTGCATCAAAATTGGAACAAATGGAAGACATCAATCTGTATTGGGAACAGTATATGTGAGTCACATTTTTTATATAACCCTATTTATTGTGAACATTTATTTGGTAAATTTCCTGCAAATTATTTATTAGGTATATGTATTGGTATAGAATTTCAAACAATTACTTGTATAAACACCTGTAAAGGAAACAAAATTTTAAATTATTTTCACATTCTAAATTTAATTGTGGACGTAAACAGTAAATTTCCAAATTATTATTTGACAATTTTGACATTGTTAACTTCACTCAATTACGTTACAACGCATGCGTTGGAAGTAAATTATATTCAGACTAATTCTTATACATTTGTGATAATTTTTATAAAGTGTAATTCATATAAATACACACACACATCCAGAATAAATTTAATTTTCCAACTAAATACATTGATCCCTATTCCCATATTCGATTATTTAATTATTAATTTCCAATAATTTAATTTTAAACATTACAAATTATATATATATATATATATATATATATATTCACACAAAATTTTCTTGAAGCTTTGCTAATATTTTTAACCTTTTTGCAACGAAATTTATTTAGCGATTATGTTGGATTGGAGTAAATTTAGTGAGCTTATTTAGACAAACCTTAACGTATGTTTGAAAATTAAAGTGAATAATACGAAATTTGCGTTTTATTTTCTACGGCCATTCAGGATTTGTAACACCTTGCCCTAGACGGCGTTTCATGACATCTGTTATCAATTTGGTTTTTTCTTTAAGAGTAAGTGTGAATTATAAAGAAATATTACAGATATTTTACATCTTATTAAAACCATTAGTCTTATACGGCGAGTTTAATCTGCAACCGCCTTAGTTCAATAATCCTATGCGACGACCAGTATGGATTCAACGTGTAACATGGTGATGGAGGAGTTCCAAGATAAGAGGTAAGCGGGGTAAACGTGACTTCTCTTTCGGTCGCAATAACTCAAAACCGTGACCAGAGTGCATTCAAATTTGGCATAAGTATTCGAAGTCTAAGGGGGTATATCCCAGTGATTTGGTGGCAATTAATGCAGAAGTTACCCAGTAATAAAAAAAACATAAAGAAATTTCTGATGAACTTGTCATGGGTGTGAAGATTTGAAGTAAAAGCACTTCAGATATTTTTTCTCTTCTAGTTTTTCGAAATTTTGCATTTAAAAATCATTAGGTTCAAAATGTCTTGTTTCCGGGGTTAATATATTGAGTATTGAAATTGTTTAGAAGTTTTAATTTCGATGTAGTTAAAAATTAAAACAGTATATTATTCGGTAAGCTTTCGTTTAGTCACTAATTCTACGTATTTGAGGATAGCTGGTTTTTATTGTAAATTAACGTTTACTACTCTAATTTTAGTAATGTCAAATAGGTATTTGTCTTTCTGTTTCATTGCCTTAAAAAATTGAAGCTTATTCCCGAAAATATTTCAAAATTTGTTACCGCTATCTTTATTATTATCATTATATTGATTAAAACGTGGTTATTGATGATATGGCCTTGCTAGCAACGACCAAATTTGATCATTATCTTTTTTGGTTTCTTGTTTAGAATTGCTAAATTTAATGTGTTTTTTTACCTAACTGTACTAAAATTTAATATGTAAATGCCCTAATATATGACCATAGTTAATGTTTGTAACTGTTTTATTAAGAGATTGGAATTTTTTGTGTCTTTATCCTCTGAGTCTACAATTTTGCCGATGTAATGTAATACATTGAAAGATTTGATATTTTTGAAGACTTATAGTAACTGAATTATTTTATGAGAAGTATCGAGATAAATAATTTTACAGCAACAACCTCCGTTTTTCATTGATTTAGTATGTTATCAAATTTAATAGAAATTATACAAATTTTAACGTAATTATTAATGAGAATTTGTCGCATAGAGCGTTTGTTTTTTTTTTATTTTGTTAATAATACGCTTTAAAAGAAGTTTTAGATTATAAAGTAACGTAATTATGAAGTAAGTCGGTCGTTGACCAAACAGCTGTTTTTGCATACGAGGGTGTTGCTAACAGTCGCCTTTTTTTTGGAGTTACTTTTTATAGGAATCAACATAGTTCGTTGTTTGTTCGAAAATGGCCACTGATTTTCTCGAATTTAGATATTACATTCCGATATCGACGTTTCGTAAATTTTAGGACTTTATAAATTTGATCCATCACGCTTAATTTTGTTGTAGGGACGTATTTTTGTGTATTAAATTGATGAACTAATTATCGTCTTTTCATTTATTTTCGGTTATTTGAGATAATAATTTTTGTGTTGCGGTTCGGCGTGGTTTTATGGAGTTTTGAATTTTATTATCGCATTGTGTATATAATATATATATATATATATATATATATATATATATATATATATATATATATATATATATATATATATATCAGACACGTCGATTCTTAATTTTTGTTGCGGTTCTTTTCATGGTAAATACATGTACACAGGGAGGCCTAAAAACAAGCTACGACCATCAACTCCATTTTTTCAAATAGAAACACCTATTCTAAGTTTTATTTTTGAATTCTGTATCGAATTCTAAGTATATTTTATGTAGCATGCCTTATTGAGAAATTTACTTCTGAACGTATCAGTAACCAAAACAATGATTATGGCAACAATCAATATATTTTCATGAAAAATAGTATTTAATAAGTAAGAACAATGAGTATTTACTAATACTTGTGCCTGTCATGTTCCAAACGGTGGATTCTTGCTGGACCATATTTATTGTTGCTGGACTAATATTAGCGCATTCTCTTCTGAGTCTAGTTTTTAAGACGTCAATATTTTCAGGTTTAGTTTTGTACATAACATTTTTTAGATGGCCCCACAAAAACAGTCCAAAGGATTAAATCCGGAAACCTTAGTGGCCATTCAACGGAACCGCCTTCCACTCCATCTGTTGGGTAATGCTACATCATCGACATATTGTCTAACCTGGGCTGTATAATTCGGTGGTGCACCATCTTGCTGGAACCATATATTTTCTTCATACGTCATTGGATTATTAGGGCTGAGAAATACAGCTCTTAAACTGGGGATTAGATGTAAAAATTCAAGGTATCTTGGACCGTTCAAAGTCTGTCAAAAAGTAGGGTCCAATGATTTCATTTTTGACAATCCCTCCCAAACATAAATTTTTTAGAGAGATTGGGTATGGTGTTCTCTCATCCATCTGGGATTTTCTTTTGCTCAATAGCGGCAGTTCTGTCTATTAACTTCGCCGGTTAATGTAAATGTTGATTCATCTGAAAACATATCGTTGTCAACGTGGCGGGGAAAATTGTGGCATATTTTCATTAGGATTTGACGGATTTGCATCCTTAGGTCTGTATCGACTTCATTTAAGTCTTGTATAATATGTATTTTATACGGATGCCATTTTTCTGATTTTAAAACCTGATGTACAGAGGAAGCAGGAATCGTGACTAATTTGCCGAATGCTACTATATGGATTTTCTTGCACAGCTAGTAAAACATTCGCTTTATTATCCTCTCAGGATGCTCAGATTTCAGCTTATTTTCCACAGAGCCAGTATCTCGAAACTTTCTTTCAATTTTACTGACTGTGGATTGTTTTATTCGTCTATCCAATTATTTGTTATTAAATAAAACACACACCCCCTGTTGTGTTCGCACTCTATTACCATATCCAATTATCATAATAATTTCAATTCTTTGTGTTATGGATAAACGCATTGTGCCTATTATAACTTTTAATGGAAATTAAACCTTCTTTAAATCAAATCAAAACTGGCAAACATGTGAATGTGAATATTTTTGGAATGTTGTGTTTAAAATACAATTTCTATGGAAATAAATAAAAGAACCTACCAAATAAATCATCCGCCTTGGATACTGATACGTTCAGAAGTAACTTCTCGATAACTGTTGAGTTTAGGTATAGGACGTGCTACATAAAACATACTTAGAATTCGATGCAGAATTCAAAAATTAAATTAAAAATAAGTGTCTCTATTTAAAAAAATGAAGTTGATAGTCGTAACTCCAAATGAGATCCCTAAACTGTCTGGATTTGAGGAAGGCTCTTCTGTAAACAATAGCAACAAAACGGGTTTTTCTGCGGAAGGTTTTGTGAAACTGATTATCGCATATGTTTATATTTATATATATATATAATTATATAATTATATATATATATATATATATATATATATATATATATTTATATATATATATATATATATATATATATATATATATATATATATATATAGCTTTGAGTTTCATTGGAATTTAGGTGAATTTCGTATTAATATTTTTGAAATAGAATTTTTAGTAGTAGAGTAGTTTATTTTTGAGTGAACGTTTCGGTTTTCTGTTAGGCCAATCTAATAGCACTGAGCTATGCCGTGGCTGGATGATCTAGTGAGTATTTAGCCTGTAACAAACTAAGACAAAATATGCAAAACGCGTCAGACATTACGGAAATGTCTGGTTTAATAAATTGTACGATTATTTTAATTTTTGAACTGTATTTTATAATATACATAAATCAAAACGAAATCCGATTGTTATTATGAAAATGTGAACCTTTAGTATTATTACACACAATTAACATACTTAGCCTTTTTGAGTTTTTAATGGTGTATTTTTGTGTTTATGTTTTACACAAATTTATACCTTTCGATAACACTTACAGTTATCGTCTCATTAGTAGTAAAATCTTTTAGAATTGTTTAAGATGTTGAAACAAATATATGAAGTAAGTAAGGTGAAAACGTAAACATAAGCCTGCTTTTAACATTTTGATAAACGTATAAAGCCAATTATTATGGAATACCATTTTAGGAAATAATAACTAGATCCTTAATAAATGAAATATTGTTTAGCTGATTTGTCATTTGTTCAGCTTATTTAATATCAATCATGAAAGAAATCAATATTGACAATAGCTCATTGGGTTAAGCTGGATTTAACAAACCAACCATATTGGTTCGAATCTTTATAAGGTAATTTTTTTTTAATTCAGTCAACATTTTAAAACCTGCACATATAAAAAAGTTCTATACCTTTGAAATTTATATTGTTCACTCGGTCCTTTATTGAATCTCGAATCCCGTATTCTGTCACTTTCAGTCCGTTACAGATTGATAGCGGAAAAAGATACAATAACGTTGATGGAGAAATGGAGTTAGTAGTGGTACAGGCACACCAAATTATGATCATTAAATGTATCACATAATTGAACCCACTATGACAATAAATAGTAGACAGAGCCAAAATTAAATTACATATTAAGTAAGTTGGATTGAGACTATTAATAGACAGTTTAGGTACTTTTTACGTTTTTATGGTACTTTAATGTGTAAAGAACAATTTCTGGTAACTGATGGTCGCCTTTTAAGTCAAATGAAGCGATCATCGAATAGTATCAACCCCTTAAATCCTCTCATTCACCTTATTGATATTATTTCAGTGAAAACTCTAATTTAAACGGATATCAAACAGAAGGCCTTAAAGTTATAACGCATACTTCGTATCTTTAATACATGCAGATGTCGATTTGGTCAAAATAGATTTAGGTTAAACTTATTTCTGCAAATTAAAACATTACCTGTTTAAAATACTTAGCTGTGAAAAACTTTAATTTGAAATTGATAAAAGTATTCACAAATAGAAACTTTCTAAATCTTCTTGACAATCAACGCAAATATACAGTGGAAGCTGCGTGTTCTATGCATACTCGTACTTTATATTGCTTACATTTAGACGTGAACCTGTTTTTACGTTTTGGACAAAAACCACATCATGGTTTATCTTGTCTTGTTACAGGTTCGTGTTGTGTATTCAGAGGGTGTGTATTTGTTATGTTATTATAAAGTGTAATAATGTGTGGTCCTAATTACGAAGATTCTCGACCTATATTGTCGTCATCGTGTAATCTTTCAATCATCAATACAGTTTTACCTTTCCTACGAACGTAAAATGTCAAAGTACGGGGACATTGTACTGTTTAATTTTCTACCCTGAGCATTAATAAGTTGAGGTGGTATTTCCCGTGTATTTTTACTGAGGCTGCCCATCAAAGTTAGTCGGTGATCTTTACGTACATCATTGGCAACTGATACGGAGTATAATAATTATTGATCGTAATATTGTGTCTCGAATTATCAATAGGTTGGATTTTTAATAATTTGCGGCATCACATTAGGAACTTGAAATGGTCCAGGCAGTTGTATCCCTGCATATACCTTCATATTGTGAGCATATAATGTTCTGAAAACTATCAAAGCATGACATTTTATGTCATACTCTGCAGGCTTATTTGCTATACATTGCTGAAAATGGCATCTCCAACGTCTCATTAATTGTTACGTACTAACTTGGAGTGTAATTATTATAGCATTTTTTTTTATAAATGCTTCGAAAAGAGAACAAATTGGACCCAGGTTATCAAACCTAATGACTCTTACTAATAAATGAAAACGAGACATGGTAACGAACAAAATAGTATGCGGCTGTTACCGAGCGTTTGGTTTGTCGCATCCCAAAACTTCTAAAGAGAAAAGCATCTGCACATCTATAACATCTGGTACTCAAGCATTTCGAACGCTAGGAAGTTGAAAATTATATTCATCGAGCGTTTAGTTTTAGTCGCATCCCAAATGACTTATTCTTTAACCAGTCTGCCTCTTACCAATCTATAACATCTTTGGTACCAAGCATTGTCAACAGAAATACACGTGATCTTAGTAAGTTGGAAGCAATTATATGTACGGCAGCTTTAGTTCAGTATCGGAATGATGGAAGCTATGCTCTGAATATCTGAATCTTCCAGGAGGTTTTCAGTGTCTGGATATGACCCCATATTTATTCTGTTTTTTTATCCATTATAGCGGAAAAGGAATATAATAGACAAAAATAATCATACATTTTTATATTTTGATCATTATTATTGTTTAAGCAATTGTAATGTTAAAACACTTTATGTTCAGTATTCGGAATGAGATGGACAGCTCATGCTCTGAATATCTAGAATCTTAAACTCAGGAGGTTTTCCAAAACAGTAGTCTGCGACTATCGAAACTTCCAATATTCATAACCATGTTTATTATCCGATTATAGCATGAAAAGGAATATAATAGACAAAAATAATCATACATTTTTATATTTTGATCATTATTATTTTTGTTTAAAAATGTGCATAATTTTAAAATACTTTATGTTATATTCTAAATGAGATAAACCAACTCAGCTCTATACTACAATCTTAAACTCACACATTTTCCACAAACGCCAGTAGTCGCGACTATCGAAACTTCCAAATATTCAAACCAATGTTATTGGCCGCGTACTAGATGAAAGCTAACATGTATAAATGACGGACACCCCAATAGATCCCACCACCAATTTTTTTGGTTTACAAATACATTGATTGCCAGATGAGGCATTTCTGAAATATGAATTAATTATTTGGTAAAATAAGAAACTATTCTGTAGCGACTTCGTATTTCTTAGATTGTTTTCTAACGCGGTAACCAATCGCGGGTTAATAGCAGTAATTAAGCATCTTATAAAATATTTCTCATAAAATAGTTATTTTAATTATAATACCCGCAATGAATGCTAATGAATGAATGAATCTGAATGATATTATTAAATAATGTTGACAAGACCTATACGTTGTTCAACAATCACTTTAATCGTTAAAATTACATTATGCGTTACTTCACAGTTATATGTAAGCCTTAGAGAGGAATTACTAACATTATTACATACAATCACACATGATGGAGCACACGCACGCACAAGCACATCTGCATACCGATGACGAAGCGACGAATCACGGTTCACAGTCAACAGCCATGCAAACTTCCCGATAGATAAACCGATGTCTTCCGAACGTTAGTAGCATGCAAGACCCAAGGCTAAGCATTCTTCATTGTTTACTTGTTTTGCGTTGCGACTCGTTAAAGTAGTAATCAGCGAAGTGGAGCATGGTATTATAATGTATTCTCCTGTTTATGAGCTCAATATCAGCGTTGACATTAGAGATTTTATTAACTTGTTAATAAACTATTACAACATAATCGTTCAAGATGATGGAAACGATGACGTGGATGAGCTGAATGTATCTCACATCCAAGGTGATGGTGATGAGGAGAAAGACGAATCTCAAAACCATGATGACGATAGCGACGAATCACGGTTCAAGAAGAAGACCGATAAAGGTTGTGATTAAATAAAAATAATGTCTTGTTTATAATAATAATAATACATTTTCAAACGCTAAGCTTTCCTTCAATTTTGTTAATAAACTTGTTTTTCCTAACGGTGCTTGAACCTGCACTAACAATGCTGCAGTTAATGCGACAGTGCGGTTAGATGGGTAGCTACAATAAATGTGAGATTGGCTTTCTTTTGCACTCTGTGCGTTCAATCATACTTCCATGGTTTGAATTGTGAGCTGATTTTGTATGATGAAGTTAAATCAGTTTGGTATTTAATTTAATTTATTTGATTAATTTGATGTGAGTAATTGGTTTGTATGTTTGAGAAAGAGACGAGGGAGATACGAACAAGATCAACCCCTATTACAGAAAACATTCACTAGCCTTTACACCACTATATTGCACCACAAACCATACTAATTAGTACTAGCAATATACCGCTAGGTGACGCCGCCTCTATTACAGAAAACATTCGCTAGTTTAAAAATATACCACTAGATGGTGCCACAATTAAAACCCTGATTAGTCCTAGAAGTATAACGCTAGATGGTGCCACCTTTATTACAGAAAATATTCATTAGGCCATATACAACTAGGTGACGATACAAATTCAAATTTCCCAACAAGCACCACGATAGGAGGGCGCAAGCCCTAACACAGGACCCTATGTTTTGTCTTATTAGAATACAAGTTAAAATTTATCGCAATAAGTAATCAGAATGTAAACACTTAAATACAGATCCAAATTCAAATAGCCTGCCAAGGGGCCAGGGGCTAAGACCCGAAAGTCTGTCTTATAAGTTAGCATTAGGCCTTCTTATTATTATAATACAAGTTCAAATTTCCCCTCATAGATGGGGTCAAACAAATTCAAACTTTTGGTCGAGGGGCGAGGGCCTGAAGGTAAGTTGCTAAGCCCTACATCTGTCTTACAAGTTAGCATTATACCCCTTATTATAATACAGATTCATATTTCCAACCATAACCCGCAGAGACTTAAATACAAATAAAAATTCAAATTTTCCGCCATTGGGGCCACGACAAGGGGCAAATCCCCGAGATCAAAATGCGCAGCCCTACATCTGTCTTATAAGTTAGCATTAGGCTCCTTATTATTATAATAGAAATTCAAATTTTCCGGCAAGGGTACCACAATAGACGAAGGCCTACAAACAAGTTGCGATCACGATAAGGGGCGAAGACCCTAGAACAAGTTGCAATACCCTATACCTGTCTTACAAACTCGATTATGCTCGGGGAGGGTTGGAGTGGGATCGCCGGAATAACCTTCGCCGAAATCCTCTCGTCGCGAAATTTTACATATATGATACATGTTAACTTAAAAAAAATCCAAGGCCGACCGCTTCTATAAAACAAAAATAATCTTGACACATGTTAACAGGTTAAATTAATTAAATAAAATCTTTTATTATAAAACACTTCTCATTATCTGTACATGTCTTTGTCTTTATTAGAATACAATTTTTATGACAGGGGATAATTATGCAACCTGTTTATAATAAATCCTAGGTGCATACCAATTCCAAAGATGTATGCGGTACAAGTGTTGAGATGCTTGAAATCGATTCCCAGCCACAATAACAATGTGTTTCGGCTTGTATGTGCTTCTAATCAACTACCGAGACACGCACCTAGACTGTGTGCAATTATCGTAAACATGGATCCTGCAAACAAACCAGGTCAGCATTGGACCGCTATCTACATTGATGATAATGGTAACGGAGAGTATTTTGATTCCTTCGGACGACCACCTCAAGGGTATGATTTACGTTTCCTAGAGAAGAATTCTAGATGGTTCCGTTACAATAAAACAATACTGCAGGATTACCAATCGGATGTGTGTGGACTTTATACGTTAACGTTTCGATATTGTAGATTAAATAGTTTATCAATGATTGATTTTGTAAAAAACTTTTTTAGTACGTATTGTTTAACGCCTGTTACCCAACCATTCTATTCTGATAAATAATGAAATTTTTTAGTACCTTACTTTTTTTAATTAAGAGTTGCGTAATATCAGATGAGCCTATTGTTTTCTTTCTTTTTAATTCAGCATGTGTGTTTTTAAAAATAGTGTTAAAAAGTCTATGACTTTAGCGTTTTAAGGAAAGTATGTTACTCGGTTGGTAGATTATTAAAATTAACAGGTTTATATGATTACACAGTAATTAGCTAAAAGTAAACAAGAACAGTGGTTTCTAACTAAATATTATTGTTGTGGAAATTAAAACATGTAATTATTGCATTCCAAACTTTTAATGTGGTTTTTATAAAAAACAATTTGCGTGCGTATGTATGTATGGATAACATATAATATTTTGTTCAAACCGCTTTATTAACACACTTTAAGAGAAAGGTAAATACGAGTTGCAGTAAGTGTGATAAAGATAATTAGGTTGTTTGTATATTTACACTCTAAAAATTAATTATGGGGAAATCAATAGCTAGTTTTACATCAACTATTCATAAACGTAAAACATAGAAAGTGCTTTAGTTTGATTAGAATAGTAACACAAAGTAGTGACTATCACTCGTGAATCATTTTCTTTCAATACAGAGCTGGTAAGTGTGCTTTTAACCTTTTATTTATTTTATTTACTTGTACAGATTTTTAATTACGGTTATAAACACATCTAAGTTATACATATAACAACAAGTTTCTTTAAAAATATTAAGGTGTACAATATACAACAATTTAACGAGCGGGTGGATATTAAACGTATTTCAATGCAATTAATGCAGGTAAAACAATCGGTTTTAATATTCGTTTAGAAAACAGTATTGTAATAACTGTTATGTAATTAATTAACTTAATAAAAAATTTTTGTTTCATTAGAGAATAATCTGAATGTTAGTAATTTTTTTTTATAATTCACTGAGGCCTTTTTAATTATATTTACAATAAAAATAAGTGTTCTATAATTAAATTTTACTGTCATTCAAATTCCCCACGCAAGATCAAACCCTAACACAAGTTCGTGCACCTGTCTTACAAGATAGCAATAGGGCCTCCTTATTAGAATACAAATTCAAATTTTACTTCAAGGGTCACGGCAGTAAGTTGCGAAGCCCTATATCAGCCTTACAAGATAGCATTAGGCCTCCTTATTAGAATAAAACCCCAATGTATAAATAAAATTTCGTAAGGTTACAATCTGTAGATAGGAATTATAACAATACGCACAATTACCTAACCTCCAGGGGCTCCCCACCAAAAGGGCTCTTAATACAAACAAAAATAATCAGGGTAGAAATTCCCATCATGGGTTGAAAAAGGCCACCGAAAAGAAACCATAAAATAAGGGTGAAAAATACGGCCCTTCAAGTAAGCGAGTAAAAACAAAAAAGGTCTTAATTAGTGATAAAAATTCCATCAAGGGATTGAAAAAGGCCTCCGAAAAGAAACCATAGGGGTGAAAATCAAGGGGTTGAAAAGGGCCTCCGAAAAGAAACCATAAAAGATAAAGGTGGAAAATACGGTCTCCTACGTGGGGAAGCTTTGTGACGTCAAAATCCAAGATGGCGCATGGTGTCCCCCTTCTACTTGCAGATTTTTCTTTATTTATTTCTAATGCAATTGCCTTGAAGAACAATTTCGATTCGTTTATCATTTGTCTTAATCTGTCGTCATCTCATGCAAGCAATTTCAAATCGTCGATAAATAGGAGATGATTAGACGTATGGTTATTGGCTGTTTCTGTTTGTAGTAGTAACTTTGGATACAAGCTGTTTAATTTTTCGCTTAGAGGATCCAAGCATATAACAAATATCATTGGAGATAAGCTGTCTTCCTGGATGATTCCCTTCTTTACTTTCTTTTCTAAAATTACATCGTTGTTGTAACGTATACTTGGTTTCCATTTTGCAGTTGCATTTTTCATGAAAGGTAATATCAACTTTGTGTGGTTGAAACAGCTTAATTAGTACATATGACTGAGAGAATTGAGTGCCTTTTTTGTATCTATCCAAGCTGTTTTCAAGTTGTTATATGCGTGATGTTAAGTTTGGCATGTTCTTTAGCTCCTTGTGTATTACGTACTGTATCAAATTGATTACTTGCTAATAGGTTTCTCTTCTCACCTTCTAATTGTAACACAGCATTAATACATTTTGTTGTTAGATTGCATAGATTTGTCATATGTGCAATCCTTACCCGATTGAGGTGTATCTATTGGTATTAAATAAGTGATTCCATGGTAGTACCAATCTTCTTCTATTTTGTTATTCAGGCAAATATTATAAACTATATTGTATATATGTTTATGTAAGCATTCTATCTCCTTTATAGAGAAGTTATATGTGCCATCTATACCGGCTGCTTTCCAGTTACGAATATTTTTAATTCAATCTCTGAATTCTTCAAAAGAAATATCGTGGTGTTATTACATCCAGGATAATAACCACTAAGACATGGTTTGAATCTTTCCTCTAAGTTTTCTGCATTCTCTTCATTCCACATAGTAGACTTCTTGAATAGGAGTGTCATCATTGTCGTCATTTTCTATGTACAAATCTCTATGAAATTTTCTCCCGTATAATTCAAATGTATTATTTTCTTGATTATACGACATTGGTTTATTTAACAGTTCACTCCACTTTTCATAAATTCTAATGTTCTCCTTTATTTTATGAGAGTAATAGTTACGTCATTCCTTCTATTCAGAATCATGCTTTGCTCTCTTATAATTTTTTTTGCTTCCTTTCCATTGATGTCATTTTCGTTAGATAGAAAGTTTTCTAACTTTCTCTTGGAAAGTTCTTAATTTTATTCTTAAAATATTTTCATACCAAACTGACATTTCTTTCTCTTTATTCGTTTCTATTTCGTAGCATCTCTGTGAAGCTTGTATAATTATTGCTATTTCTGTCATACTCGATGGTATATTCAAATAGTGTATTCTTCAACTAGGTCGTTTATAATTTTCAGGATTGGAGAGTTTACTTTATTGAAAGGTATCTTCTCAGTTCTTTTAAAATCTTCAATTTTATCAGATTTTCTTTTCTTCTAAAAAAAACTTGCAATTGCCAATAATTACTTTAGAAGTTTAGCAGGGATTTCGTAGAAAAACGAGTTTTATTGTATTTTAATAAAGTAAGTTTACATGAAAGGCTTAAATTTATTAATTATTAATTATTAACAATACTAACATTGATTACAAAATTGTTGAAAGTGGGAGCCTTCACTTAATAGCCCGTCTACGCATGGAATTCCGCTCTCGTTGAAATATTCCCGACGTATTTCGTATAGTTTCACATGAGGCAACTATTCGCTCTCTTAAATCTTCTAAAGTGTTAACGTGAGTTTTATACACCTTAAGGTGCCCCCATAAAAAGTAAGCCAAACTATTGGAATCGGGGGACCATGCTGGACATTACTGAGGTCCTCCGAGACCTATCCAACGATCAGGATAAACTGTACCTAATTGATTTCGGACAATTACACTAAAATGAGCAGGAGCTCCATCTTGCATGTACCACATTCGATTCCTTAACGCAATTGATACACCTTCAAGCAACTCAGGTAGTTCTTCTTCGATAAAATGCAAATAAGATCGTCCACCAAGGCGCCCTGGTACGAAAAATGGGCCTATTACATGATTACCAATAATTTTTGCCCAAACATTAACCGAAAATTGTTCTTGAAATTTGGTTTGGGTTATGACATGCGGGTTTTTTTCCAACCACACAAGGTTGTTATGGAAATTTTTAATAGCATTCCGAGATAAATTTGTATCGTCTGTGAACAAAATTTGTGACTCAAACTGTGGATTTAGTGTAATACTCTGAAGGTACCACTGACAGAAGTTCATACGCTGTGAGAAATCCCTGAGATGTAATGCCTGTACTCTTAGAATATGATATGGATATAACAAAATGTCAACTAGAATACGCCAAACTATTTGGTGACAAATATTCAGAGCTCTATCGATCTTACTCGTACTCGTCTCGGGATGTTCGTCGATTTCTTGCAGCACCGCTTCCTCAATTTCAGGTGTTCTGAAAATTCGAGGTTTACCTTCCGGAGTACCTTTTTTGAAACTACCAGTTTCGCTAACTCGGTGATGAATATTTGAAAAGGTTCAACTATCTGGCAAAGCACGATTAGGTTATTTTTCATAATAAATGCGCCTTGTTTCTGTCGCATTACCATCTGCGAGGCCATATACGTAATGCATTGCCGCCATTTCCGCATTCGTGTAATTTACCATTATTTACTGATATTTGAAAAAACATCGAAAGAGTAAATAACTTCAATGACTCACTGAAAATTAAGGAAATGACGCACTGAGATGGTTTTGAACACAAACAACTTACTGTAAGTAAATAGCTATTGTTATGACATTGACGTTTGTAAAAACGTAATTTATTCCAGGGTAACTAGATTTATGTAACTAGATATGTGCTAAAAAATTATCAGTCGGTATTGCGATTTGAAGCAATTTAAATTTTTTCCTGAACCCTGCAGTAAAGTATACATAATTTTTATGAGAGCGACATGACTTCATAGTGGCAGATACCAATATTCGATCTCATTTTTAAAATTGTAGGGGAGTACAATAATTTGACAAATTTAGTTTGTTTTCACGCGTACGAAGTTTTTGTGATTTTGTATTTGCTTGTTTTGATCGATTTATAATAAACAAAGTCTTTTTTAAGACCACAAACAATAATTTATTTGCTACGTAAAGTAAGAATTGTTGCTATAACGGTAATACAAATATTATTAGTACGTTAAAACCTACAGATATGAATCCTGGCGAATCATCAACATCCAAGTCCACTTATGGCGTGAAAGGTAAAATAATTTACAGTCAAGGTCAGTAAATTATTAGCAATGTCACGTCGTTCTCATAAAAATTATACTCTAAAACGATTTTAATTTTTTTAAACGAAAACCATGCATCCGACAAAATAAAATTAAGAGATCAAATTTGCTCAGAAATGAAGAGAATTAAATAAAATACCCTACCATTTTTTTCTATAAAAATGTTCAATACAAAACCCATCCGGATGCCACTTTTAAAAATAATAAAACTGTTTGTATCAGAAAATGCATCTTGATGCATTGAAGACATGTACCAAATTTTATAAAGATATCTACAATAGTATCACAATCGTGGAAACTTTATCACCCTGTATTTCAAAGGTTTAGGACGTGTACGACATTTGTTCATACGAAGTATCTTTATTAAAATGGGTCCAAGGATCGCCCTCTTAAATATTAGCATGTCTTTAAGGAACACCCTATATAAATAATGAAAATTATCCACTGATGCCTGCATTGTAAATTAGATTTGGCATCAATAGAAACTTTACAAATAAGTTTTGCATTTGAGATCGTGCGTATTCAGAACTTCCTATTTGGTTATAGAAAATAGTAACATATGTTACATTCGTCAAAAAGCAAACAAAAACTTATATACAAAAAATATTAAACTGAAATAAAAGATATAGAAGCTGAAATAATCCATCAATTGTGGCTGATTCCTTTGGAAATGCTTAACTTTAGTTTTCAGCTTTAATCAATAAAAGAAAAAGAAAGAAAACTATGTAATGTGAATAATTTTGATATACCTTTTTAATTAAATGTAAACAATTTAGTGCTGGTTAGCAAATTAATTTTAATTAATGACAGTAATCACACATGTAATTTATTCGAAGGAATAATTTAAATTGTTTCCAATTAGTTTGATTAAAATTTACGAGTTCAACTAAATATGTTTAGTTTTTACATGCATAACAGTTTACGTTATAAACTATGTAGTTAATTCGTGCAGTATGCCAAATTCGTAATGTGGCTGCTCATCTCTCATCTATATTTAAACAGTATTTTAATTTGTAACGTAAATGTGCATGGTTAGCATTCTTTTATTAATTGCTTTTCTAAATGAGTGTCACTGGAAATTTATCAGTTTTGTTATAAATTCTCTATTTCGTATAAAATAAAAATAACAGTTACATTCAAATTGTGCATACAAAGTGTTTCAAGAATGGTACCCAACTTAGTATAATAAATTTCAGGAAGAATAACAAGAAAGTTATAACGTCAAGAAAAGAAAATTTTCTGAACAGAATACCAATGATACTAAATGGCTTAGATTCTGCAATGTATGTTTCTGTATATACAGTCAATAAATTTTTTACACAATTGTATATCAAATAACCATTAGGCTTTTTTTCTTCATCTACTAATGAAAAAATGTTTTATGTGCACAGTTTCTGTATTTATAATAAGTAAAATTAATATTAAGTATCCTCGAAAAAAGCTCATATATAAATCTAGATGTTGATAATAAGTGTATATTATTTAATCGTTAGAAAGGCAATGAGATGATGGACGTTTGAATGAAAACAATGAGTTGCTGTAAAATAACGTAGCAATACCAACTACTTTCAATAAAAAAAAGAAGGTCCATGCGAAGCAAATAAATTGTAAGGTACAAAGCTTTTCAAAAACTGTTATTTTCATACAATTAATTACATTCATTAAAACTTGTGTTCTCAATGTCTAAATACGCCGGAAAAAATAAATAGTAAATTACTTATAAACTACAAATTACACATATAAATTATTACAAAATCAACAAATTGGTAAGTATCCTACAAAATTTAGGTTATATTGGAAATAAAGCTGATACTGGTGGGTTTAACCCAAGGATTATAAACTAGAAAGGATGGCCAAATCCCTATGCTGTAATGTTATCCGACGCGCCGGCTGTGGTGACGTCACCCTGAACCCTACCGCTAGTGTGTGTATTGCTTCGCGTAGGTACGCTTGGTATCGAATAAATTGTCTTTTAAATGCAATTCTATAGTTTATAGTATGCACTTGTTAATTTGGTGTGTATGACATTTATAAGTAATAATATTGCAAGCAAATCTTTTATACAAGGTGTTACAAAAAAGTAGGCCTATCCGTTAACCACATATTCTTTGGGACAAAATAAGAGGACTTTTCTTATGTCACTTTTCATTTGAACGCTTCCTTTTCGATATACATGGTGTCAAACTTCACTTTTTAGAAATGTATTTTTTTATTATCTCTGGTGTGTTTTAAGATATCGTTTTCAAATTTGGTACAAATCTTACTCTTTTCTAAGTGCACCTTCTGTATGATTTTAGGTAAAAAATTCAAAGAACTAATAAAAAAATAAGAGGGGTGTGGTAACCTTTAACCCCACATTTTTTCTGACGAACGCATATGAACGCCGCATCCATTTTTTATAGTAGTTTGATAATTTATCTAACTTTTTTGGCTCTTATAAACTTTTGATTTGATGCTTCCTTTATGACATACTTTTAGTTATTCGACTAGGTGTTGCTATTTTTTTAAGTGGTTCGAACATTATTGCCATAATGTGGCGGAGCTCCATCAAGTTGAAATCAGATATTTTGAAGAATCAAGTAAATCAAGTAAATTTGTAAACTCATTTTGTAAAAAAATAAAAAATGTTCGGCATTTAAGTTTGGTGGCAAAAATACCGGACCCAAAAGAAAATTGTCTAAAATTCCTGCCCACACGTTTACTTTAAAATTTACTTGATGACTGGTCTCTACAAGAGCTCTTGGATTTTCATCTGCCCAAACATGGGTGTTGTGGATATTCGTTATACCATTTCGCGTAAAGGTAGTTTCATCCGAAAATAAAATGGATCTAATAAACCGGCGGTTACGGTTATTTTCATTACAGAGCCAGTTTCAAAAGATGTTCCTTGCCTGAAAATCTTGCGGCAATAAGTTCTGTACTCTTTGCACATGATATGGATGTAATGAGTGACGTTTTAAAATTCTATGCACGTCAGTCGAATTTATATCATTTCCAATCTGTCGAGCTATAATCCTAGTACTAGTACCCGAATTTTGTTCAACCATTTGCAAAATTTGTTCCTCTTGATTTGGTGTAATTTTACGTGGCCATCCACATTTTCCTATTCGTTGTTGTTTGAATTTTCCAGTGTCTCTTAGGCGGCGTACTAAACTTAAGAAAAATTTCCTTTTTGGGTGATACCAATTTAGATACATTTCTGAATAACGCCTTGAAGCTAAACTAGCATTAGAATCACATTTTCCTAAAGTGAGAATGATTATTCAAAATGTACAATCTTGAGATTTTATTTGAAATCTTACCCATAATTAAAATCATATCAGTCATTTCAGAAAATTCCAAAATATTCTGTCTATTGGCCATACCTTATTATTCAGTTTAGCGTTTGAACTCAATAGTCGTTCGAAATTTTTACAGCGATTAATTTGACAAACATTTGACAAGACGTATAAAAATATTAGGTTTTCAATTATTTAAAAAAATAAAAAGGTGCAATCGCGAAGGCTGTGAACGCATCGAACATTAAATTTTTTTTGTATGCGATGTGGTATTGAATTATTAACTCAACTGATTGTTTTAAGCCATTATTATGGATTTATTTTTAACTAAGCTTCTATGGGTAACTTTGTTATTATAATTGTTACAGAGTCGGTTAAATTAGCAATATTGGGCAGAATTTCAAGACCAATCAAATGACGTTTTGAGTTTTGATCAGTGTTGCCAACTTTCGTGGGTATTTAGAAAAAAACTAAAAATGAGGCGAATTTTCAAACTCAAATATCTTTGAAACCGTTGCAAATAAAGCTAAAACACAAGAGAGGTAATTGACAGATATTGCTACGAACTTTAAGACAAGACTATTTTTAAATTTATTTTGCATAATAAGTAATAATAAATCAAAATCAATTGAAGGATCGCATCGCAGAAGGTGCAGAGGTATTTAGATTGAAACCGAATATTTTCCAAAATCCAACTTCGTATTATAATTGATTACAATTGATTGTTTTAAGTTATTAGTAAGAATTTATGCTGGTTAATAAAATAAAAAAATTGTTAAAAAAATGGCAACACCTAGTCGAATAACTAAAAGTATGTCATAAAGGAATCATCCTGTCAAAAGTTTATAAGAGCCAAAAAAGTTAGATAAATTATCAGACTACTATAAAAAATGGATGTGACGTTCATATGCGTTCGTCAGAAAAAATGGGCGGTTAAAGGTTACCACATCCCTCTTATTTTTATATTAGTTCTTTGAACTTTTTACTTAAAATCATACAGAAGGTGCACTTAGAAAAGAGGAAGATTTGTACCAAACTTGAAAACGATATCTTAAGACACACCAGAGATAATAACAAATACACTTTTAAAAAGTGAAGTTTGACACCCTGTATATCGAAAAGGAAGCGTTCAAATGAAAAGTGACATAAGAAAAGTCCCCTTTTTTGTAACACCCGGTATAATTGTGTAATTGTATCATACGAACTAAAATGGCAGGAATAAGATTCGCTGTTTATGGTTGTAGTAATAACCTAATTACGGTTAAAAAAGGGGGAGAAATAAAATTCCATGCTTTTCCAAAAGGAAAAAATTTAGTGACTATTAGAAATAGATTATAATGGATTAATCGATGTAACCGTGCTGACAAGTTTAATCCCAATCTCAAAAAATGTGTTCATTTTAGTGAACAGAGTTATGAAAGAGATATGCAAAATGAATTGTTAGGTAAGTATGTACGTAATGTTCAACTTACATTTACATCATAAAATTGGATAATGAGTGTTAATGTATCTATTACAAACCAGGTCCATGCGTAGGTCAAAATTTAACAATTAGACTTTTTAAAAAGGAAACAGTTTTACCTTTTTCTTTAGTCAAACATTTTGTGAAAATAGGAACTATAATAAGAATGAATTACAGCAATCTTAAACAACAAGCTAGGAACAGCTTAAAACGAAAGTCGACCGAAAATGATGGTAACCAAAAGAAAATTAGAAAATTGCGTAAAATAACAACATAGCAGGTAATGGTTCTAACGCAATACATAACAAAATAGTTTATCCTTTTTACGACGAAATGTAATATGTGAATTATATATGAATCTGCCACATGAAATCAATTAATATTTATTTTCCCACATCAATGTCATGGCTTTATTTAAAATCTTTGTTCAAATTACATAACTGTAAATTTAAAAAAAAATGTTTTACGTTATGAAGGGAGTATAAAATAGTAATTTATAAAAATAACTTGATATGTAATCATATGTGACTTGTATTAGATTTGGAGAAACAAAGTACTGGCGCAGATATATTAGTGTATATACAGGGCTCACGGTGACGTCACATACGTTCGAGGTCGTGCGAATGAATACGGTCGATTCGGCCATCCTTCTAGTTTATAATTGGTTTTAACCTGTAACCACTAAGTCTGTACTCCAATTTATATGAATAAAACAGATTTCGATTTGATGCTCCTAGTACATGCAGTAGATACTCGCTGTTTAATTTCCACACTTGTCAGAGCCTGTTCGATCAACAGCAGTTAAGTGTTGCGTTCGGCATCTTCCTGCAGTGTCTATTATCGAAGCAATCAATCAGCGTGCATTTGTTGGTACAATAAGTGAAAGCAGTGCAGAAGACAGTAATAAAGCTGCGAATCCCAAATGGGATTTGTGCATATGTTACGTAATTTTCCCATACTTTTGTTCAAGTCACAAACACTAGCTGTCCGACTTGTAAGGTCGAAAGCACTCGAAGCGATGAAAAAACAATGGGAGCCTAATTTCCGTTCACAATAACGACAAGTCAAATGTACAAGAAAATTAGTAACATGAAATCCAGACTCAAGAAAAAGAACTGGAAATAAGAAAATCGTTCTGCAGGATTGGGAAAAGATTTTGTTGGAAATCATCGAAGGCGACACAATTCCAGTTCTTACAAAGATTCCAGGTAATGTAATATTTATAAGTAATAATAGAAATAAGACAGCCAAACTATATTTCATGTACACATTTATCTAGAACCAAAACAATACATTTCTGTTAAAGCCGAGGTTACCTAATTGCTTGCATATTCTTGATATTTGGTTTTTTATTACTTCAATTTACACTTTCATTTTAGGAGCATTATCTGTCGGCGTACAACAAACAGACACAAAAAGTAGTAATGAAGATACAATCCGCAGACATTCAACTTCTGTTTCTGAAACGTGCACCACAAATGATGATGTTGCTAGTGAAGTACATCCACCTAAAAAAAAGAAACATAATAAACTTAGTTACAAAACACTTATAATACAGAAACCTAGTCCTCTTGAAAAATATGAAACAAATGTTACTAAACAACTTTAAAATACCGAACTACAAAGGCTAGTTTTGCACAACTGAGAGTTTTGGAAATCAAGGAGGAAAAACTGACGAGAGAGCTAAATTCAGATGTCAGTGAACAATCTACTTCAAACAATTATAGTACTATCGTGGATGGTGAAAACGGAAACATACATTAATTTATAATATTTAAATATTTTTTGTTAAAAGTTGCAAAATAAAACATGTAATTTATGAGAGAAAATGTTAACAATAAGAATCATAAATGCCTTGTTTTGTATTCCAACTTTTACTTACTTCAAGGTAGAGCAAGAATGATTTCTGCTAATGCAGATCGCCTCCGTTGCCCGCTTTGTCAAATATTATTGTCAACTTCATCTTGTACCAGGTACGAAACCGAAATATCTGGTAATGGGGGCTCCATTGGATCGAGCTCATCATTTAAATATTTTGCTACATTGTGTAACATATAACAAGTTTGGGAACTTTTTTTATCGACACCAAAACTTTATATTGAAACATCCGAAATCGTTGTTTTAGTTGCCCAAAACATCTTTCAATTATTACACGCTCCGTTTATATATATATATATATATATATATATATATATATATATATATATATATATATATATATAATATATATATATATATATATATATATATATATATATATATATATATATATATATATATTAAAGGACAATACGCAAGGATTTCCGAGTTCCAGTAGACAGGTAAACAGCCAAAATGTGATAAAATTTATTACTGTTTTTTATATATCTCTTTTAAAATTTAACCTTTGTCAGAAAAATGTCTACAATTGGAATTAAAAACATATTGGTGTAACTGATTATAAAACATATATGAACTTACAATCAAATCGAAAATTACTAGTGAACAAATTAATTGATTGACGTGAGTGGCATATTGTGAATAGGATACGGTGATCTATTTAAATTGTTCTAAAATGCTATATAATATTGAAGAAGACCATAGTATAAAGTATACAAAATAAAAGAAATCTAACAGCATGACAACAAGGTGAACACATACAAAAATTAATTAACTACTAAACAAAGTTGGAGACCTACACATAATTGTAAGTTCATGCATGTTTTATAATCAGTTACACCAATATGTTTTAAATTCTATTTGTAGATATTTTTCTGATTAAAGTTAAATTTGAACCGAAATATATAAAAAAACCGTAAAACATTTTATCACATTTTGGGTTTTTACCTTTATGCCAACTAGGAAATCCCAGCACCATCCTTTTAAAAATATAAGTATACTTAGTTATTAAGAATTCATTACTATACACACACACACGCACACACGCACGCACGCACCACCACGCACACACGCACACAGCACACAGCACACACACACACAACACATATATATATATATATATATATATATATATATATATATATATATATATATATATATATATATATATATATACTGTACTGATATATATACCTCCCCCTCAATTCTTGATTTAGTCTTACTTAAATTATATTTTAATATTATATAGTTAATTTATTATTGTAATTATTTAAAATTGGAATTATTTTTATTATAGGCTAAAACTCTTAATATAAAAAAATATACTTTTTTGGTAGAACATTATTGGTAGAGCATGAGACTCATCAAAAGGGGATAGGGATCAATATTTAGAAGAAACTTTACTTTTAAAATTATGAAATAAATGATTATTACTTTTGAATTATATTGATTTTTTTTAATACAATAATCATAGTTAATATGATTAAAGCACATTGAGTTAATGTTCTATTAATTTTATCGTATCTAAATTGATCAAGTAAATTGAATTATAAATTTTAATTCGCATTAATACCTGTGTCGCGCCCTGTACATAACAAAATTTTTCTAAAAGTATACGTGGGCATGCGCTGTGAATATGCAAACATGTGATTTGACTACAACAAAAAGTGAAATTCGTATTAATATAAACCATTTAAATTTTTAGAACAAATAATATTCCCTTTTGACATGCTTACCTGTTGTTGCACATCATGATTATTACAAAGGATTGAAATTATGAACATAACAATAAAGTATCAATGTCAACAATAAAGTACTCACATAAAATGTCCTCCCTTTGTGGGTTACTGCTGCTGAAGTTCATTGAAGACAACAGCTCCTGCGAGCTGCAACTCTGCTCCTCGGCATCCAAATTTTATTTTATATGACCAGCTTATTCACTTAGGTAAGTTTCACTATTGTTATTAGAATATTGACGAATCTTTATTTTTAGGCTCATCACTTCTACTTAAATTAAGTTCAAATAAATTTTGAAAAAGCATGGATCGTTGAAGGTTGTCGTAAATTAAACACACTTTCGATAACAAGGTGTATAATGATAAGAACACGAAGACAACACAATTAAATATCCATACCAACATAAACAATATAAATTTAAAAACAAACAAAGTCGAAACTGCGGAAATATTTTTATAACTTATCGAAAACCTCCGACTTGAAATTTAAAAAGGTAAACTAACCTTAATTTAATTATTTCCCGACAAAAGACTATCACTTGTTTCGTAAACACTTCCGATACTAAGCGCACTTTGTTAATTTACCGAAGTGATGTTATTTTGTTTAAAAATTATTTTCAAAAAAAATTTGGCAAGTTGTAGAAAAAGATGAAAATTAAGAGCGTTTGTGAACCTAAAGCACTTGTATTTATATGATTTTGGTTGACGACCAAATCTTCGAATGTTTTCTATAGTTACGAAGAATATTTCCTGAATTCTGATTGGCTACTGTAATTTTTACATTACGATATTTTTTTAAAGCCCTATAACTTTCGTCCCCTTTAACATTTCTTAAAACTAAAAACATTTCCATAATCTACATAATTTTCTCTATAATTTGAAATCAAACACGAACTAATTCCTACACTTAATAACTACGTTAATTTTTACACTTATTTATTGAATTTACACTAATTCTATGAATTTTACAGGCCTGGAACTGACCTCTACATGAATAGGGGATGCTACTACACCCAAATATTTATCTTAAATATGCCTACGGCCAATTCGAGAGGAAAATTATTTAAATTCTACCAATACTCTTAAAAACTAAAATTAACAGAATGGACATAAATATAAGGAATTATAACTTGAAATTGAGGCTACCTCACTATTTTTGCCTCTACTAATTTATTTTATATAAATTGTCTCAATTTAAAATACTTTTTACAAAAATTTTTATGCGAGGAAACAACATAACCTCATATTGTTTATATAATTTTAATGTTAAATTTCACACTTTTAAACACAATAACTGTTAATGTAAGTGTTTAAACTTAATGTTCAAGTCACCAATTAATTTATTTTACCACTTTCGTAGGTTCATAAGTTCTTCTACGACTAGTGTCGGAATGTTGTGACTCACTAGTTTAAGGTCATAAACTGTTGATTAAACACAATAATCCCAGAGCTGCTGCATGATTTATGTTTTATAGTTACTCACTAATGTGCTTAATCTGTTTTTTCATAGTTTTTTCACTAATATGTGTTTAACGCACTAATACGAATGTTTTCAAGAATCTTGGCTGCGTACATGTGAATTGCGACATTGATACCAGCCTAAATCTAGTTTTAACATTATTTCTGTCAACCACAACCTGTATTACATGTCGTCGGGGAATATTGTTTAATATAAACTTACAAAACTAACTGAAAACTTGAATTAACTCATAATGATAACAAACATACCCTATACTTTAATGTACTGTGCTGTCGATTACTTATATTAACATTAATAAAATTATATTAAGAAATATTTAAATTTTACAAATATCTCAATGTTTATTAACTATTCTCATCTATAATTATTTAATGAAATGTACCATTTCGTACCAACTAAAGAGATACTTCACTATGTAACTTACATAGCAACTTGCACGTAATTTGAATCATCTCAATATATATATATATATATATATATATATATAAAAAAAAAATCAGAAAAAATTGTTTAGGTAATAGTTATTCTAATACAGTGACTTAAAAACAAAAAAAAGTTGGCAACGTTCGCTTCTAACTGCATGTGTAAGTAAATGTTATAAAGCTGTGTTTTCATGGATGTAATGCTTTGTTAGACTTTAGTAAATTTTAAAATTCTAACAATCATAATTCAAACTTATAGCAAAGAAATAAAAAAAAACCTAAATTATAACTAAAAACACTTTCACTTAATTAGAGCATATGTTACCTCTGAAGCATATTTGGTCTAATTGTTCGAAAATATTCTTGAATTCGTCCAATGAACTCATCTCTACTATTCACAGGCGTTTGGTACACCGAATCCTTTACACGACCCCAAACATAAAGTCCATTACAATCAAATCGGGGAATCTGTCTAGCCAGTTACTGTTCCATTTCTGTCAACCCATCGATTAGTATAATAGTTGTTTTGAAGTCATTTATAGCTGTCAAAGGAATATCATCAATAGGATCCGTACAATCGTTCCTTAAAAAAATGTAGAAGGTTTTGTCCTCCAAGTCGTGCCGGTAAAAATACAGGTCCAACTACATGATTTCCCAATATGACAGTCCATACATTTACGCTGAATCCATGTTGATAGTTTGCTTCATACGTTTGGTGAAGGTTTTTCAAATGATCATAATGTTCATTGTGCTGATTAAATACACCATCTCTAATAAACTTTCATTCATCCGTCCATATTATTTTAGCTGGAAAATTAGGGTTACCATGTATACGTTGCGAAAACGAGTTGAAGTAATTTATTCGTTTATCGCGGTCTTCGGGCAGTAGTGAATGGACCTTAGTAAAATGAAATGGGTGATACCCCTCCTCATTTATTACGATCCATGCTAGTTTTCTGTCTACATTTAATTCACTTGCGATACTTCTAGTACTCCTCCTTGGATTATCCTGTATTAAATTTAATACTGCTTCTTCTACTTCTGGCGTCCATCTGATTCTAGGTCGCACGTGGTCAGTATTTGGTATAGCAAAACTTCCTGTCTCTTTTGCCCGTTGAGACAGTCTTCTAAACACGTTTGGATAACGTTCGCGGTACAGTTGATCAGTTACCATGACATTCTCCAAATACTAAGTACATGTCAACGTATTCACTGTTTGAATACATTACCTATTCTAATTAAAATACTAGTATTTGAACTTAGTTTGTAAGTAAATGTACTGTCAAAAATTGGCAAATTAAATAACAAAATATTTTTTACATGTCAATGTGATTTTTATTGATTAAAGGCTTTGTTGCCAAATGAGATTTTTTTGTAGTTTTCAATACATTTTAAAAAATTTTTATTTTAAGAATTATTGTTGTTTGTGTAAATCAGCTGGAAACAATTATTTTCAATAGCTATACCACTATGAATTCAATATTGTCGAATATATAAGAGGGATCATTTTTTTACTATTTTTCTCACACTCAAAGAACATCCCTTAACAACGTACCGTAGAGTTAATACGCCTTTTTCCAGCACTCTGTTATATATATATATATATATATATATATATATATATATATATATATATATATATATATATATACGGTCTAGGACAAGTGGCCGCCGCCAACTGGCCGCTACCAACTGGCCGCTGTCGACTGGCCGCGAGACAAGTGGCCGTCGGAACAACTGGCCGCCGGGACAACTGGCCGCAGCCGCCGGTACCAATTGACTTCAATACTTGCAAAGGGTAGTTTTATTTATTGAAAAGAAAGAAACAGACAGTGAAGTAATAACTCTAATAAAATATTTACAAAGTGCATAAATCTACAATATTTACATAATATGCAATTTAACAATTAACGCATGTATGTATATCACATCTAAATAATATAAGTTTTTTAATTTATACTAATTTATCTAAGGTTTTATTTTATAACGATTAACGGAACATTTTCACAAATAAGTAGTTTAGGCGATCGGTATGCCGTTATTGTAGAATGTTAATGGCATGTTTATTGCCCTTCACTAATTGCTAAAGGACAAAGAACAATTAGTTTCACCCCGAAACTCATTTATCATATGCTTAAAGCGTTCTATTCATACAACTATTATTATTATTATTATATGTGCAATTATAAGTATACTTTAAAATAACAAGACTACGTTTTTTAGAAGTATTTGCTAGTATATTATTAATAAACTTTTAGTTGTAGCGGCCGACGCCAGTTGTCACGGCCAGTTGTCCGGGCGGCCAGTCGGCAGTGGCCAGTTGGCGGGCCAGTTGGCGGCACTTGTCCATTCGATATATATATATATATATATATATGAGCATATATCCATATCATATATATATATATATATATATATATATATATATATATAATGTATATAATGTATATATTTATATACATACATACTTACAAATTAAATTGTGTTATACAATCTTTTCCTATACGTTACAAATTTGAATGTATTCTATACAAAGCTATTAGAGAACCTTTGTTAACTGTTTAAGCGTATTTCCATAGCAACAAGTAACAGTGGGTATCATGTGTCCCACAATTACCCTCTTTATCTTGGCCGTGAAAATGCAACGCTTCCTAATTTACCCCTATGCCGCGCCTACCCTTACATTTTCGTTGTGAGTAAGGAGACAGAAAACCCCAGTTTTAGAGGTATTGTTAGGGGCATTTAATCCTTTAATGGGCTTTTAAGCTAAGATATACCTTACCTATTAGTTTACACCAATAGAAGTAGATTTCTTGCATTATATTTTTAATTTTTTATGTCTTAAGACACTTAGTGTACTACAGATTTAGTCGAATCTTAATGTATTCTTAACTGCAGGAATTTACACATGCGAGGTGGCGTTACCGTATATTGTAAAAATATGTTAAAAGTCGAAATGCACAATTATAAATACAGATATATACATTTTGATACTGCTGACAGAATTGTTTCAACATCTTTAACAATTTTAATACACATTACTACCGATGAAGATAACTGTAAGTGTTATCGAAACGTTTAGATTGTATAATTTAAAATACACCATTAAAAACCAAAAAAAGATAAGTATTTTATTATCGTTGTAAAGAGTTTAATAATTTAATGTTATCCTATAACATGAAACCTCTAATTAATGTACCAAGAAGAGGTACCGCAACTATAGATAACATTTACTCCAATTTTAATAATGATGTTTCTTGTCACGTGACACGCTTCATATTTTCAAATCAAAAATATGTTCCAATCAATGTAAATATTAATCTATGTCAGTCGCAAAGTTATCTACTAAACTCTTATTCTTATCGTTATAAAACCTTTTTGTACCTCTTCGATATATGTTTTCCTGAAAAATAGCTTAACTACAACTAGAAACCGTCTACGTCTAAGGGATGGATTAGGAATAGCTCCAAGACATCTAGTGATAGAATTAAAAACCTTTTTTATCTCCAGAAGGAATACCCTGATCTTAAACCATATCACTTAAATGAAGAACGTAAGAATAAACCGGCAATATGGCAGTAATTATAAACAATTTTTTTATCCAAACTTCCAATAACAAGAACCAAGCAGTATGCAATTTCATATCTCAACTTACAAAGTGAAAACTAAAATAAATGAAATAATTTCAATTATAATTTTTTTGTTTTTACCATGCACCCTCTTTTTTATACGTTCATAGCAAAAACAGACAACATTGTAAAAACAAAAACAATAGTCTGTGCCACAATGACATTAAAAAGCACCGAATCGTGTAGATAATCGTTGAGGTATAAAATCCTTCCGTTAATGTCCATTTACATATTGAAAGGTTTAACACACATCTACAACACCCTTTAAAGTGTAATAGTGAAACACATACGTACAATACAAGGCACAAAGATTAATCCCATACACAGGCTTCAACTTTCTAAAAACCGTCCAAACTAGGTCGGGGTAAGATTTTATAATATCCTCCCAGACAACCTTGCCAAAATTCAGAAAATTCAAAAAATTCTTACAGCAGACGTCTATACTGTTTTATTTGTAAGGCTTAACATTAAGTTTGTTGTTTTATGTTTTAAAACCTTATTCTTTATATTTATACTGTGTTTGTATTCATAATTATCCACACAATTTGTGCCTATCTTGTGGAAATAAAGGGATTATTATTATTCCATCCTTGTGACATTAGGTGTACATGACTGAAATCAAACAGGAATACAGGTATTATACAGGTAGGTTTTCGAATTCTTTTCGAATGTGCTCATATTGTATATAGCGACCAATACAACAATTCACCTTAACCAAACTAAACGTCTAAATCTAAATACTTATGATCTAAGACTTATAGTTAATAGCAACTTATAACCAATTGGGTTGGTTATAATAATAATGAATAATAGTATGAGATGTAAATGGGTAACTTATGCTGGGTTCGTGGCAATAAGCCTATAGTGAGTGTATCTCAATTTGTACAGATCGTTAGTTTACTATAAATTCACAAATAACAAGTTGAACATAAATATTACTTGTAATTTTAAAGTGGAAAGTATGTAAAATGATAACTCAAAACTAAGCACAGTGATCAAAAAAAGCTGTAAATTAAATTGAAAGTCAAACAAAACATAAAATGTCAATAATACTGCTTGTAACTAAATTAACAAATATTTTGATTTGCGGAATAAAATGGAGAAACACTTATCTGTAGCAGGTTCCGCTACCAGGTGTTATCCGACATTAACTATGAAAATTATCCAGTTCTTAGTATATATTTTGTTATTAATTAAGTAAAATTCGTCGTTGGCCTTTCCAATGATAATCCTCTAACTACCAGAATGCTTTTCAGACAAACTTTCACGACTATTAGCATGTTTCCCAAGATTCTGGTAGTTTAGAAATTCATATTTGGTATCAAATTAATCTGAGATGAGAAGCACGGACAAAAGCTAAAGGATTGTAATTAGTTTTGGGTAATTAAAATATATGTAACTTACGCCTTGTTAAGAAGACCTTTCAATCAAAATGAATTAATTAAAGTTCACCAAACTCTTAATAATCAAATCCGCGATAATGCGAAGTAAACTTTGGTAATCGTAAACTCAACGTTTACTTCCGAATATTTATTTAGACAACGTTCCTCATTTTTTTTTTAGTGCCTTCTTTATTGTCATTTTTTTTATATGCCTATTCTATCGTAAGTTGGCGTATGCATGTAAAAAATTTAAATATTGACAATGGAATTGTGTGGAATTAAATCGTTACAAACTGTACAATTTTGGAAATGTGAAATATTTGTATGTGGGACGGTTGGATTTCCAGGTCCATTACTTGAGAATAACTAGTTGTTATGAACACGGGCATTGTTAGCTATCATCACCGTCTCCAGCTGTTCATTTGTTGAAATCATTCCGATTACTATTGGGAGCGAAACGGAACTGTTTTACCCGATTAATTGATTTGCTATATCAACTCTTGTCATTAGCGAATCTTCTATCTAATCTCGGCAACATTGCTACCCTTCCAACCGCCATGTGGCTTTACAGTAGATATATCGGCTCCAAAACCAGCAAGTAATGTAGCGCAACTACGTTAAAGACAGTGTCCCGTGTCTAAAGATTATCCAATGTGTGAATGTGTGAATAGCAACAGCCTGAGCGTTACATTTGTGGACTAACACAAAAAGAAACGATTCAGTCAGTGGTCGGTGGTCTTAAAGATGAATATTTCCTCACGATACTAATCCAGGGTCAGTGATGCAAGATATGCATAGTTTTCGTATCAGGAATTCTAATTACTATAACGGCTGATAGTACCATTTTAACAAATTTAGGTTTCGTCTAGATACACAAATCTGACATCTTGACCTGAACTTTGCAACTGCAGAAATTTTCTCAAAAACTTACGACGTGTTTCACTTCACTGCTCACTGACACCTTGTTTGTGTTTGTTACCCATTGATTTAAACATTCTAATAATGTCGTTCGATCCTCAGCACAAACGAAATCTGTTTTAACGTAATGATAAAATTTGTCCAAAAGTAAAATATTCATTTTTTGAATTAAATTGTCAAATTAGTTGTAGATATTTGCGAATGGTGAAACCCCAAAAGACAGATTTTCAGCGTTTACCACAAATTATCGACTTTAAACGTTGAGATCTTGCCGTTATGATGTCTTGAATAGTTCGAAACTTAAAACCAAATACATAATTAATGTGCGTACAAAACAGTGGTTTAAATTCTTAATTGCTTGAAGTATATACAACACTACTCCCATAAGTTTCCCATTTCATTTCCCCGTTGACCTATTTTTATGGTGCTTATGTCACCCTAAAATTTGCAGCTTTGAAATATTTACGATGGCTTTTACCATTTTTTCAACAAATTATTATTAATTCGATATAAAACGTGATCGTCATATGCGTTACTTAAGTAGGCAACACACCACGATTTTGACAGGATATTTGCTACTGGAACTTTACGGGACAATACAAAAGAAAAAAAGTAACAAATAACAAAAGAATTTGTCAGCCCCACATCACATTCCAGTATAATAAATTCGTGGGAGAGATAGACGTACACGATAATAGGATAGCTAATTACAGATGTAGAGTTCGGAGAAAATTGGTGTGCAAACGGATGTTCTCCGTTGCGAATATAAGCGAGATGAACTGTCAAGGATTCTGTTCGTTCTATTATGCTGACCTAAAAAGATCTAAAACAGGGGGTGTGTAACGCAATGCAAGAAGTGTGTGGTGGTGTGCGGTTCGGCGTATGGTAGTGTTGTGTGTGTGTGTGTATGTGTGTGTGAGCGCCCGCGCGTGTGTGTGCGTTTTTTTTTCTTAAAAATCGGTTTCCTCAGCTGACAGGCTGAGGTATTGGATTGTTATCGACGGGGAACTGGGATATTACCGCCGTGCCTGGAACCAAATGGAGGAGGTAGAGTGAGCTCCGCACATCTGAGGATTTACAGTAGGTTGATCTGTGACTTTTACCACAGTTTGAGTAGCAGATGGTACGGGATGTACACTCGCCAGCGGTATATCCTACCTGCGTGCTGGTAGTACAATACTTAGGAGGAGGGACTTGGGAGGGTTCACACGGGTAATATCTTCAGAACCTTCCTTCTCGCCCCGTACTAGAAGGAAATTAATGTCAGGAGGGAGGTTGTGATTAGCTGAACTAGGGGTATTGGGGAGTTACTAACCTTCGGAATAATGTATATTTCTTTATTGACAAAATACAAATCAACTGAACCAAGGATCTTGTTGGCGAGAGTATTCTGATCCACGTGAGGGATAACGCACAAAAGGGATGGTAGTCGTAGTGTTGTGGAGTAACGAGGGGGTCGATGAGTGTGTCAGGTTACTGTAGGATCACCATGATGTTGCCGTAACTTAAGTTGCGTACCATCAGGTAAACGAGATATCTCTAAGACACAGGTGTGATTGAGGTTGAACCCAACGTTCTTCCATAGAAGGTTAAGGGGTTTCGTGTTGTTGTTGTGATGATTGTGCATGTGTATGTAAGTGTAGTGGGTATGGGTAGCCGTTGGACAAGGGTTGGGAGTACAACCCTAATGGGAGCACGGGTCAAAGCGCACCTTCACATCCCGAAGCGGAAACGTTTGGAAATCTGAAACCTAATATAATGGAGGAAAACAAGAGTTCTAGATGCGTTCCTTCTACGCTTTGTCAACGCATGTTGACGCATCAGGATAATTTCGCGGTGCAAGGCAACGTAATGGACGTGGTATGGATGGTGCACCCATGTGTCAAAATTTAAAAATTATAAGATAGTTAATTTAAGGATATTCGTAAGGATACTGGGAACAAAACTGACGTGTAAATCCTTTCAACGGTTTTCTAATTGACGGCCCATGGGATAAAATTGATTATATACTAATAAGTATATCTAATAATTAAATAAAATGGTTAATTAATTAACAGTTTTGGTTACATTATGTAACCTTTGGCGAATTATCTTGTACAGTTGACTTTATACGCTGAATTAGCTCTCTTCCGGAAGAATTAATGCATGTTTGTTCTGTATGTCTCAGTGTACTTTTCACACAGGATCTATTACCTGAATTGTTCCTCAGCCTTATCGCGCAGTATTCTATCAATACTTTATGTCTTTTGCTCTAAAGCATTATTGTACACTGATTTGACACGTTTGAATTTCTTTAAAGTTAATCCTCCCCGTGCATGGTCTGATTGATATTCATTTCTTTGTGTAAGAGAATGTCGTTCTTGTTTTTGGCCGACATTTGTGGATCTTAGCGAGTCGACGTTCTCTAATTAGTCTCCCGACATCGACTTCGACAACCCCTGATTATTTTGACCCAATGGATTATGAACATTGTACTGAAGGATTGTCTAACACTACTGGGTATAATGATGCCCCACCTAGTGGTGTTATTTACATTAATGAAAAATCCTAAAAACCTATATAGACTGTAATAAGAAGTACCAATATGCGCTAAACAATTCGTTAAGAGAAATGTTTTACTCTTTATAGAATGTAGAATAGTGCCAATATTTATCACTACCGAATTTGTACTCCAGAAGGTTCTGTTCCACATGAGGAAGTTGTGAAGGTCGATTAATGGGAATTTTTAGAAGTTTAGAATTTTCCTCTACAAAATTAACAAAAGTTCGTATGGTTAGATCATGACCTTACTTGTTTGTATAGACATTAATAATTCCATCTTTAATTTATTACATCTCACATGTGTAAATGTAGTAAAAGTAGTTTCATCTGCTATTTAGTAAAGGTAAATCGATTTATTCGCATTAGAAATGTAAGATGAATTTCACAGAATGTTCTAATTCATGGAACACGAAAGCAGTAAAATAATTAAATCTTCGTTGCTTATAAGCACTTAGTGACCGTCACATTAGATTAAATTTTATGAAATTAATTTTCTCAACATAAAATTACTAAAACTTTGTACATAACGGTATCTACACACTTTTGGCATTTTGACTTGAATGTAATTAGCTGACGCTAATGTTTGGAAGGTTTTTATACTTGAATATTTTTTTCATTAAAAACACGAGTAATATTTTTTTAGCCTGGGATCGTTTGAGTGATAGGGTTTTAATAAAAAAAGGCTAACAGCGAATCCAGAACCGCAATTGCTGTAAATCTATAAATTTTGTTTGTGCTGTATTAAGTTTGAAAACAAAATTAATTTGAGTTTTCTTTTTTAGGAAAGGATTAATATTTTGAAATAAAGAAGGTGTATAACGTATTTGGACTAATTTAAATAATTTACTTCCTGAAAAGTTTTTTTTTTTTTGGTTTTGTTCATGTTATCATAAATACCATCTGAAGTTTAATAGAAGATATTCGCAAGAATTTAACTCGTTTAATTATAAAAGCGAAGCAAACGTGCAATCATTTATGACTGAACTTCTAATTATCATTTTAGTACCTGCTAGTTATTAAATTGTTCTATTGTTAATAATGTGATGGTGCAGCTACATCCCGTTTATTACACATTGCATTAATTGTTATTGCAGGATCATAATATCTCATTATGATGTATGTTAATCTAATAATTAGATTGTTTAGAACTCAACATTGTGAATTTGTGTTTAATTAATTTTAAAACCAAATGCGATTGAAAGTTGCAGTTAATCACGTTTTGCGAAATGTTGCATTCTATGTTTTAATATAATCATGTGTTTATTCCAATTAATTTAAGTTTAAACATATCTTTTAATTTAACAAACTAAGCAATGTTGGTGTTTTACAGTAGCAATAACGAAAATTGAGCGGTAATTCAGTTTAGCTTGGCTTTGGGCATTGGACTTATGTTAATTATCAGGAGTCAGAACAATAGTCAAGTGTGGTATAGTAATTTTAATAATACACCTTCTTAGTTCTGCAGAATTGTTATGTTTTTATTGTACTTTAAGGAACCATTTACCACCATAAAGGACAATGTTTTGGTATGCTTTGAAATAAATTTAAAAAAATTTATTTACCCAGGGTAGCCCATTAATGTGTGATTGGAGTATAATTATAATTCACATTCACTAAGAATTGTAATCAATGTTTACAAAAAAACATAAAAATGCATAAATCTAATCTTTATTGTTGTTAAGCTCAAAATCTATTTCACATGTTGAGTATTGATATAACTATAAGAAATTCTAATGGAAATTAAACTTTTTCAAATATAGGTACGATGCCTTTAATTTAGAGTGTGTAACGATCTTCATCAGTATCAATTCATGTAAAACCACTTTAATTATATTTTTAATAATGAACCCTACTAAAGATTACTAATATTTAGTATTATTAATAAAGGTTAAATTTATTGATAATTTAATAACAGCAAATAAAAGCAGTCTCTTATTTTTATTTCCAAAACTCATTTATATAAAATAGTTGCCAGGTTACTCTAATCTTATAACAAATAAAAATACTCTGATTTCAATGTCCGTAGCTACATTTAGTTATAATTCATTAGGAGCGACGTTAAATAATTAAAATACAACAAAAGTTGAGTTGTACATTGACACCACAGGTAGCCTACATAACACTCAACAGCTGTTTATTTGTATATTTAATAAAACAAAATAATATCTGATAATTTCAGCATAAAACCTACTGAAACAGTACTTTTCGTAAAGCTTTACGATATTAACTAATTCCTAATTCAACACAAATTATACAAATATATAACCTATCTTTACACAGAATTCAAAATGAAAGATGATCAACACTGTATACCTTTAATACTAACGTCTACTTGATACTATATCAACAAACATTACAGTTACACGGTTATGAACTCAAATGTTTTTATCCTAGACAACGTTAACCGAAGTCAGCTGTTTCTTTTCATTATAACCGTATCAAATAACACTACTTAAAACGTACTTTGTATTAAAAGGATACGTACTTACTTTTTCTTACACTCAAAATGAACATAATGTGTTAACTTTATTTTGAAACTAACTGCAATTTGAAAACTTTATTTCCTATCAATATAATAAACATACAACACGATAATGTAATTTCCAATTGTCTTCATTAACATACAAATAAACGAAATGTAGACCAGGCTACTAAAGTAGATGTTGGGACTACGAAAGCAGGCATACCCTCAGTATGAGTTATTGATACAAGACAAAGATATCCTAATTTTTAATTCTTCCAGATAAAACTGAATTATCATGCACGCCATTTTATGACGTCATTTACCACGCTTTACTATACCAACAATTACAATAAGATATTCATTATCACATGGGGGATTTCTCAATTCCAGAGGTTTACCTAATGTCTAAGTATAATATATAATACTAGAATGTAACCCAAATCCGTTATATACCTTATGCAAGGGAGTAACACTCAAAAATTATAACGTACCGCAAAGAACAACAAAATTGATATGGTTAAGATAGCCATTATATGCGATAAAAATATATACACAGATGTTTGTAATTATTTACACTAAAGAGAAAATATCGACGTATACCAAAACTTAATTATTGAAAGAAAAAAGAAGAAACGTCTAAAAAGACCAACGTAATGTAACATATTTACCAATATTAACACAAATTCAAAACTTAAATTAAGGTAACGATAGCCAAGAATTGGTAAGTTACACATGCCACTCAGTCACAAAAAAAATAAATAAAACCTGGAGGAATGCTAAACTACGCCACAAGCTCTCCGAAGGGTTACGATCCAGATCGTGTTACTCAAACATACGACGACCTTACTACATTTGATTCCACAGACACACTCACAACCAAACTGTAACAATATTAACCAAAAAGGATACTGAGCTCGGCGAAACACTAGAAGCTGAACTAAACCTAAATGGAACAACTATAATTGAACATGTATACCAATCCTACCTAACTATAATAAACCATATTTGCCTACATACAAACTTATTCAACATTCGAAAAATTGGATTTCAAATCTTTGACATGGAACTTACCAACATTCTCTCCATTCAAACCTTTGTTTTTCATTACGTAGATATGCTTTATGTAATATTTCCTTGACTTCATCACATAGTTCGGGAAGAAAGGCATTTTCATTACACCAAAAGAAACTACTTGCTAACTGCACGTTTATATAAGCGATCGTGAAGTGCCATAAAAATCTTCTGTCATGGGGACATGATGACCAAACATTAAAAAAGCTGGAGCTACCTGAGTTACTTCGTGACCAGCCATACGAATTCCTTGGGCAATCTCAAAAATATGATCATCCCATTTGCGATGGTTGTCTTTAATGTACGAGGAAATAGCAATGCCAATGACTCTATTAACTCTTTCGGTGGGGTTAACCTTGGGATGATAACTAGCATTATACCACAAATTCTGTACCTTCAAAGATTTCAGAAATCTACGAGACCCTTTGGAAACAAATTGCGATCCATTATCGAACATACTGTTTGGGGGACACCAAAAATTGAGAACACTTATTTCAGAAAACAACTTGGTTTCGTAGTAGTCTTGAGAATAATGTAGTTTATTGTCAAGGATCAAAGAAATTAATATAGACATTGTCGGGCATAAAAATAACATGTAAAGTGTAAATGAACATGTCACAAAACGATGATAATACTACAAACTATTTCACAGACATAAAAACAAATATCAATTACAGAAACTGTTGCTAGATGGTGTTGGTGCATCTGAAGACTTCATCTAAATTATAAAATAAAATAAAATGTATGTTCAATTAATAAACATCTTAATCAGTGTCAGTCCGGTTGCACTTGTTCAAAATGTAAGTAAACAGCATTAAGATTCGACCTGATGTCACGTATGTTGCAGAAATGTGTCCGAATCTTGGTACTTTCGATGACCGAGGTCGCTTAAGTCTTGCCCTACCGGGCATCAGAATGGGCCAGGATTTTATTCATGGCAGATCTTGCTCTTCTTAGTCTTGATTTTGGCCTTCACGAATCCCTTCCCCCCCATCCTTGGGTCCCATCGACGAATCTATATGAGTGTGGACGTCTCGCCTTACTCACCTGGGGTATAGCGTCTGTTTTAGGACTCGTCATTTTAAGGGTTTAACCGTTAAAACGCCATCCTTGGCTATCAAAATTCCATCTTGTCACACTAAATGGGCGGAATCTATATTTTTCCATACGGCGACCAAATTATGGATTGCATTACCCCTTTAAACTTTGAATTAAGCAAATTTTAGGTAACCATTCATAAACATTTCTCCGCAGCCTAACAATATCCCTAAGCCCTCCCAGTGTTCCTTAGTGCTTTAGCGCGTTAGGCATTTCTTATCCTGTTCAGGATACTATTAGTATTAGTAATAAAAAACAATTACGGCGATTTAATATTTTTATTAAAAGTTTCTTAAAGTTTATTTATTCATTTCTTCGTTCTTCATTCTACTGTACACCATTTATTTACTTTGAAAAAGAAATTTAAATAAAATAAGAGGTACAACAAGGACTATTATAAGCGGTAAAATGTATTTTAAAATTATAGGCATGCGGAAAAAACGCACAACACGCAACGTTAACGAATAGGCTCATATATTATGAACCATGGAATGTACGTGTTACTACTTTAACATTAAGTTTTTAAGTAGATTATTCCTACATTTTCATACAACACTCTAACCCATTCAATATGTTTCGCGTTACGATTTACTACCATACAAAACTTTGATCATGAATCTTTTGTCTTTACAGTGTTGTTTATGTATTACATTGTGTAACACAGTAGCACTTAAATATTAGGGAGATGACCGAGTTGTTTTATACAAAATTTTCATGATTGTAGTTATTTTCTCTTACTTTAAACTTTGTGTAGCAGCTACTCATGCTGTGGTTATTACTTATTTGTAGGGAACACCTAAAAATACTTACACGCCAACTTGAGTTGCATTTGCATATGTTTCTGGATTTATATCAGATGTGTTTAAATTTTCTTTGTGTTTAATGCATATGCTATTGTATAATTATACATATATGCATACACTTTTGTGGTTTATTGCTTTTTTTGTGATTCTTACTTTAAATACATAAAAAAGGTGTATATAACTAAATATATAAATTTTTAGCTTATATATTTAATTTGACATTTGTTAACAAATATTTCAAATTTAATGTTTTCTAATTTTGTTCGCAACACATGCGTTGTTACGCTTGTGGTGCTCGTCCTTATGTTTTATCCCTGAGCTACGCCTCGTGTTAAATTGGGAGGCCTCGCACCAAAAAATGTGTAAACAGCGCAATACTAGTGAAAATAACCATTCCGATGACCCTCGACCGAGAAGTTCTTGTGATCGTGAAAAAACTAGTTGTTCAGGTGTTGGCGTATTTTTACGTGATGTCTTCTCATCTGTCTGCTATACTTAACTTTTAGCACCTGATTCCTGAGTTACTCACACTTTATTTTGCCTTAAATACAGAGATGCTAGTCATTTGGCTAGAAAAGGTAAGGAAGCTTTAAAAAAATCGGTTCATAAGATCTTACAATCTTGTTCAAATACACAGTAAAACTACAAGTTACATATTTTCTCAAATGAAATGATAAAAGAAACGAAAAATGTGATATTTTTTATAATATTTCTTCTTGTTTTTAAGATACATCAATTTATCACATAAGGTCAATGAATGAACAATGAGGAAGAAATAATGTCAAAAAACTGCGTCTGTTTTTTACCGGCCAGTAACTACTGTTAGTGCAGATGAAATAATTTGTTCAGTTTATTCTAAGCAAGCTATTATATAGATATTGTTAATTTGTTTCTGGAGGACGGGAATATGTTCAAGACGGCTTTTTTGAATTTACCGGAAAATTCACAGCTGGATTGGGTTAGAAGCTTCTCAGGTTTGGGTTTGCTAAAATAATCCATAAGTTGGCTTACCATTTGTTTTATTGATTTAAAGCGTGTGTATAGCTAGCTAAACATTCAGTTCTGGACCATGTATATATAGAAGGGAGCATTTTGGCTGTTCGGTTTACATTACGAGTTATTTTCTGAAATGTGAGTCTGAATTAATTAGTAAATTGGAATAAAGTTTTTCTCCCTTACTCCCAATTACTAAAATCGTATGGCGAGTAAGAGGAAGAGTGACGACAGACACTTTGTAGAGTAGAATAGAGTTTTTACAGTTTTGGTCCTCAGTAGTAATCAAGTCTTTAAGAAATATTTAAGATGAACATTTTTTTAACATCTTAAACATTTCTTAAAGTCTACTACCACTGAGGACGATAACTGTAAATGTTGTCGCACCGTTGAGATCTGTACATACAAAAATATACCATTAAATACAAAAAAAGTTAAGTATTTTAAATACGTGTAATAATGGTGCAAATCTACATTTTCATACTCTTTCACATTACACAAAATATAGAAAAGGCAAAGTAGCACAAATGGAGTCACTTAATGTTTGGATACTGCTCAGGCTCTGGCGCCCACATTCCATAACCAGCTGCTCTCGAACCAGGTTTGCATTGGTTAAGCCCAGAGTAGTTGTCACTACTACGGCACAAGCACAGTTATTTTAGCTGGGCTCCGTTAAGGGGACCGCGTGAAATCATCGATGGATGCACCAATTTAACAAAATCTTTTTGTTTCTGTGTTTTGTAATTTTACTACACTAAACCCTCTGTTTACTTCTGGTCTTCTAGCTTTTTCAAACAGTTTTCGATCGGGTTGTGAGGCTGTTCCTCGATGGGAACTCGTTTTTTGGCAACCAAAACATATTTCTTCGTTTCTGTCTCACACTCCATCAGCAATCCCCGGTTACCACTACGAAGGTGTCTTCCTCTTCACCTATCAAACACGAGGCTTAAGTATCGGCGGAACTAACTACTCCACTCAGCTTTTACTTATTCACTTATTCTAACGCTTTCGTTCCTTTTCCGATCCTGGTGCGACATCTATCGTCTACCCCCCACTCCGAGCCTATTCTCTCCGCTAGGCCTACACCACCTACATTGACTCCACCATTTTTAAAGCAATATAAATACTTATTTACTTTCCTTCTTTTCTGAAACCTTGTTCTGCAGCCCTGGCCCTGTGTGGTTGCAATTAGAAGGCCGATGGTCAATGAGGTATATTTTCTTAAAGCACTAACTTTCTTTGCATTATTAATTTACGCCTTGATTGATTTTAGCATTCATTAACACTCGATATCTAAACATCGTCGTCTAGATGTTAATAATGATATGTCATCTTACATACTATACTATATTCCTTTTATTCTAACTAGCTACAATCCTTTTGTAACTTTAAATGTGTGTAACCTATTTATTTTGCTAACCAAAGGTTACTTACTCGCATTCACCTTCGTTCAGGTAACGTAACTATATGACACCATTTATTCAGCTTTACATACACATTCAGTTGATAATGGATAGATATAAAAGTAGTACATTACGTTGGTCTGGTCACATTGAAAGAATGAACAACGCCAGATTAATGAAGCAAATATATGTGGGTGAAGTTAAAGGAAAGGCCGGACCTGGTAGGCCTCCTAAAACTTGGCTGAATATAGTAGAATGTATGATAAAGGAAAGAAAGATAATAAAATTAAGTTAAGTTAAGTTAAGTGTAAGTTAAGTTAAGTTAAGTTAAGTTAAGTTGTTAGTCGAGTCAGCGATCGAGTATAGTCGAGCCGAGTATCGTAGTCAGTCGAGTCAGTCAGTCGGTCGAGTCAGTTGAAGTGGTCGGGTAGGGTCGTGTCGAGTCGAATCGAGTCGAGTCGAGTCGAGTCGAGTCAGGGAGTCGAGTCGAGTCGAGTCGAGTCGAGTCGGGTCGAGTCGAGTCGAGTCGAGTCGAGTCGAGTAGAGTCGATTCGAGTCGAGTCGAGCCGTGAGGAGATGTGTATTAGAATACACACAGTGACGCGGGCCTTTCACATCTTACGGATCACTGTGAAAGTGACCAAAACTAAATTCTAAATGTATCCATTATTACAATGGACCTGGTTATTTGATACCACAAATGCAGTAGAGAGACGACACGTTCAACTTAGAGATACCTACCTAAACCTAACGGAAGAACTCTATCTAGCTTTCTAATACGTTTGCCCTTGTCACATGTCAGGTCAACCTCTTGTAGTTTAAAGCAATCTCATTAGAAGAGTGTATCATCTATTTCAAACAACTAGTCACACTTATATTGCTATTAGGGTACTATCAGGTTACTTACCACTCTTAGTACAAACCTCCTTTTTCCTGATCTTCGTGGTTCTCCAGCGATTATCAAAATTAATTATTTCTTAAAATACCGTCTAAAATACATTTTCTGAACATATTTCTAATCACATTCGTACACCAGAGCTAATTACTTAACTATGTCAATTTATTGAATGTACTTCAGACAAGTATTGTATTGGTGTACACATAAATGCAATACACAAACACAGTGATGCACTAACAAAAAATCCAGGACTGAAGAGGTATAGGATTACTAGGTATACTACAATATATAAGCAATTAGCAAGCAAAAGTAAAATATTAACAAAAGAAAACAGTTTCTCTGGAAGACTTCATAATACTATTGAAGGAGGTTATCAAAAGATATGACAAATCAAGTTTAGCAATTATCTGCAAAGGTTTTTGAAGATATATTTATTGGCTACTTCCTCCGGTCAACAAATATCTTTTTGCGAGGAAAACAGTAGGAATAAGTATACTGCAGCAAGCCAGTTCTGCCAACTTACTACTACAAGCATGGTCGATTTCGCTGTAGTATAGTACAGTAAAGAGGTGAAACTCTTCCTAAACTTTTTTAATTAATTATTCGCTAATTATCCCATTTTCCCAAAATGGCAATATTTCAAATAATTTATTTTATTCCCTCGGCTTGTCGCCACGAAGATGTTGATAATTTTCTACATCAGAGCCCCTTCTAGTCCCACTGCCTAAACAATTGCCCATCTCTGGCATAAGACCATTAACAAAAACGGTCCGCTTCTTTAGCGGATTTATATTTAACCACAATACACGCCACCTAGAGGGGAGTCTTATTCTCTATTAACATCCTGTCTCCAATTCCCCTGTACACACTGACCGGCGATCACTCAAATTCGCCTTCACCTACAGGTTTTGGTATAACACCTACACGAACACCCGTAGATAATGTAGCGGTGTGGACTTTCGGAGTCGTTGTCTACATTCGCCGTCAGGCAAAAGGTTGTTTGCCTAAATTGTGCCAGTTCCACTGTGCTACCTACAAATTTACACACAAAACACAGTTCGCCCGTACTAAGTGCACAGCATTGTCAGCAGGAAATCCAAGACAAGAGCGTACACAATTACTTCTTGTCAGCAACTGAGTATTAAAATTATCTCACTTAACATAATTGTTCGTTTTATAACCTACTTCATTTCCTGTCCTGAATCCGAACCCGTCTTGTATCGCATTACGCTATACGTTAAAGACCAGATTAAGGAAATATTCCTGCGTCAATCATTCTTTAATTTCAGAGTACATAATTCCTTTAGCTTTATCCAGCCCGTTAGTATATGAATATAAACATTTCAGTAAACTAATCGTTCCCGAGGGTTTAAACAAGTTAAACACCCGTCTCGAAATAAGAAATTCACCCGGTAACGTTTCTCCCTTTCACCATCATCACTACGATTTTCTAGCTACCATCAAGGCAATCTCGAACAGATCCTGTTCCTGTAAAATTGATAGTTCCCGTATAAAGCACTCAATACGAGAATATTCACAGATTTCGATTTCTCCTTTGGTAAATAAGTAGATTCAGTAGCCACCTCATTCACATCACATCGGGGACGAATGGCCGTCAGATTATTCTACTTGCGGATGGAAAGTAAAACGAAAGGCAAAGAACCTTTTTGTTGTAATTCCAGTTAATTACTAACAAAAACTAGTTAGAACATTATCCTGTTAATTACATCAGTAAAGGTTGGAAATATTATCAAAATATCTTAAAACCTTATTAAATTAGTTAGATCAATAAAACGTTGTGGTGCATTTTCAACAATAAAAATGTGATCCTACTATTCGGGTTACTACAGATTAGAAACGCATTCAAAAATAGTTGCTGATTTTACTTTGTGTAATTTAACGTATTTTCAGTTATTTATCCTTGTGCGCATTCAATATTTTTATTTACCGAGTGTCCGAGTGGGTTGTATGTCCCGTAGTACCCGTGCTAAGAAGCGCAAATTCGTATTAATTGTTGCAAACACATCAAGGGATTTTCTTGTTCGTCCATCCGTACGAGAATTTTAAAACCGAAAAGTTGAACATGCGTTTTTCTTTAAAATATTCGCTAGTATCTACGCCTACTAATGTGAATGAACTGGTGATCAAATGTCAAGGTCAAAATTTACGAAACGCATATGGATTCATATACCATATACCGAACGATTTCACGTACAAATGCGTTGTGCAACGCGCACTTTAAACGTGATGTAAAGAAGTCTAGTAAATAAATGTAATATATTTACATGACTTTGATTTGACCAAAGGTATCACGTTATTATGGCAAAGTGTTGGTGTTGGATCTTGATTTAAGCTTGGTGTCTTGTCAAAACTGGAATAGTGGGTGATGAGAAAGCGGACTTTTTAAAGGAATATGCCATCATGGTACTTTAACGAAAAATCTCGACAAAAAGAATAGTTGTCCATTAACTGTCATCTTGTCCGACCCCCTATAAGCGAGACCAATCATAATTGCGACGCGGTAGATCGTAGATATGACATGCTTGCGACCACTCGTGGGAATGATCCGACCGTCCTCCATACACCACTCAGAGTGATAAAGGGTTGTTTCGACGGATTTGGTTTCCCCACGAAACAGTTTTCGCCTTCAAGTAGAAGAACTCGACAAAAAAGTATTTTTTTATCAGATTCCGTCCGCTACGATTCCCTACATGCGAGGTCTGTCATAATTCCGAAACAATAGATATGTCATACCTGCGACCCACTCGCTGCAAAGTTCTCAGCCCGCAGTATCGAACTGTGCATAGAATTACCATCGACACACATTACTACACCTGGCTTAAGACGGTTTATTTTTGTATCGTTCCCATGGTCAATTATATTATATGTCGTAAAAATGTGGCACGCTATAAGTCTAAAGGGGAGTAGTAAGGCTACACTCTACTATTAACAATTTTATTTATGTTAGAAATTTGATATTAAATTCCCGGTGTTAGGATAACGTTTCTAAATTCAAGCATTATATATTGAAACACATTCAAGAAGGTAAGTTACTTGAGCATAATGTGAGTGAATCATAATGAACACTTTGAATACCAAATTTTTTACTTTAAATACAATTTGTAAACAAACAACGACTTTTATTCAAATGACGACACGTGGACAGTCCAAACAAGTCCTGGCAAAAGTGTGCGATGCTTTGTTATAATTACAAAGGTGAAGTTCTTCATACAACCGGGATATGCAACAATCAATTTTAATTTCATTTATACCGTCACCAATCGTTCGTTTAAGAACTTGTTTAGTTGTGATAAATGATTCAATTTTAAATTTTAACCATTTGTACCAAATTCTAAAGTGCCGGTACTCGATACCGTCAATTTTACTTCAATCTGACACGTACTAAAAGCAAAGCGCGAAAATACTACTGTAACAATGAATTTTTATTAAAAGTCGAGTGTACATTATTACAAAGGATGCATGTTCGCACATTGCGTATAACCAACCTACCAAAGAGCGTCAGATTAATACC
>JARFJB010000966.1:6657500-6695000 GCA_036346205.1 Vesta saturnalis | reverse complement strand
CATGTCTGGAACGAAGACCACCGCATCCAATGGGATAACATACAGATAGTGGCAAAGGACGAGAAAACAACTCGCCGAAAACTCGAAGAAGCCACATACATCGCACTAGCAGAAAATCCAATAAGCCCAGCTAGTGTAGAAATGAAACTCATATGGATTCCAATAATGCGCAAAGAGCTTAAGCGCAATATACCTGCGCAAGAAGTTACTGCGCAACATGCGCAATAAACTTCTGCGCAACCACGAAAAAGTTTTATATATATAAGTTCCAAAATATATATATTGGATTACTCAGTGGCTCAGTGGTAAAGGTGTCAGACTAGTAAGTGAAAGGTACCAAGTTCGAATCTGAGAGTAGTCAAGTGCTTGGGAAAAAATTATATATAACATATGAATTCGACTCAAGTTCGAAAACACTAACACTAAGCCTGGTGATGGAAGCAGAGTCCGCTTACGAAACGTCGCGCTCAGAAAGCACTTCCCAAAAAGGCGCAACCCGATAATAGAATGTTTAATCCATTAGACATAAATATGCAGCAATATGGACGTTTAAGGAAACCGCCTCGTAAATGAAATGTAACTGCCTTGCGTTAATGTTGATCCAAAAGTGTCAACTCGGCAAATAGAAAATCTAGTTGATGTGAAAAAATCGACAGCGTGTTGAATTTTAAATAAACATTACCTTATCTCTTATAAGCTGCATCTTTCTCACACTTTACACCCAAATGGTCATCTGCGTAGAAGAGCATTTTTCAGGTGGGTTATTAATAGGATGGCAGAAAACGATGGTTTTATTAACAGCATTCTTTGGACTAACGAATCTCATTTCACTAACTGCGGTTTATTTAATTGCCATAATGAACACCACTATGCCAAAGACAATTCACACGTGATTATACCACGGCGAAATTACACTCGCTTTGGATTTAGTTTCCTTTTCGGCATATTGGGGAATAGATTAATTGGACCTGTCGTTTTTAAAAGACTTTAACTGCATTCTGTTACCGGGAAACAGCGATAGAAGACTTTTTAGATAGATTCCCTGTGGCACAAAATTTCGCAATATGGCATCAACAAGATGGTGCACCTGCAAACAACTCCCGGCATATTATTAATTATTTAAGTTATCGAATTAATAACAGAGTAGTAGCTGCTAACACACCTATTTGATAACCGATATCAGCCGACCTTACACCTCTCGATTTTCTTTTGGTGGGGCACTATAAAAGATAAAGTGTATGGTAGCAATTTTACTTATAATAACGTTAATGAATTGGAAGAATCTGTGAAAGAATCGTAAAATAATGTTAATCGCCATACCTTGCGGAAATGGAATGCCATCATTTTAAAACGATGTGAATTGTGTTTGGCGAACAATGACCACCATTTTGAATATCTGCTAATTCAATTAGCTATTTTTAGTTTTTTATAGTATTTAGTTCCGCTTGGTTATAATTCATTTGTTCTTATGGTTTACTGTAATTTTAAGAAAATAATATAAAATATACGGGAATCTATTATTTCAGGTGTAGATGGTTATACATCGTTGAAAGCAGAAAAAGATGCAATCTATTTATTTCAAAATCCAATGTTGGCCTCATTTAACATAAAAAAGTTTCTACCATTATCTTTAAAAGCGCAGTTGCGGTAATTTTTTTGAAAACACGTCTCAGTTCCTCTTAAAGAAATAAGTTTTGTAAAAAAAAATTTTATCTCTTTTATATTCAGGGAAATAACGGCCTTTCTTAAAAAAAAAACGCATTTTTCAGTTTTTGTCGATTACCTTCGAAAGTACTTGGAACTTTTTATATTTCTAAGCAGCATCTGAGTACGAAAAACTGTACATTACAACATTGCCCATTTAACAAACAATCTGTCTCTATTAATAACAAAGTTACCCATGCTATATTAATCTATTTAGGACACACTGAATATATATCTTTTTTAAATATTTTTTGTTTAAGACGTTATTTTGCTAAAGTTAGTGATTTTTAGCAATAAGTGAAGCTTCAGTAAATGTTTATTTATCTTTTTAAGCAATTATCAAAGCCATAACTTGAAATATTAATTTGAAATGTTGCTATTGAAATGTGGGTGTTATTTTTTAGATGGGTAAGTCAAAACATCTAGCAAAAGAGAAAAGGGCTGCTATTGCAGCTTTGTTAGGCAATACGAAATACAGCCAAAGGGATATTGCCTCAAGGTGTGGAGTGTCAGTAGTCCTCAGTACACCGGATCCATCAAAATATGAATGCCAATCAGTCTACCGATGGTAATCGGAAAGGAAGGTGTGGCAGAAAAAAAGGTGGTGACAGCTAGAGGAAGAAGAACCCTAAAAAATATTGTATTAGATTGTCGAAGGGGAAGTGCTAGTACAATAAGAAAACATTTGAATAAGGTGGATGCACTGTATCCATTTCTACAGTGAGGTGAAATCTGTACGACCTGGGTTTCAAATGTCGCAGGCCAATTAAGAAGCCAAGATTAACACCAGCCATGGTTCAAAGAAGGTTGACTTGGGCAAATGCCCATAAACACTTGACCATTGATGACTGGCGCATAGTAGGTTGAATTAAATCTCTTAACTTTTCCTTTTATTTTCATACTTTTTCCCTATTACAGACATGCTTCAGCGATGAGTCACAGTTTTTCCGGCGTAGGTCAGATGAAAAATTTAACAGCGATTGTGTTATAAAAACTGTTAAGCATCCCATATCGGTCATGATATGGTCTATGATCAGTGGCAAAGGTCTTGGTCGCCTGCATATTGTTGAGGGAACGATGCTACAGGACCAGTATGGGGGAGTTTTAGAAATCAAACTTCTTCCCGAGTTGCAGGAATTGTTTTGCAATGACAGGAAGGTGTTTATGTATGATGGGGCATCTTGCCACATGACCAAATCAATAAAAAAATGTTGGATGAACGTCAGATTCCAGTTCTACGATGGCCAGGCAACTCACCCGGTATGAACCCAATCGAGAATGTTTGGGAATTTTTAAAAAGGGAGCTGGCTAAAGAAAAGATATCTACCAAGGTTCAGCTAATAGAAAGAATAATTTACCATTGGAACCACAATGAGAACTTAAAAAAATCGCCCTAAATTGCATAGATAGTATGCCAAGGAGGGTGGAGGCACTAGTTAAAGGCAGAGGCGGTTTAACTAAATATTAAGTTTTTTTTGTTTGAAGTCTTACTATAACATATTTTCTTTAAATAAGTAATTTCTAACATAACAACTGTTTATTAATCAGCCTTTACACCAGAATTATAATCTTAAAAACAACTATGTTGTATAAAAACCGAAATTTGGTAAGTGAGTCTAATAATTTGAGTAGGGACTGTAGATCTTGAGGAATTTACAATTAAACACATCAATAATTAAGAAGCAGACGTGTTTTAATGTTCTCTCGCAAAATAATAAGTGGGTGAAGTGAATTCATCACTGTGTTATATCTTAGTGACACTATAAAGTTATCAGACTTTCCATAAAACCGTAGCAGGCGATAACATTTAAATCGAAAAGTTATCACTATTCACACACGCTGCTATGTCTAAACGCATTTCTGACCTAAAAATAACTGCATTAAAAATTGAATTAAGCAAACTGAAGGTAGCTGCCACTGAAAAAAAGGATTTGGGAAAGAAGTTGAAGAATAAGCTTAATTCAAGTTACATTCCTAATTTATCTATGTTATGCGCTAACGTAAGAGAAAGAAGTCTTGTTTTGATAAAGAAAGAATTTATTTATATAAGGAAAGTCAACATTTAAAGAAACAATTGTGTATATGCAACGAAAGATTACATAAACATGGCAACGGTAAACTTTGTAAGGTAACAAAGTCACAAAATATTAGTGATGTTTTAAAAATAAGTGATGAACTACATAATCTACGTAGTGATTTACACGTCTTAATTCAAAGGAATAATCAAATATTTAAATCAATAACTAACATTCAGTAAGTGTACTCGTACTTTAAACAAGGCAATAAGGATTTGAATGGGATTATCGTTAACACTCATGAAATAACTAGCAAATTGTCATCAAGAGTATCTTTCTCAAAGAGAAAGCCGTCAATTCTGTTTGTATGTGATAGTCATATGGCCGCGGTTTATCTACTTGCAAGACGAATTTCAACAAAATTTCAACGTAAGTGTTGTGTTTAAACCAAATGCAAACTTCTTTCAAATAACGTCGGATATTAAGAACGTTACTAAACATTTTAATCAAGATTACGTTGTTATCCTAGCAGGGCCGGCCCCAGGGCAGGGCGATCCGGGCGGCCGCCCGGAGCGCAAAGCTCTAGGGGCGCCAAAATCATCAAGGAAGGCGTTGCCTTCCTTGTCCTAACTTCGTTAGGGGTCGGGCGTCTAGCGGCGCCCCTAGGCTCGCTTCGCGAGCAATCGAAACAACTTTAAAATGACTATAGAGAACGCATTTAATCTTAACGTAAGCGTAAGGTAAACCGTGGATGTGGAAGAACGAGGTATGTTTTATTCTAAAAGTGCAGATGCATGTTTTTGTAATAAAACACGTACATAAATTAAACAGATTATAAATGTATTACGTGTATTCACCTCCAAACTTTTAAATTTAAGAACCGTTCTTAATTACGCTAAACTCCTTATTTTCATAATTTTGGATGAATTAATTTCAATTCGGTTTCGATGCAGATTTAATTTTACCTTTTATAAATAGGAATTTGTTATCGATTTCGAGTACTAAAAAGGAACGTGCAGGTGTTAGTTTTGTAACGTGACACGTACCGAGATAAACAAACGAAATAAATTGATAAAAGAAATAAGTTACAAGCTTTTTAAAATGCACTAAAACGTAAAAATAAAAGTTATTACTTTTATCAATCATCATTTTATTTCTAAGCACATTATAAATTTAATATATGTATTTAAGCATTAAGACAAAATCTAGTTGAGTTCAATTCATCATGACCAAACCACTCAACTATCGCTTTTCAAGAATTTACAAGTTTTCGGTCCCTGCTCTGGCATTGGCAACACTTACAATACAGGAATCTACAAGTCTGTACCAATTTTGAAACCAACCGACACAAGATGTCACAGGAGTTTTTAACTGCATATATAAGGGAAGTTGACTTAAAACAATGCGTTATTTGCTACTAGACTTCGGCCGGTGCGAAATAAAATAGTTTTTTTATTATTGTACAAAAGTTTTAAAAAGTGCTTGTGCAATTGCAAATTGTCCAGTGTGAGTGCGTTTGTCTTTTGTGAAGGTAAGTTTTTAATTTTCATTTTCAAAAATCGCGTACAAGTAGTACTAGAATTAGTAGTCCCAGGGTGATACATTTTTGGGAAAATTTTCAATCTTCATTCAATTTAGAAACTTTTATGTCTATGGTTTTATTTACGACAAATGTACCGTTTTCGAGATAAATGCTGAAAACTGTTCAAAAACATGGTCATTTACGCTGTTTTTCTACTATTATTTTAATTTTCTATAGGTATACTGTTAAATGTGTCTCAAAACCGCACATTTGTCCTAAATAACACTGGAAACATAAAAGTTTCTAAATTGAATTAGGATTTTATTTTTCGAATTATTAGGGGTTAGAAGCGTTGCAGTAAGCAGGGGGCATCACCCTGTGGGTATTGTCATCGGTTAAATTGCTCTTAATATTGAGTTTTAGTTGCCTTGCCTAAAATGTATACCAAATTCAATTTATTATACAGGGTGTCCATCTATAAACTGACACATTTTAACTGCTTATAACTCGAAAACGATAAATGGTATCGATGTGCGGTTTTCACAGAACTTCATCATTTTTTTAAATTTTTTTGACAGTGTTGCCAAGTTTTAAAATTTACCTGAAATAGGAGAAACAAAATTGACGATTTTCAAAGGCCGATTTCGCAAAAAACTTTAATGGGACACTCTGTATTTTTATAATTTACATCAAAGCCTATTTACTCTCCTTTACGAAAATGTTGTTAGTTTGCTTAATTTTTTTAATATACATGTTATACGGATTGATAATTGGTTTCAGAAACCAAAATGTCTGATGCTAAGAAAAACCCTCTGGAAGCCAATTTAAAAAGCGGAGATTGAACAAGCAAACACAGCTTCAAAAACAGTCAGGTGCCCTGTAGAACTTTTTGAAGAGGGTAGTCTCAACGCTCCCACTACCGATCAACATTTAAACAACGCCCAGCACATGCACCTGGATACTGACTTTCCCGATATGAATCCCCTTTGGACGCAAACGTCAGCATTGCTGAGCTAGTTAATTCACCTCAAACGAGTTTGTTGAGTAGTGATGCAGTTCCGTGCAGTTCCAAAAATAAAAAACTGCAAGTTGTGCAGACCTCAGAAAAACATTTAGAAGAGACTACAGTCCCAATTATCTCTTCTGATCCAGGATTATGGCCCGAAATCATGCGCGAAGCAGATAGAGTTTTTTTGGTTAAACGTGGTCCAGCTGAACCTTTGTATAATTTTGATTTTCCTTATGATGATCAACATAGAAGATTCTCACCAAAATATTACAAGAAAGCACTTAAAAATGGAGAACAAGTTTTAAGAGAATGGATGGTATATTCCTTATTTCAAAACGTCTTGTATTGTTTTCCATGTCGACTTTTGCTGCCCCATCTAGCACTAGCGCTCTTGGCCATCGAGGATTTAAAGACTGGAAGCATTTAGGAGACTCTTTAGCACATCATGAAAATGGTAAAACGCATATTGATTGTTTAAAATCATGGCTTGAATTAAAGCAACGGTTGAAAATGGGTAAAACAATAGATGCAGTTTCTCAGAGGCTCATTGATTCTGAGATAAATCACTGGTCCGAAGTTCTTTTACGCATTATATCAGTCGTTAGAATGCTAGGTGAGAGATCTCTAGCTTTTCGAGGAACAACAGATAAACTCTATGAACACAATAATGGAAACTTTTGAAGTTCATTCAGTTATTGGCTGAGTTTGATCCAAAAATGGAGGAACACGTTCGCAGGGTTCTTAATAAAGAAGAAATCAAAGCTACATATCTAGGAAAAACTATACAAAATGAAATAATTGATTTGTTGCATGACAATATAAAGCGCCACATCATTGAACAAGTTCAAAAGGCCAAGTATTATTCTGTGATTCTCGACTGTACTTCCGATGCAAGTAAAGTCGAACAGATGACATTTATGGCAAGATATGTTTCCATAGAAGAATCAGAGTCTGAAGTTCAAGTGATAATCAATAAAAACTTTTGGGTTTTCTACCCATTGAGAGATCAAAAGCTGCGGAATTATCGGAGGTTTTAGTAGAAGAGCTAGAGAAAATGAGCTTAAAGTAGAGAACATGCGCGGTCAAGGGTACGACAATGGTTCCAATATGAGAGGAGAAAAATCAGGTACAAACAAGAATCAGAAATATAAACCCCAGAGCATTTTATGTTCCATGCAGCAGTCATTCGCTAAACTTGGTTGTAAACGATATGGCAAAATCCTCGTTTGAGGCTGCAAACTTCTTCAATATTGTTCAAAAGTTATATACATTTTTGCTTCGTCAACTTTTCGTTGGGCAATATTACTTAAATATATTGATAGTTATACCCTAAAACCATTAAGTGATACGCGATGGGAAAGTCGAGTAGACTCATTAAAAGCTCTGCGATTTCAAATTGGACCAATTTACGATGCTTTGTACAGTATTTATGAAGATCCAGAAATCGATAATATGATTAGAGACGAGGCTAGCGGATTATTAAATAATTTGAAGCAGTTCAAATTTATATGCTCTATTGTGATTTGGTACAACATTTTGAGTCGCATTAATCCCATCAGCAAACTTTTGCAAACCGTACATTTTGATATATCACAAGCTATTGATACGCTTAACAACTGTAAACTCTTCTTTGAAAATCTGAGATCAGATGAAGCTTTTGAAAGCATCATTTTAGAAGCAACCGAGCTTGCTTCAGAGGTGGACGTGGAAGCTAATTTCGAAGCCACCACACCACGTCATCGTATCAGAAACAAAACACGAAACGTTTTGTATGAGGGCCCGGATGAACCCGTTCAAGACCTCAAACAAAAATATAAAATATAACTTTTCTTTCACACTGTAGATCAAGCAATAAATGCCTTGAAACCAGATATAATTTGCTAAATACTCACAGTAATTATTTCAGCTTTTTGTATAATATTTTTGGTTTAAAAGACATGCGCAGAAATGAGCTACTGGCTTATTGCAAAGATTTGGAAGTAGTTTTAACTGATGGAAATTCAAGCGATCTTAACGCCCTGGAACTGGCCGATGAAATAAGCATTGTTTCGTCATTATTAACAAAAAGGAAACCCCGTTGAAGTCCTCAAGTTTATCGCTACACTTAAACTTGCACCAAACCTCAGTATAGCATTAAGAATCCTACTTACATTGCCAGTCACTGTGGCTTCAGGGAAAGAAGCTTTTCAAAACTAAAAATAATAAAAATTATCTCAGAACGATGCAGACGCAAAATCGTCTCAATGGATTGGCAATGATAGCTATAGAACACCAAATTAGTGACAAATTAGACTTGAAATCACTGGTTCGTGAGTTTGCCGAAAGAAAAGTTAGAAAAAGGCATTCTAAATACTTTGGTTAGTTAGCATTCATTTATATTATAGGATATTAGTAAGCATTAGTTCATTTTAATTTTTGTTATTTTATTTTACCTTAGTGGTAAATTGCTTATCTGTTACATACCTGTTACCTAATGATCGAGTTTTCAATAAAATGTTTTTTTTTATTTAATTTTTTTCAACGTTTACTTGACTTTATGTTATGGGAGCATGCGATTTACTTTAATAAACGGAGAGGGGGGCGCCAAATTCAAGTTTTGCCCGGAGCGCCAAAATGTCTAGGGCCGGCCCTGATCCTAGGTGATACCAACGATAGCGAACATAGCACACACTATCTCAAATCTGTACATTTTGTGATAAACAAGTGCTTTAACACAAATTTAATATTCTATACCATTCCATACAGATACGATAATGTTGGTTTAAATAATAAGATATTTAAAATGAATGAAAAATTGTTCGAACTTATACGAAATGTGAGTTGCGTAACAAACAACATTGATATTGTGGACATTAATAAAAACATTACAAACTTGAATTATAATAGGTATGGTTTACATCTAAATGGAGGTGGTAAACGAAAGTTGTGCAAAACAGTTGCTTATTTTATAAAATTGTTTAGTACTAGACATGTTAATTATTATAAGTTTTTGTTATGAACGAATGAGTTCAAAGGTAAATAAAAACTTATAATAATTTAATATTAGTCAAGTTGCTTTGGTATGTGTGAATCCTTGCGATATTGCAGGCTCGCATTCCATTAATATAAGTAATTTGACTGTAATCTCATTATATTTAGAATTTACATCAGTTCTACATACATAAAGACAAAATTTGCATCGATTTGGGCTTGAACCTTGGTGGCGCAGTTGGTAGCGCGGTACTCTAGCAAAGTACAGGTCGTAGGTTCGAATCCTACTCGAGGTAAACTTTTTATTTATGTATTTAATAAAATTAAAATAATTTTATTTATGCCCGGTTTCACCAACGTCAAATAAAGCGTTATTAGTAGATTAACTTTATTCGTAGAATAAACGTGACTCTTTTCATTTCACCAACAATAAATAGCGTTATTCGTTGGTTAAAGTGACGGTTAAACTAACCGAAGAAATATCTCCGGTTAAGTGTAAGTATTTCAGATTCAGATTTCATTGTCAGTGTTATTTTTCAATATTTCACTTGAAAACGGACAACATGGATAATAGGTAAGTTGAAAACACATTTATTGATATTATTATAATGTTAAAAAAATTTGTAAAACAATAATTATTAGACTTTTGACATCATCTTCATCGTCATCTTCGAGTTCATCTGAAGACTATCAGCCAGCTCATAGACGCCGCCGTTTGATATTAGAGAGAAGAAATCCGATTATAGAGTATGATAACGTTGATTTCCGAAATAGATTTCGTCTATCGAAAGCGTGCGTCGAGGAAATTTTGCGTTTGATTGGCAATAATTTAGAATGGCTTAATAACAGAAACCGTCCCACCAGTCCAGCGAACCAGCTATTAATAACCTTACGGTTTTATGCAACTGGATCATTTCAGTTGTGCGTTGGGGATCACTTTAATGTATCTAAAGCTACAATATGTAGAATAATAAGAAAAGTTACTCACCACATCGCTTTGCTTCGACCACATTTTGTGCAGATGCCTCGCAATCGAAATGAAATAATCCAGTGCCAAAACGGATTTTACAGAATTTCTGGTTTCCCATGTGTTTTAGGAGCTATTGATTGTACATATTCGTGTACAATCACCCGGTGGAGATGCTGGAGAAGCATATATAAATCGAAAAGGATGATTTTCTATTAACACCCAGGCAGTGTGCGATCATAAATTGATCATTAGAGACATTGTAGCACGGATGCCTGGAAGTACACACGACTCCACGATATTCAATGATTCGTTACTTAGAGCTCGTTTAGAAAGCAACGAGTATCCTGATACTTATCTTCTAGGAGATGGTGGATACGCATGTAGAAAATATCTGCTTACTCCGTTGCTAAACCCACAAACACGAGCAGAACACAGCTATAATTATGCCCACATCCGTACACGTAATATTATTGAAAGAGCGTTTGGAGTCCTAAAACGCCGTTTCCCTTGCTTGTCTTTGGGTTTACGATTAAAAATTGACACGGTATTAGGAGTAATTGTAGCGACAGCTGTACTGCATAATGTTGCTATTAATATGGGAGACAATATGCCTGTTGAAGATCCGGAAATTGTGATACCTGCTTTTGAAGATGCGGGAAATATTTTTCAAAATATTGATCAAGAAAATATGGGAGTTAGGACAGCTTTAATAAACACAGTTTTTACAAGGTACATACACACGCAACACGCACATATTATCTAAGCAAACAATATTTACTATATCCAATATTTATGTAGAAGTAAATTCTTTTTTTTTATCCTCTAACTCCAACAATTTAATATTTAATTCACATTCTTCCTTTTTCTTTATTATTTCTAAAATCTCCATCTTTTTTTTATGTCTTTCTTGCTTCATAAGAAAAACCTTTTCTTGATAATAATTTGCACCATCCTTGCCTCGTTTTTTTACATTTTTAAAAAATTTGTTGCTTATATTTTTAGGGCTGAAAGATGAAACCTTCGCACTAATGCAACTCTGGCCGCTGTCGACTACCCCAGCGCTGCATTGCAGTAAGTTAGTGACTTCGTGTGTTTCACTGGTGACTGGTAAACTATCCTCCCAACTGTAGTTTGCATGGTTCGTCGCAGGTATTTCTAATTCTTCAACAATAACCGCATCATTTATTGTGCAGAATTCTATTTTGTCGGTGATTGTTTCTGTAATAATTATGTAATGTTTATGCTTTATTAAAATCAATGTTATATTTAGATACTCTGTAGGTATTAATTACCTTGGTGTAAAGGGTTGACTATGTCGTTATTACTATCGTAGTCATTGTTGTGCCCGTCTACTTGTTTCCCAAGTAAATTAAGTACGCGAAGATCGCAGTTAGAGAACTGCGAGCAACTGCTGCCTCCACCCGCCTTGTACACTTCGACCTTGAATTGTATAACGATGAGAAATATTAATTAAACACACTTTAATATTGGCATTTTTACTTTTTCATCAGCCCTGTGTTTCTTCGCTTTTTTTTTCAAATTATCATATAATAATTTTAATTGGTTGCCACTCCTCACTCCCGTTTTTGCACTACTATTATAACTGGTAGCAATTTTTTCCCATGTGCGTGCTTTTTGTTGGGATGACACGGCATCAGTCTTTTATTTTCTATGACTGACTTATGTTTTCTATAATTAAAAGTAAATTTTCTTTTTCCTCTTCCAAATAATTTTGCTTCTTTCCGCTTATTCCCTTTGCAATAACATCCATTTTCACTAAACACACGAGTGAACATAAACAATACTGTCAAATATCACATGTGCCTAAATATGTGGTTCGTTCACAATGACATTTCTCCTATTCATTAAATAGTTAACTGAAAGCATGAAGCTGTTGGCGAAACAGGAAAATAGTTAACTGGAGAATAAAATGTATTCATTCAATAACTATTTAACGCTTTATTTGTTGTTGGTGAAACCGGGCATCAGACATGTTAATTGTTTAAAAGTAGTTGAGATAAGCTGTGTTCACAAAACCAAAGGTAGTCATAGTTTAAGTAGATATCCGGAAAAAAATATAACTTATAGTAAAAATACTGATATTATACGTTTTTTCCCCGACAATACTCTTCAAAACAGCTCAAACCTAAAACAAAATTAAAAAGCGTTCGATGTATCCCAAAGTAAAGCTAATAGCAACAGTAGTTTAAATTTATAATATATAAATATCCAATGTTTGAGAAATAAGATACACGAATCTGAAAGTTTTCTTTGTAGTAACAACAAAAAATTTGATTTCATATGTATTAATGAACACTGGTTAATGCATGATGAAATTGAGGTATTATTCTTAAGCGATTATAACGTTATCTCTTACTTTTCTAGAAGCACACACTTTCATGGCAAAATAGCAATCCACGCTGCGAAACAGAAATCAGGTAAAGCAATAGAAAAAATTTAAAATTCATCTGCTGAATTACACTGTGAGTTTGCAGCAATAAAATTTGAAAATATTAATCTTATGACTGCTTATAGATCTCCCAAAGACAGTTTTGATATGTTTTTAGAAAACATTTCAAAATGTTTAAAACTTCTTACTAAAAGCAACAAAACCGTTATAGTAACTGGGGATTTTAATGTTTTGTTTAACACAAATAACAATCAAACACTTCGTTTACTAAATACTTTTCTTAGTTATGGCTTTAGTCCCATAAATACATCTAATACCAGGAAAGATAATTGTCTAGACAATATCTTTATTAATAGCAAGTCATATCATACCAGTATACTGGATACAAATCTATCCGATCATTTTGGAATAACTGTAGGATTTGATACAATAAGCAGGTTTCACAGAAAGTTATGCATAGGCCTATTACAACACTTGACTTCTTTAAGTTGAACTCATTAATAGGGAATACGGACAGGGCGTTTGTTGATGAACAAAACATGAATATTCAAGAAAAATTTGATTGTTTTATAAATGTCATTTGTAATGCGATAGAAACTGCCTTTCCCAAAAAATATAAATTTGTAACCTCAAGTAATACCAAAAATCTGCAAGTACATTGGTTCAATAATGATTTGAAAAAAAGATAGAAAGTCTAAATAGATTTCAAGATGTTTATAGACTACAACCATCTGTAAACTTACATAATAAAATAAAGCAGAAAAAGTTTGAATATCGGATCGCTATAGCTGATGCAAAAAAATCAGCCCATGACAGCTATATTTCAAATCCATCTAACCCACAGAGAGCCATGTGGGATCTAATTAATAGGAAAAAAGATAAAGCATTCCCATCAAATGCTATTTCGGCGGATAAATTCAACAAATATTTTGTGCAATCTTACCTTCTGAATCGTAACCAGTTTGTTGTCACTCAAGAATCTAGATCAAAAAATGCAAAGGTTAATATCGGGGTGCCTCAAGGGTCGGTCTTAGGCCCAATTTTATTTCTTATATTTATTAACGACCTACCGCTCTGTGATCTGAACACAAAATTTATTCTATTTGCTGACGATACAACATTATGTAATACAAACAAGGACTTAAAAGATTTATTGGTGGACGTTAAGAAATCGCAAAAAACAGCAAATGATTTAATAAAATATATCTTAATAAGAATATAACTGAAAACGTACTGTTTACTTTGAAAGAAAACAACAAAACAAATGCTAATGCCGTAAAGTTTCTAGGTTTACATTTAGATCCTAGGTTAACGTGGGTGCATCAAATAAATGCATTAATAAAAAAATGTCATGAATTGCATACTTACTGCGAAACTAATATGACATCTCAAAGTATTCTTTTAACAGCGTACCACGGTTTGGTCCATTCAGTTCTTTCTTACGGTATTTTAGTATGGGGTCATGCAAAAAGTAGTGAATCAGTATTTGCCGTACAACGAAAAATAGTAAGAATAATTGTTAATCTGAAGTACAGAGAAGATTGTAAAGATGTTTTTATTAAATTGAATATTCTAACGGTACCTTCTATTTACATTTTATATTACACATTAAGAATCGCGAAAAAGATTACCGTACACAAAATCTTTCTCATGAACACTTAACTAGACACAAAGAGAAAATTTAAACGAAAAAAATGCGTTTATCGAAATCTAGAGATGGGCCCAACTACTATGCAATTAAGTTTTATAGTATGCTATCGACCGACTTTAAAACTCTCCAGATTGCGGTTTACAAAAAAACGATTAAAAATGCAGTTCATGCTGGATTCTTAAATACGACAGAAGAATGAACTGCGTTCCCATAATTAGTAACTTAAAGGAATAGTCTGTCATAATCTGAAATTATACTCAACTAATATTGGACGTGTGTAAACACTAATTGTATACATATTACTAATAATAATAATAATAATAATAATAATAATAATAATAATAATAATAAATAATAATGCTGAATTCAGAGGAACAAAAACAAAAGAAATGAGACCAATCAATCGTTACCACGCAAACATTTTATTAGGTATTACGGTTTGGCTAGATGTTAATCTGTCAATTTCTTAATAAATTATTGTTTTCTAATTTATAGTTTTGTCTTGTTACAATGTAGGTACTCGCTACGTTCGTCAGTCAAAATGCAAACCTTAGCACATAAAGCTTAATTTTTGCTCCTAATAATATAATGTATTACTAGATGATACCCCATATTGACAATCATAATATAATGGTAGCTTATGTAAACTTACTACATCGGTACCTGTTCGATCATAACGGTATACAACGGTATTATTAACAGTTTTCAACAATATTATTTATGAGAGTTGATTTTATGAACAGTACAGTACTCAAGTAACTACTATCAAAAGGTTTAGTCACCTGTCTTTAAACGTTTATGTTTCGAAAAGTATTAGACCGATTTTAATAAAAAAACTTGAAAGATAATCGATATTTATTTCTGTGTATGTCAACACAATTTGATACGTTTAGCTAAGCACTAGAGCGAAATATATTCGAGAAAACACCATTTTCGACACCCTTCGCGCAAGACCAATATTTATTAATTAATAATTTAAACATTAATTAATGGATTGCCTTAGTTTTCAAGTATATGTCAAAATATACTTTTGCTTATAGTACAGTAATTTTAAATGAGATTTAGCCGTTCAAAAAAAAAAGTGAGGGAAAGCTGATTTTTTTTCCAGTATTTTACCACAGTATAAGTATCATAAAACCGGTGAGTCCCCCTCCCACAGACGCTTGCTTCATGAGCCATCTTATATTTAAGATGGCGGATCAATAAAATTTTACAGTCTAATATTTTTGAAACGTGTAGTCCGATTTCCACGATATTTTTTTTATATATCCGTGGTTCTTCTTGGTCTTTATAAAAAGTTATGTTTTAACTCCTAAACGGTGTATCATATGCGCACTTTCTGAAGTTTTTCGATAATTGATTATTTTTCTCCTTACCATACACAGATATAAGTACGATATATTAACAAAATGCGTTATAAAGAATTGTAGAAAATTTTATGCTGAACAATTGATGTATTACATGTTATGGTTACCTTTAAAGATGACTGTAAAAAACGATTCTAAAAAGCAACGCGACGCCCGAGAATAATATCGGGCGGACTAATTACGGACCTGTTACATTACGTATTCGATACCTGTAACATCATTTTACTCAGAGAAACTTTTATTAATTTTCTAAATAAAACGTCAATCAATAGGGTATCCACAATCCTGGTTTTGTTGGCCTGCCTACTTAACATTTTGTTCTAGTAACCATTTGAACGTTTTTAATTTTGCTACTCCGCATTGTAATCGCCGAATGTGAACTTTGACAACGTCAGCGTAAACAAAAACTTTTCACTAGCAATAAAATAATTATCATACATCATTATTCCTTCTTAATACCCTTAATACCTTCCGTCATAGATGGTGGTAAACTTTTGTACAAACTCGTATGGCCCTAAACTGTTTACTTTTGGACAACTTTTTAGACATTTTGTAATAACTATAAAGGTAACGTTGCAGTCGATGGGTACTATAAAACCTTAACAAAAGGTGAAGAGCATCGTCGTCGTCAAACAAATATAGATTTTACAGAGGCTACTCCAGTGACTACCACACAATCGCATTTTCTTTTTAATAAGAACAATAAAACCAAGTTCATCGCAGGTTTGATTAATTACTTTAGTCAAAATAATATTTCTGTTTTGCAAGTAGAGAATGATTGTGATACTTTGATTGCCAATACGCCCATTAATACTTTAAACTCTGGTAAAAATTACAGTAGCCGACGACACAGATATTTCTATATTGTTACTATCCTTGCCCCAAAATAATAAACACGACTCCAAGCGTTATAGGTTGCACTCTGGTTCAGCAAAGTCTCTCGATAAATATCTAGACATTTTAAAAATTGCAGATTCTTTGCCAGATTTTGTATTAAATAACGTGCTATTTATGCATGTATTTACTGGTTGCGACACAACTTCATCTCCACATAAAATGTGAAAGAAATGAATATTTAAGGTATTAGAAACCAATTTGCAGTTGTCAGAAGATATCTTAATATTTAACTGCAGTAATAATGAATTATGCAACATGGGAGAGGATTTTTCTTCATTTCTGTTCTAACTCAGTTGCAGACAACGAAGAAAGATACAATTGTTTTAAAAGAATCATATCAAAACAGGGATTAGGCTCTAATTTTGATTTCTCTTATCTTCCTCCGACTAACGAAGCTGCTGCTGAGCACATTTATAGAGTATATCTTCAAACTCAGTTTTGGAAAGGTAATAATTTAAATCCAGAAGGCTGGGGTTGGTGAAAATAGAACTACTAGTGAGTCCTCAGGACCAGATCATTTAATGGCTTCGTTTTTTTGTAAATGTAAAAATTTTTGTGAGGGTAATGGTCCATGTTCTGCCTATAAATGTTGTGGGTCTCTGCAAATTTTGTGAGGGTATGTCTTGTCGACATTCAGTTCAACCGGAATATAGAGACTTGGAAATTGATGATTTATAATTTTTTTGTAATGAAATTATTTACATTTTTTGATTTTACCATGAGTGTAACTTTTGTAACGGATGTTTTCAATAATGTAATAAAATAAGTTTTCTTTAGGTTATGTAAATATCTAATAATTGTTTTTCTAATGTAAGCTAAATTTTCAGATGAATTTCTAAAATTACTAATAAATCCAAGTTTCATGCAACTCGAATTGTTATTTCCTTAATTGTTTGTTTTCAATCTTATTTTGTATAGGTATGCCGGAAGAATAATATACCATTAGTATAAATTACCGAAATACCCAAATATCCTCCTCCTTTGGTAACATTTTCCATTAATATAGTAATAAGTAAAATGAAAAAACTATTCGTTCTCTTACGTTAAAAAAATCACTCAAATCCAACTAACCGCTCACAGGATATCTAAGCTTAAAGTTTTTATGAGTCCGCCATCTTTAAATCAAGATGAACGACGAAGAAAGCGGCGGAGAGGACGGTACTCTGCAGTTTTTTGTTGTATACCATATTAGTATTGACCTGAAAAAACTAACTATCCCTCAATCTTTTTTGTTGAATATTCTAACATGACCGTACTGTATATAGGTTGATGCGGATTTCATCACTGTATATTGTTTAAAAACCGTGTAATAAAGGAAAAATATCAACCTCGTTAACTCCCTTACTCTAAGTATTATTGTTTACAGGATGATGTACCGGGTGGCCAGACATGTATGCAAAGTGCTGCTTCTCGAAAACTATTCGTCGTAGAGAGTTGCGGTAAAAAATTTTATTGCTAAAGTGGCCAAAAAAAGACCGTGGAACATATTTTCAAATTTTCAATATGACAGACAGGGGGCGTAACCGCCATCCTAAACTTTTAATGCGATTTTTTACTGAAATCCACCTAGTAAATGTACCAACAAATTATATGCATTTTAAAGCTCAGCTTTATTCGAGTAATTTTTATTTGACGTATATATTAAAATAAATAAGAATCGAGTTCTTTTAAACTTTTTTGTAATTCGAACATTTCTGAATAATATTTAATACCTGAGATGAATATTTTTTATTACGTTTCACTAAATCTGAAAGGGCTCAATTTATAAAGATATCAGTTACTAGTTAATTTTTACTTTACTTGCTAATTAATTTCGATTTGCGTAAATGAATTTTAAGCTTTATGTTTACTAACTCCTTTCTTAATTGGTTGCACCGGCTAACTCACGTTAATATAAAGAAACGATTTCTGTTATCATTGCCCAAAATGATATTCATTTCGATTTATTTTTTTATCTGGATTCCTATTGAGTTGATCTCTTTCAGCACTTACATATTCAATAATTGTGTAAGCTGGTGATATTAATAATCTTTATCAATAGTAGTAAATCAAACGTTATACTCATTTAATTAAATTCTAATTAAGAAGGATAATGTATCAATATGCTGGTCACAAATATTTATAGAATCAAAACTAAATCTACAATAACCTTCTTAAAACTAACATATAACAAATAGAATTTTTATCAAAATCAAGCGAATTGTTTCGTTTAATTGAGACAATCAATTGTAAAGTTTCTAGAAATCTAACACAAAAAAGTTTTATTTATTAACACAAACAAAAAGGTTTTTACTTATTTTCGTTGCAACTGATGACGTAATGCTGTCGTTTCTTTGTCTGATAAAGGAAGCCTCAGACAGGTTAAAAATTGCTCCTCTGATGAGGTCACTTGCCGGCACCCCGGCTCCGTGTTTCTATTATTTTCCTTATCTTTTCTTATACCCTTGTGTAGTTGAATACGCGTCTAATTTTATTTAAGTAATGATTTTAGTAAATAATTGTTCGATGTTTCCACTATACAGTTTTTACATAATTGTTCAAATTTAATCACAAACGGCGTGCGTAACAAACTGCAAGCAAACTACTGAAAGCCATACTTTCATTATCAGTGTTTTTTAGTTATTACACTTTATATACCAATCTATCAATTGGGTCGATTGTCTTAAACATTTACAACTCGCTATTAAACCATCAACTTGGAGCACTTTCAGCGAGCACTTAAAACGCTATTGTAAACTATTACGAAATTTTTTTATTACAACCAAATTGCCAAATTTTGCACATCTTATTATTTTAATAAGAAGGTAATTTTTTACTTCTTTCCTATCACCGTTAATTACTTCTTATTTATAATTTAACACTTTATAGGGCAGCGTGACTATACAATGTCGCTTAGACTGCGAATTATGATCGCTTATTTTTTTATGCGACCGTTTCTGTTCGCTTACCTATCGCGACTGCTTCGGCTCGCTCACTGTATGCCACTAAGTTGAAAACTGTACACCATGATTATGACAGCGTCATCCCTTCCCAACACATCAATGCACTCGCAATACCGCGTATTTTAAATATTTTCACATTGAATATATAGATAACTTATTAAAATAAACTCAAGCTCTTCATCTTAATATTAACTACATTCAAATACAAATAAACAATAACCGTTTCTTAATCCAGAAAAATCATATATAAATATCTAATCTCGTATAATTTAGCGCGAAATTTTGATTTTTCTAAAGCTCACGTTACAAGCTGCAACTCCTAAACGACTGAACTGATTTGAATAAATTTAGTCTCGTTGGAAAGAGAATTTATTTCTCCATCAAATCAAATAAAATTTTTTCAAAAAATGAGACGAAATCATCCCTAAATAGGTTAATGAAAACCGCATCTCGATATCTTATTCATACCCTAAAATATTGAAAAAGAAGATTTAGTTAATATAAAATTTGAAAAAGTCGATATTACATCGGTATTTATTCTTATTTATTTGCCTTTTTTCAAGATTCAATGAAAAATTGCATCATTTTATAATTTTTAAATAATAAAAGTGTTCATAATTTCAGAAATTAAATGTGATAATATGATAATATTTATTTTTGAAAGGTATTATTCCAAGTTTGCGGAATTCTTTTTATTAATTTTGTTTATGGCCCTAAAAAGGACCGATTGTGCAATAATGGCTACTTAAGTAGGCATCAAGTACCTACTTAGTACCTAGTTAAATGCTCGAATTGCCTCCCATCGACCTCGATGTATTGTTGGAGCCGCTCATGCGTGGACATTACATCAGCTTCAACTTCTGCTCTTGACAGGCTACGAATGGCCTCTAGAATTCGTACTTTCATGTCGTCTCTCGTTGTTGATGGAATTTCGTAAACAACATCTTTCAACCGACCCCATAGATAAAAGTCCAAACAGGTTAAGTCTGGGGATCGGAGTGGCCAAGGAAATAGACTTCCTCGTCCAATCCACCTCTGGCGATATACTAAATTCAAGTGTTCTCGCATATTTATTGAAAAATGTGCTTCGCAGCCATCTAATTGTAAAAACATATTTTGACATAATTTCATGGGCACATCTAATAAAATAGGCAATTGGTTTACCAGAAAATCAAGAAACACGGCACCATTATAGGGACCTATAATAGTTCCGCCCAGGATGCCACACCACACATTAACACTTCAAGGACCTTGATGTTGGAGCTCGTGCAACCAGTGAGGATTGGTGTCAGACCAATAATGCATACTATGCAAATTAACGTTTCCATCACTTTTAAAAGTGGCCTCACCCGTCCAAAGAATTTCGAATAAAAATACTTTATTTTCCCTGATCTTGCTCAACATCCGATGACAATAGTCTATCCGTCAGTCAAAGTCTTCCTCATTTATGGCTTGATGTAAAATCAGGTGCATTCTATAAATTTGAAATTAAAAACACATTGTGAAACATGTAAAGTAGTATTTTCAGTGACATAAGGACTACCTATGATCCTTTAAAATGTTTTGAATAGTAGTTTGTGACATATCCAACGCGAGAGACACTGCTCTCGTACTAACGTGGGGATTCAATGAGATGTATGCTAAGACAATAACAATATTGTGTTCCATTCTTGTAGTCGAGTCTCTTCGCAACTTTAGTCGAAAGCTTCCAGTATTACGCAAATTTTGCATTAAACGCGGAAAAATTCTCGCATCGCGTAGACGCCGATCTGGATATCGAGCCAACATTTTGAAGACATTTAAAAAATACCGCAATCATATCAACAGCTTCATCAATTGTAAAAGATATTATAGGTAGTTTTGAGGACTTACTTGTGCAACAAACATAAATTACATTGTCTGCCAAATTTTAATAATTGTTTACAATTTGATTTTAGGTATTTGTTTTTTCTTAATGACGTACTCCTACTATTCTGACTATTCTGCACTTATGTATTCTATGCATTGATTATTATGCCCCTACATGTTTTTTTTTTTATTTTTTTAATTATGAAAACTTTTATTATTTAAAAATTATAAAATGATGAAATTATTCATTGAATCTTGAAAAAAAAACAAATAAATAAGAATAAATACCGGTGTAATATCGACTTTTTTAAAATTTTATAAAAACTAAATCTTCTTCCTTCGATATTTTAGGGTATGAATAAGATATCGAGATGCGGTTTTCACTAACCTAGTTAGGGACGATTTCGTCTTATTTCTATGAAAAAAAAGTCATATTGTTGCATTTAATTTTTGAGAGAATTTTGCAATTTTCTGATATTATATCAAAAAACGCGCTCTGGCGGCATCACTAAAAATTATACATATAACATGTAAGATGGATTTGATGGAGCAATAAATGCTCTTTACAACACGACTAAGTTTATTATAATCAGATCAGTCGTTTAGGAGTTACAGCTAAAGAATCACTAAATCACTTTATTTTAGTAGATACGTCACACAAAAATTATTCGAATAAAGCTGAGCTTTAAAAAGCATACAATTTTTTGGTACATTTACTAGGTGGATTTCAGCAAAAAATCACTTTAAAAACTTTGGAAGACGTTTACGCCCCCTGGAAATCATTTTGCAAATTTGAAAATATTTTCCACGGTCTTTTTTTGACCACTTTAGTAATAACATTTTTTACCGCAACTCTCTACGACGAATAGTTCCCGAGAAACAGCACTTTGCATTCTTATCTGGCCACCCGGTACATTAAATAGCAACGTAATATTAAAATATCTTCATCTTTCTTTCTAACTGCACAATAAATACGTTTATATAGAATCATCGCTCTGGGTTCGAACCTTTGGATGTCCTCATTTAACATAATATATTGACTTAAATTGAAGGTACAAACGTGTGTACAAATTTTTATTCACGTCCTACAGTCCATGTGTGCCGCCTGTCCTAGATTAAAAACGGCCCCGGTTTGCCATCCTTATTCAATAACAGCACATTCTTCAAAAACGCTTAATCGTATAATCACGAGTATATTTCAAGAAATTTACATTTATATTATTTAGGCAATCTCTTAAAGTTATGACAAAAAAAAGTTTACTTACTTCACGTAGTGAGGATTGGTCGTGTTTGCCTGTTTGGGCGATTTACAAGCAAATGAAAACCATTTGCTATAGCTTCGTTTTGATAATAGGTTCAGAAAAAAAAACTCCCGAGTTCTCGAATGTTCTTGATTTGTATTGGAAAATAAAACATTTATGAAGGTTTAAATTCGAGAGAAAAATTGTAAATAATACAGTTTTAAAACTACACCAACCAAACACTTAGAGTTTATACATTTTAACAACAATATTTCAATCGTTAAATAGCAAAAATGTTACGCAGATCGGCCTCACTAATTGTGTAAATTATGCCTTCAAAGTGAAGTGACTAAACTTTTTACTTTGATCGTAGATCTTTAACAGATTAGTGTAATACAACTGTTGTATTTTCGTGTACGTATACACAATTAACATTATGCAAAAACAATGGATTGTAATGAATCATTTGATACTTTTCTGAAGCAAAGTAAAAAATGACTCTTACAAAGATTAATGGACTATGTAACTTTAACGTGCAAGAAAAATGGTACACTTCAATAATAAAAATTAAACTTTTTTCATAAAAGTATCCATTCAACATTATGAAAATTTATAAATTATCACTGTTTGTTTTATTATTTTTGTAATCAATTTACCACCAGCAAGGTGTACAAAGATATTCACCAACGTTTCGTCAAAATTTAATTTTAGCAACTTTATAAATTACTAACGTTAACCCAAATTGCAATTTTAAATGGAATTACGTGATACTGTTGGATCGTAATGAAAATATTTTATGTTTACGTTTTGGACTCAGGTGAAACTTCGCCTAATTCGTAACTGTACGGGAATACCCTTAAGACATGCAACGCAAGGATATAAATCTCGTTGAAAAGATTGAGAAGTCAAACAGGAAAAGGAATTTATCACTTCTAAATAAGAACGAAAATTCATCATCACAAACTTTTAATTACTTTCGTTCAATAATGTTGTTTAATAAATTATATGCTACAATGTTCGATTTTTAATTTACGTTAACACTAAACAATACGTAATGTCCTCACCATTCCTTTTGATTTATTCTCTTTGTTGTTAAAGTAAAATTTTAACAGCTAATTAATATTAGTAGTTGGTAATTTAAATTTTAGAGCTTTCTTTTCGAGATTTTGTGGAAAAAATGTGACACTTTATTTGGTAAATATGACAGCAACGAGTAATGAATCATAAAAAATGCAGAAAAAACTTTTCTTTATAATAATGAAACGTGTGATATAAAAAAAGCAGGAAAAATATATTATAATTTTTTTACTTTGCTGTTTAAAATTTTCTATCGGTAAAAAATGAGATAAACCTTATCATGTTTTTATTGTACTAACACAAATGGACTCCTTTAAACTTAGTACATAATTCAAGATGATGCGCTATAAACTAAATGAAGTTTTGTATAAAAAGGTTTGTAAAGAACATAATATATTATAGAAGTTTGAACTGTAAAAAAAACGGTTAATAAAAGACATGCTTCGAGATGTGAACTGTTTCTCTTTAATTTTATTAGGTAATAATTAATTTGTTCATCTATACTGGGTTTAATATACCCGGTGTCAACGAAATCATTATACATACCTTAACTTTGTTAAAACAAGAGAAACAAATTTTAAATTTGGGAAGAAGATTTAGTGGGTAAAAACACATTTTTTGACATTAAAAACAGGTGACTATAACTTCCGGTTTTACCAGAAGTGGCCTTATTGTTCTTATTTTAAATAGGAATCTACCAATTTTTTTGCATAGGACGATACCTCTCTAAGTTCCCATTCCAATGATGTATCAGAAGTCGCCTTTTGTTTTCAAAATGGCGATTCAGGCGAGTTTTGTTAATTTCAATGTTGCGCCATTTTGAAATAACTACTCGTTATTTTACAAAATAATTCAAGAATATTATTTATTTTTAATCTCTTAATTGGCATTTATAAAATTCTGCTTAAATATTTAGTATTTGTGATTTTACGTTGCACGAAAACTACTAATAAAATTTTCACCAATACTTTAAATAGAAAGCACTAAACACTAAATACCCATAAGAAAGTAAATCGACTTTACTATCTATAAACAGCACAACAAAAGTTAAATTCTAAATCATGTGTTCTTTCAAGATGTCCTTAGTTAGAATAAAATTCAGTTTACATTTACCCAGTGTGCTTTGAAAAAACAACGCAAACTCTTGGCAGTGTCAAAAACGTAGGGCATGTCATACCTATTATTTGGATTCATCAAAACTTTCAGTTACTGTTGGCTTCGAAACTGTCACATTTAAAAAAAAACAGCATTTAGTTGATATAAAATCAGGTAGGCATTTACCTAAGTATAGGTTTGGAAAAACATAGGAGTAATTGAATGGAAATAACAATTGTCAAATGGTCTCATTTCCAAAACGTTATAGTTGTTAAAAGTTTTTAATTGTTAAAAAATCATTGACTACCTAGATATAAGTAAAAATTGTTTGTTTAAAATGCCATTTTATACTCGGGAAGAACAAATTAATATATTGCTCATTTATGGCGAATGTTCGAGAAATTCCAGTCTGTAGCAAGATTATACGCTGAAAGGTATCCAGATCTCCACGCACCGCATTTTACATATTTTCCGTATTTAGAAGATTATTTGAAATATAGACGTAATGTATTAGCGTATATCGTTGACTGAAAACTTTTACTCAATGCTTATATTGAATATGATCGCACCGCTTCTTTGCGAGAAATTGTTTAAAATTGAAACATTATTATGAAGGTTGAAGAAGAATTTTAAAAAAGTGTAGTTTTAAGTCATACCCACAAGTACCAAATTTACCACCATTTTGTGAAAATGATTTTCCTGGAAGACTTACATATTACAATTGGTTTCTAGAAAATTACAATCAATTATTTATTCGGATGAATCAAGATTTACTAATCTGGGTATGTTTAATCGACAAAATACCAAATATTGGGCCACGGAAAACCGCTGGTTAGTAAGAGATGGAGGACCGGTTTGGAATGAACGTTTGGTTAGGAATCATTGGAACCCATACTATAGGATCAATTTTGTTCAGTCTACCCCTGAATGGACACGTGTATCTAAATTTTCTACAAAACGAAATTGCACTTTTTTTAAATAATCTTCCAGCAAACAATTACATATTTCAGCAAGATGGTGCACTTGCCCACAACTAACGAATTGTGACTAATTATTTAAATCAAAGATTTGGCCAACATTGGTTAGGAACAAATTGCCTATAAGGTGGCCCGCTAGGTCACTTGATTTAACGCCATAGGGTTCTTCCATTTGGGTCTACTTAAATGAAAGGTCTACAAAACACCACCTGCAACTCGAGAAAATCTTCAACACCGAATGCATCAAACAATACAAAGCATTTCAAGGAACAAATTGGAAAATGCTTTGCGAGAAAATAGAAGAGTTTTATTATGCCGGGATCAGGAGGGCCGAGGTATAGAATATTTAATAAGATTATGTAGTTTTGTAAGCTTTTTTTACATTTCAGTCTTTTGTTATGACTTTATATTTATTATTTGTTACCTTGTAGGGTACCTAGGTATAAAAATTGTATTTCTTTACTTACATCCGAATAGTGTCAAATTTTAATTTTTTTTTATCAAAATTGGACATAAAAGTTCTACAGAAGAATTGATCGAAAGTGCAAATGCAGATCCAGAGCAATTACCTGACAATATAATAAGTAATGGAGAAAGTCAAATATAACTGCAATTATCTCCAAATGTATCTGAGACAGAGTTAAACAATCTCTGAAAGGGGAAGCATGACAGAATGATAACTAACTGAAAACACAAGAGAGTCCATTTTGACTCAGAATGAACATCTAATTAAAATTAAAATTAAAATACTTATCTTTTTGGTATTAAATGGTGTATTTTTTATTTATATGTATATAAATTTATACGTTTCGATAACAATTAAAGATATCGTCCTCATTATAGCCTTTATTTCACCCAGTTATGAGCGTAGGCCTCCCTTCTTCTTTTCCAGTTCTCTCTGTTTTGTGCTGTTCTCGCTTTGTGTCATCATACCATCGCACAATTGGTCTTACTTCCCCTTTTCCCTGTCCATGGTCTCAAGCGTATTATTCGGCGATTCCACCTTTCGTCTGTAATACGGGCTACATTTTTTGCAAAGTTCCACTTAAAACTTTTGATTCTCTCCACTATATCTACGACTTTTGTTCTCTGTCGAATCCATCCATTTCTTTTGCTGTCTCTCAGCGTTATGCCTATCATAGCCGTTCCCATTGCTCCTTGTTTGTCCTCAATTTATTCACCATTTTTTTTTATGAAAATCCAGGTTTGTACTCCATATGTTATCACCGGTAGTACACACGATTCAAATATACTTGTTCTAAGGTATCGCGGTATCCTTCTATATTTAAGTATATGACTCAACTTTGCAAATACAACCCATCCCAGTCTCCTTCTTTCAACCTCCACCTCCTTGTTATCCTTTTCCATCTCTATTAGTTGCCCCAGATAGGTATATTGTTGAGCCTTTTCCAATATGTGTCCGTTGATTTTTGTTTGCACCTGATCTTGGCTCATTATATTTGTTTTTGTTTTATTCATTTTTAGACCGATCCTTGAAGATCCTCTGTCAAGTTAGGAAAGCACTATTTCAACATCCCTTTTATTGTCGGCGAATAAAACAATATCATCTGAAAATCTTAGATGTGATAGTCCGACTCCGTTTAAGTTCACTCCCATATTTTCTCATTTAGGTTTAAACATTCCTTCCAGCGACAAGGTGAAGAGTTTTGGGGATATTGTATCTCTCTTCTCTGATACCTCTTTTAATTTCAATATTGTCAGTATCTTCGTGGAGCCTGATTTCTGCAGTTGCGCGTTCGTAAATATTTCTTAGGGTTTTTTTATCGATGGTCTATACGCGCTTTGTCTAGTTCTTCAAATATCGCCCAGTGTTAAACGGAGTCAAATGCTTTCTCGTATTCTACGCATGTCATGTGCATAGGAAGGTTATACTCGGTCGACTTTCCTATTAAGGTCTGTAAGTAAATGGTCACTAGTACTATATCAACATATTGTTTATTTAAAAAAAAATTGTTTAACTTTTTCTGTGTTTTGGTTTCCTGGAAGTCTTGGAAGGCTTCCAGTTCGCAACTAGTAAAGTTTCCTATTTCTATACCGTTGTCGTCCTTCGGAGCTGTTATTTGCGGTTTACCCTGTTTCTTCATTAGATATTAAAGGTTTTTGTTTTCACCAATCAAGTTTTGCGCTATTATTGCTGTGCAGTTCTTCTCTCTTCTATCTTCAGCTTGGTTTCGATTCATATTTTGTTTGTTCTTTTTGGTGTTGTCTCCCCTACTTCATTTGCTACTTTCCTTGTTACACTTGTTTTGTCAGATGATACTTACCTAATGTCACCTGTTGTTATTATGTTGTTTATGTGACTTGTAATTTTTCCGTATGCAATTGCCTGTTTAGACGGCGTAATTCCGTGTCTGTTGTAATTTGTTTGATTCTTGCATAGTTTCTGAAGCTTGTTTTGTTTAGTATTACTATGGCTCTTAATCGCCCTCAGTAAATGTTAATATCTTTATGGTTCATATAGAGGTCAATGAACTTTGGTCTGATAAGGTCAATAAAATTTTGTTTTTAGGTTTCTAAGAATCACCATGCGTCTATTATCCTTGGTCTTTTTTTAGAGGTCCATATACTTTGAGGTTTCCAGGAGCTGGTTCTATTTTTGGATTTCTAAGAATTGTAATATGCCACCCCTAAAGGCAAATGACCTTTGGGCTGTAAAAGTCAATGAAATGTGAGGTTTCCAGATACTGATTCTATTTTTAGATTTCTATGAAATATGCCAACAGCGTATAACCTTGGGTTTGAAGTGGGATAACTGTACTAATAGTAACGTAGTCTCATGTACCATATGTATTTGTATGTATGTATGTGTATATATATATATATATATATATATATATATATATATATATATATATATATATATATATATATATATATATATATATATATATATATAGTAAGCACAAATTTAATAACTGATAATAATATTTCTATTTTTTCTTGATAAACTACGTTATCACGGATTAGTAAATTTTCTGCTTTGAACACTTTACACACATACGAACACATATAACATACCCTAAGTCTAATGTTTAAAGTTTACCTAAGTTTCTGTTGCGTGTTCACCAAATGTGGTCTAGTTTGTCCTTGATTCGATGCCCTAGTTACCTTGTGCGACTGTTGTGGATCTTCATTGATGTATGCCCAAGATTATCTATGATGTAGGAATCATTAATCGTGGTAATTGATTTAGTTATTTATCTATTTATTTTTTAAATTTAAATAAATCACTTTTATTTTTAGTTAATTTCATTTTAAATCAATTAATATTCATATTTAACATTTATTGTGAACACAAAATACACAATTTTCGAATTTTACATAGATATCGTTTTTAGGTTACATAATTTCAACCGAACATGTATGAACGGCAGATCAAATTTAAGTTAGTTTTATAAAATCCTTTGAAATTCTCTAGAAAAATTACAAAACTTTACTCCTTTTCATTTCTAAATTTTAGCTTTCTACTTAGCAGCTTACAATACAAATAAATGCTCTGATTGGATATCACATTTTCTAAATGTTATTAATTTTTAAATTAACAAATATATAACTTATATAAACAAATACCTTAAAACTAAACTTACCAATAAGTTCTATATGCAATTCCCTTCAAAATGATACCCCTCTTGCCATATTTTGAAACCCAACCAATATTTTACACATAAAATCGCCCATTTTGCATATTAATGTGAAATATCAAAATTCACTAATTCTACTTTTTAGAGACAAAATAAGTTCACCCTAAATTCCAGTCTGGCTGAACTCAACATATGCTACACTTTCCAAACGTATGCTCTCCGAAGAGTTCTTAACTGTTTTGTACTCACATCCGTTTATTTCACGTATAATTTTAAATTCAGATTTTACAACTTCAACTAAACTCTCTTGGAAACTTGAGTAAATAAACGTAAAAATTAATTCAACGTTTCGGGAACGTCCTTTGTTCCCTTTGACAAAGGAAACGTTCCCGAAACGTTGAATTAATTTTACATTCATTTACACAAGTTCCCAAGAAAAAAATGTCTTAATTATATATATATATATATATATATATATATATATATATATATATATATATATATTACTGAAGAACATTATAAGAACAATAAGGATGAAATAAGGGTGCATCATTTAGTTAACTTAAGACGTTCTATTGTACGTCGCTGTGAAATGTGTATGGAAAAGAACGGTTTACATTTTGAACAAAGTGTTTATTTTGTTATACTAGTGTTATTGTTATTTATTTATAAATCGTTATTGCTAAGAATTCTTATTAATTTCACAATTATTAATTAAGTAGTGTTACAATAATAAATAAGTATTGTTAAAATTAGAGTACTAAACAGATTATTGCTTGATACAGTGGCGGCTCTTTAATGAGAGCAAGTGAGCAGCGGTCTATAACTTATTAGAATTTCACTTAAAAACTACATACATGTTTATGGCGAAATTGATACATACATAATTATACAGAAAGTATTGACCGCATAACAATAATAATTATGCATTTCTTTTTATACGAGGATAATAACAATTGATACTAAAAAAAATCGATAACCTACCTATTTATAAATGAAAATGTATTTGAAATTTTAAAGAAACGATCGTTAGGTACTAAAATAGCTCTAAATGTTTTATTATATCTTTTTTATTAAAAACTTTATATTCAATTATTCACATAAAGCACATTACTTAACTTAGTACCACATCAAACACTAAAAATCTAAATAACTCGGAAACGCACAGGAATTTTGAAACAGAAGAAGGTACATTATTTTTGTTAAACTGTATGTAGATAATGAAAATAACAGTTTTTTTAAAAATAGTCATTGGCGTAGAAGTTCTGTTTATGAAAGGGGTTGAGCATCCCCTCCACTCCGCCACTGTGCAAGTTTGTGAACATTCTTATTGCTTGTTTTATGCCCCTTAATTAATAGACATTATCCCCCAACATGAAAAAATCTAAGCATTCGTTTATGAGTTTGTATCTCGGAAACGAAGCCTTCTACGACATATGTTTATAGGAACTTTTCTATTTAGAAACATGTGTTCTATCTCCTGTTAAAGTTTGTCTACAAAAAACTGACTCACTCCGTATATATATTAATTGTATTGTATTTAAAATTAACTTTTAAAGTACATACAGTAAAATATTAACTCGAGTGGGACTTGAACCCACGACCTCCACTTTGCTAGAGTGGGGCTCTTCCATCTGAGCTATCGAGGAGGCAAGTCACAATCGATTCAAACTTGAACTGTATGTACTTCCCTAGTTACGATATATTATAATTATTATACACAGAATGAAGGATCACAGTCAACTTTTGTGAATGTCATGTGAGCCCGCATTTAAGGTTTCTCACGTGACAACACGTGACTGATTATTAATTTTCATTTGCTGTATGCATAGTAATAGATAACTATAGAATTGGTTTATGAACGAACAGAAGTTCAATTTAATAATCATTAATTGTATTGTATAATTAACTTTTAAGTACATACAGTAAAGATTAACTCGAGTGGGACTTGAACCCACGACCTCCACTTTAGAGTGGGGCTCTTCCATCTGAGCTATCGAGGAGGCAAGTCACAATCGATTCAAACTTAAATTGTATGTACTTCTAGTTACGATATATTATAATTATTACACACAGAATGACTTGCCTCCTCGATCGCTCAGATGGAAGAGCCCCACTCTTCTGTTCGTTCACTAAACCAATTTCTATAGTTATCTATTACTATTGCATACAGCAAATGAAAATTAATAATCAGTCACGTGAGAAACCTTAGCGAATTGCGGGCTTACATGACATTCACAAAAAGTTGGCTGTGATCCTTCATTCTGTGTATAATAACTATAATAAATCGTAACTAGGGAAGTACATACAGTTCAAGTTTGAATCGATTGTGACTTGCCTCCTCCATAGCTCAGATGGAAGAGCAAAGTAGAGGTCGTGGGTTCAGGTCCCACTGAGTTAATCTTTACTGTATGTACTAAGTTAATTTTAAATACAATACAATTAATGATTATTAAATTGAACTTGTTCGTTCACTAAACATTATATTATATATATTATATATATATATATATATATATATATATATATATATATATATATATATATATATATATATATATATATATATATATATATATATATATATATATATTGTGTGTGTGTATTTTTTTCATCCAGACACATCAGATACAACAACAACCCTCCATGCATTCAGCGACAACTGTATGCACAATGCTCAAGATGAACCAGGGACATCTTAAATGTGAACAATCTTACACAGCAAGGTCGCACTCACTTTCTGCGGTATCAGGAGTTTTCAAAAAATTTCAAGAGGAGAATGAACTTTAACTATCAATTTTTTGAGTTACAACCCGGTTTACCCTACCATAAATATCCTAGGTTAAAAAGTATGGAATAATGACTGTAAAATTTAAACTATTAAGTCATAAGGAAATTACAAAAACAGGTCAACTTTTATTTTTAATTGAAAATTTACTGGTTTTATAATGAAATATACAGGGTGGACCCGTCTGAAAAAAATGTCAACTTTTTTAGATTACAACTCCCCAATTTTATTTGTTACTTTAATAGCCAGTGCGTTTGTCTAAATGGCGGTAGATGTACATTTCATGTTCCTTTTGCCAAATCAAATTTACTTTTAAAGTCACCAGTGGTTAAAATGTGTCAATTGTACAACGAGATATGTTCTAATTGTGACATATATTGCTCTTCCTTAACTTCTATAATTGACTGTTATGTTAACTACAGTAATAGTGCTTAAAGGTGTTCAAGGGACTGTCCTATTGTAAACTATGTGTCCTTCTTGTAAATCAGTTTTGTTTTTAGTGTTTACAGTCACTTAACTCTGTTTGTGGGCATTATTGTTATCATTATTGAGTTACTACTCACGTTGATGGGTTAATTATATATTTTATATAAATCTTTGTATATGTGTAATATTATATAGTTTGCTCTGTAATTGGCTTGTGCTGTTGGGCAATAAAGGTTATTATTATTATTATTATTATTATAAAATGCTCGCCTACTTTCATAATGAAAATTTTTTGGAAAAATGAAAACAGACTTTCAATTGCATATTATCGTGACAACAGAGAGTCTGACTTTTTATACGTAGTATCCTTAGAAATTTCGTTTATTATCTGGATACCATTGCAACGTCAGTAAATTGATTGGATTTAAAAAGATTTTTACTATGGTCAAATTAAGCTAAAGAGATCGAATTAAAATATTAATAATAACGGGATATGGCGATAGAAAAAGAACGCAAGATCAGGTATGCCAGTTATTTAACAATATTCATCCGGAAAAAGAGTAGCCAGGCAATATGGAACAATTAAAAGAACGGATAAGTACGACAACAGAATACCCTTGAAGACGTGTTGCCTTTCAAAGTCGACTGGGGTATTGTCAAAAATTCATTTTGAACATTTGCTTTGATACGGTTTTGTTTTGTTTTTATTTTCACTTGTTTTCATTATTTTTTAGTTAAATCATGTTATTATTATTGTAGCAAACGTTAAGGTTAAAACTGCATTTTTTTACTTTCTCATCTAATTATTTCAAAAATTTTCTTATGAAAGTTATTAAAATTTTTATACCATCAGGCTATCCATTGGTTATTAAAATGACATAAAAATTGGGGGTTCATATTTAATAAAGTTAACAGAGACATCATTATTCTTAGATGGATCACCCTGTGCATTTCATTATAGCACCAGTAAATAAGTAATTAAAAATAAAATTTAACTTGTCTTTGAAATTTGTCTCAAAAGTCATTAGTCTAAATTTTGCATCCATTATTTCAGACTTTTTACTCATTATGTATAATTACATTTTAAAAAATTAATTTTTCTTTAAATAGTGAAGAATTCCCTAGTATGTGGAAGTCAGCAATAGTAATACCCATCTGTAAAAGAGATACACCAACTTCATTCGCTGACCTTAGTTTGATAAGCATTTTTCCTACGCTTTCCAAAGTTTTAGAAAAAATTGTTTACTGTCATTTAGAGCGTCATTTAGAGATGTTCAAACCTCTTTCTCTACAATTCTCTGTTTTTCATAGCAATCATAGTATAGCCAGTGTCCTAACAGATAATATCTTATCAGCAGCCGATAAATCGCGATTTATATATATATATATATATATATATATATATATATATATATATGTATAAATTAAAATTTAAAAATACATACAGAAAAAGAATTCCTCGAGTGGGATTCGAACCCACGATCTGTTCTTTGCTAGAGAACTGCGTTACCAACTACGATACCGAGGGACCGACTTTCACTCGATTTTTATGCATTTTTTTTTATTAGTACTGATGTACACTAACTTTATTTATTAATGATCACAGTGAACTTTTGTACTTGGCATGAGAGCCTGCATTTCGCTAGGTTTCACACATGACTGATTTTAAATTTATTGGTGAAAGCAACATTCATAGAAAACTATAGAAAGAATAATTATTTTTTGAACTTCATCAACAAATTTTATGTAAACTAAAATTTAAAAATACATAAAGAAAAGGAATTCCTCGAGTAGGATTCGAACCAACAATATATATATATATATATATATATATATATATATATATATATATATATATATAGCACGCACCTGTGGTGCGGTATTATCAACGAAAAGTTAATAGGACCATTTTTTTTCGTCAAAACCTTACGGGGGATACCTACTTACAATTTTTACAAAACGAACTAACGGACTTTTTTGATAACATGAGCTTAGAGGAACCACGTAAACTTTGGTTTGTACATGATGGATGGCCCGCGCATTCGGCTAGAATGGTTTCTGATTGGTTAAATGAAGAATTTGGTGACAAATGGTTAGGGCGAAATACCGATCCACGTTGGCCTCCTCGTTCGCCAGATCTTACCCCACTAGACTTTTTTTTATGGGGAAATTTAAAACAAAAAGTTTATAAAGATCGACCATTTAATAATCTCGATTTCATGGCGAAAATATTCGGGAAAGAGTATTGCGATCTACCCTAAATGAATTTTATGATCGGACAATTAGATGTATTGAACGACAAGGTGGGCATACGAAGACTCGTCGATAGTTGTGTTGTTGTGTACATATTATTTAATTTTTTTTCTTAATAATTTTTGTTCTTTTATTTTGATTTTGTAAATCATTTAAAATAAAGCTTTTGCACTTCGGATTAGAGTTTTTGAATATGCGTATTATGATTACTGATTTTGTACCATGTTAAGATTTTTTTTTTCGAAATTTTAAACTTATGTTTAATATCGTTGCAACAAACATGAAGTTAGTGATTGCCTAAAATATTAAAAATCTAATTTAATTTTTCATATAGGCTCGAGTTTTAATAAAATTGTGCCAGATTGATTTCATTTTGATTAAGTTATCAACATGTTTTGGTAAAATGCAAAAAAATAGCCAAATTACTAACCTTTTTCAAAAAAAAAAAAAAATTAAAAATTACTTAGAGGACCACTCTTTGGTATTCGGGCATAACTTTTAATTCTAAATAACATTTATTCATTACATTTTGCCGCATTTTTTGAAATAACGGTACTTTACTCTTGTGCAATTTTTATATTTTTTGACCTACCGTGTATACCGTTTGACTTGGAACCATTCTACGTGCACCTAAAATGGTTATCAAACATGCACCCACTTTTGGCAATACCTGTATTTTGGACGAGCGATTAATAAAAAAAAATTCCCATATGTTGCACACCTAAGTGACCACACTGTACTTATATATACAACGTGTCCAAGAGAAGGAGGGCTAGTACAGGATCTCGAGAACCGTAAAAGATACGAAGTCGGTTAACTAGAAAAACGCTTTTTTGAAATCTAAAAAATTTCTATTGGTTCCGGAGATATCCGCAAAAAACTGGGTTTGTTTCAAGAGGAATTTTAAAATAAGTGGTACTATCTCATAGCCACTTTTTCCCCTCTACTAGATGGCGTTATTGAATTTGAAATCCGATGTTTCGTCTTTGACCGACCATCATCAACTTCATTTTTTTAAATACGGCTCTGATTTTCTAATATCAAATTGTTGAAGCTCTTTTAATTCTGAATTCAACAATATACCACGGTTTAGGTATGTTTTAGACCTTATTTGAGTATTATTAAAAGTTTTACTCAAATCGAAGCTGCCTTGTAAAATCTCTCATAAATTTAATTATTTCAGCTGTCAATTTATCGAAAAATCACTTTCTTTTTGAGGTTTACAAATAAATTAGTTATTAACAATAGTTTTTACAATAATAAGTATTAACAACAAAGGATATTACAAAAATAACAACGAAAGTAGTATCAAAGGGTAGAATTTAAGTTCATAGGAAGTGTTCGAAATGATTGCCCTCATTCTCTAAACATAAATAGCATTTCATAACTGTAGCTTCTGAAATATGAATCAGCATAACTGGTGTTATACTTTGAAAAGCTTGAAGCACCAATCTTCTGAGTTCTTGTTCTGTTTCAAAGTTTTCCTTATAAACATAATTTTCGATATATCCCCAAATAAAGAAATCTAATGGAGTAATGTCGGGTGAACGTGCTGGCCATGGCGTTTTAGAATACGTGCTTTTAAGTTTTCCGGGAAATGTATTTAAAAGGTACTCATTAACAGCCCTTGAACTATGTGCAGGCGCACCGTCCTGTTGGAACCAATGGTTGCCAATTTCTGCTAGAGGTAAATTATCCAGGGCTTCTTCCAAGTGATTTTGTAACAAATTGAGGTAATGCTCAGAGTTCAAATTATGATGGTACAAAAATGGTCCTATAATTCGTGTTCCCACAATTCCGGCCCACATATTGAATCCAAAACGATGTTGATATCTTGTTTCTTTAAGTAAATGTGGGTTTTCTGTGGCCCAGTAATGAATATTTTGTCTATTAAAAATCCCATTTTTAGTCACCATGCTCTCATAAGACCATATTATCTGATAAGGAAAAGCTTCATTTTCATGACATTCTCGTGTGTACCATTCACAGAATGTTCGACGCCTTTCTGCATCACCGGGCCTAAGTTCTTTACAAATTCTGTATTTGTATGGATGAAATTTTTGTTTTTTTTATATAAATTGTGCTGTCCATTTCGCCACACCAACGTTTTGTTCAATTTTCCGAGTTGATATTCCTCGGTGCTCAATAACTGATAATAATACGTTGTTTACTTTTTCTTCATTACTAGGCTTTTGTCGAGAAAGTACAGGTTTCTTAAACGCACCGTATTCTTTAAGATTAACTACTAACTTACTAAATGTCCTTTTATTTGGCTGCCTCCTTTCCGGATATTTATTTAAATACATATGTTCCGCTGCATAACAGTTTCGGTTACTTAAAATGAAGCAAGTTATCATATCAAATTTCTGTTCATTTGAATAAAGTTCCATATTTCAAACAAAATGCAAGAAAAACGTTTTTAAAGAAAATAATTTCACAGTAAATGTCAAATTTAATACATCTCTGGAATGTTCATTTTTTTTTCAAAGCCTACTTTCTTTCAAATAGATGTAGAAATGTGATACCTGAGACATTGAAACGTACTAAGATCGATGCAAAATTCGACTCCTTGGTGTCAGATTTATTGTTATCTTTTTATATCTTTTATTGTTAATACCTGTGCGTGTTTAATACTTATTAATAATTATTGATTATCTGCCTTATTTATTTGTAATCTTTAATTAAAAAAATAGTAAATTTTATTGTTCTTTATTGTTAATACTTACTATTGTAAAA